>JAHUUD020000012.1:890000-1317500 GCA_020010945.3 Muscidifurax raptorellus
TTTATCTTACATAAATAAATTATAAAATACCGTCGAAAAAATCATATGTGTTAATCATGATATAACATGTCCTACCCTGGTAAAAATATTGATTGTAATTTTACAAACTAAAAAGTTTAATATATTCAAATGAAACAATTTGATTGAAGCATTTTAAAAGTGGTCAACGAGAATAAATTACTATCAAATGTATAAAATTTCTTGAATATCATTGGATATGGAAGTAGATGTTTATTATAATAGGACACATGTAATCATCTTAAAATTTCATGGTTATTATGTAGTTATACCATAATAAAATATTTATTAACGTGCACAAATAAACTAAAACTGTATTTATTGAAATAAGTAAACATTGAGGAATTATGTAAATGATTTAACTTTTGGAACTACTTGGAATGGAAGTGTTCTTTTTCTATGATAAAATGCTAAAACGTATTTTTCAATAATCATACCCTCTCACTGAATAATTTTACAGTAATATATATTTATACTACCACATATTACGAAAGGAGGAGCTTGACGAGAAAGTAGAGGATATTACATGCATTGAAGGAAAAGATAAAAAAGGTTAGTAGGATGAGTGTGATATAAATACACGTAGTTAGAAAATTAATTTTTCCGAAGTATCTGTATGGAACAACTTATATACAAGAGAGGAAGAAAAAAAAATATTGTGACGTGCTGCCTCCCAGCAGCGCGCACACATTTCTTGCGCCTCTAAAAGACGGGAAGGTAAAAGGAGGGAGAATGACAAGAATAAAACTTTGAATAAAGTAATACTGTATTTCGCCCAGCCCCTCCCTACATTATATATATAGTGATTCCGCCGTAACTTGCACATTCTGCGTCGTAGCCTCTAGCGCATTAATAAGCTACCAAAAAATATTTCTCAAAAGTGTGGACAATATTATACTATGAGTTTCTTTTGGCTTGTGTGAATTTTCTATAAATCTTGTCCCAAACAATTTGGTGCCGAAACCCGGGAACTTTGCTGGGATATTTTGTCATGGGACAAGTGACAGTTTGTTTAAATATAATTATACGCGGCGTAACTGAATGCGCGGTGGCACGAGTAATTAAGAAGACCATCAAACAATGGATACAGCCGGCGAGAAGGAAGGATTGTTGGATTGGAACCTATGTTGGCAACATGTGGAGCTTTGGAATGCTAAGTGGCTGCATCAATTGAATAAATGCTAAAAGATAAGTAAAATTTTGTATCAAGGCGGAATTATATTTCTTTATTTAATTAACATGTAGTGATTGTTGTACACTTTAAAGTATTTTCATTTTTAAAATGGTACTTGGAGATTAAAATGTTGAATATTCAGTCTAATTGCTACTCATAATTTTGGAGGTTTATATATATCGATTATAGTAACGATTTTTTGCAAAGCTATATAAATAGAATTTATTTTAATAAATGATCGGAAATTAAAGTGTTTGAGATTAAGACGTTTTTCAAAATTCTGAATTAAATTGAGAAATACTTATGTTGTATCAATTTTGGTTCGGTTTAAAAGTTGCAAAATGTTGAGCACTTTATTAAAATTTGGTTTTATATGATAATAACTGAAATTTGTGCTGGTTGATCTAGTGTAATACAGTCTAACGCTTTATATTTAATTGGAAATAATGAAAATATTATGTGGTTTATTTGTTACAAATTCTATATGATGACGGTTTATTAAATGTTTGAAATAAGATTTCATTGCAAAGAATAATCGATTAGCTCTGTATTTTGGCAACCCGTGAATGAATAAAGTCTGAATTTGTGTCGTTTACCTGCTGAATTTTTTGTACGTTTGCATTTTATAATTTTTAAAATTATAGAAAACGAAAAGTAATTTCAGAGATTTCTTGCTCTATTTAAATCAATGGTACGATTGCGAGTCGGATAGATAATTTAAATAAATTAGTGCAAAGTTTGAGTTAACTTTATAGGACATTGAATAATGATACGATCATTGTTGAGAGTTTTAATATAAACTAAAGGCCAAGAGACTAGGATTTGTTGAAATCTGAAAATATCAACCGCGTCAAGTGGGCGGGACGTCACAATAGTGCGTTGTACTTTTACGCGAGCTGCATCGTAGCAGAGAGCGGGCACATGTTCGAACGCGCTCGAAGCCGGCGCGTAAGTTTCGGGTGTCAACCGGCCGAGGCTAAGTGTCTAGGCATGTGCGTGTCGTGGTGGAGTTTTTATGAGCCGGCGTGGAGTTTTTCCAAGTGAGAATGCGAAATCTTATTGTATTAGGGCAATAAATTTCAGGTCGTTCGATTTTCCCGAAGAAAAATATTTTCTCAAGTGTTCGGCAACACGTAATATAATGGACTGTAGTTGTTGTCTATACATTTTCTGGAATATTAACCGGAGGTATTTTTAAATTTTTGGTTAGCTTCGTTAAAGTTAAGCAATGAAATGTTGATGTGTGATGAAAGCCCCGTTGATTTAATAGGCATAATAGTTTACATTTTATGATGTTAAACAAGTATTCTAATTCTTATTTTGAATTTATTTTAGAAAAAACTTGCATCTTATGCGTGCAATTGTCACTGATGGTAGAGGAGTTGCTTTCACAATGGCACTGGGAAACACGTCATAGTCGGAAGCAATGGCAGTGGATGGATGTATCCCGTTCTTATCAACTTAAATGCGATACCGCGGGCGTGCGTATCGCCACTACCTGCAACAGCGGCAACTCCAGTGGAATGTATCTTTAAGTTGCGTAGAATACTATTGAAGCAAAGATTTATAAAAATTTTGGCATGGATTATTTTATGGATTAATTTACAATGATGTCACAAACATTCCTCTACGAATCTGTGAAAAACCAAGGTCTTATTAGTGGGAGACAGTAAATCTGCGGTAGCTAGACCGAGGGGGAGATTCGTAAGAGGCATCGTATTAATTTAAGTGATTTGAAAAATATGAATTAAAGAAAATAATTAATTTATTTTGGAGAAATTAGCTGCTTTGAAACTTTCAATTAGAGAAAGTATTGCAAATAAATTGATTAATTTGAAATCGTGATCACCTTAAATATTATTGTATTAATTATAGTAGTTTTATTGTATAATTATGGTTGAAAACTAAGTGTCCATATAAAGATATTAATATGGAATTAAATGAACTTAGCTCAAATGCCAAAATCTTTGTAAAACTTTATGAACAAAATTGAAAATGTTTGCGAGTCATATCGGACGAATCATACAAAATCTATGTGAGCGTTGTTAAACTGGCGAGCGGCAAAAGAAAATTGATATGTATGAATTTAATTCATTACACAGTTGTGCTTTCGTATTCGTGTTAAATTCGGGTAATTGTTATGAAATTTCGAAGTCAATATGAAGTTTTTCTATGTACGCGCTAGGTATTCGAGGCGCGAATTGAATAATATTTTTGACTGATAATTGATCGCAGTAAGCTTTTGAGGCGCTGCGAGTTGATTATATAAAATTGAGTGGACGTAAATTTGACGCAGTAGGCTTTCGAGGCGCTGCGGCTTATTTGACAGGAATATGTTTGATATATTTATAATGCGTTAGAAATGAATGTTGATTAGCGAAGTTGATATTCCACGGATAGCTCAGCTAGGGACGCCGAGGCTGATATTCCGTGGATAACGTCATGACTAATTGCTTTAGCTGACACAGTTGTTTCGCCAGTTGCCCAGGGCCCGGGTGAATTGGTTGAGACTCTGTGCTTAGTTGAGTAATTTTTTTGTTCATGAGTAATCAACAATAGCAGGTCTCTGTGATAGCATGAAATTTACAAGCAATAGTCCGCCGCGTAAATACGCATAGGGATGAGCTTTAGGGATTTTCACGATTTGGAACTATCACGAGAGAAGTGTGTGATACTCTTATGAGCAATAGTCCTATCGTGCTAGTACACACAGGATGAGCCGCATAAGAGTAGTTAGAAACATCAAATTTGTATATTGATGACGCTTTTGGGGTTCGAAACTCTTGCAGTGCGTGGAAGTTGGCAGTGCAATTCCACGGCTGTAGTGTCTCATTAGTTAGGGACGATTCGCGGTCGTCCTGAGACTCTTATAGGCCTGATTTGAGAGTTCGTTCTGCGCTGAAGGTCATTCGAATGCAGAGTCCAAAGAGTTTCAACAGAAGAGAGCGCCATTGTTGTATTTAGATTTGATGACGCGTTATGTTAGAAAGTTTATTGAAAGTCTCCTGGCTAGATAACCGAGGGTTTTATTGGAGTATAAAGACTAAACGGTTTTTTTTTTACCGCGAGTATAGAAGTGAGTTCGACACGCGTTTTTATGTATCTATATTGTTTACAAGCGTTCTTCCGCTGTCTTGATCCTCATTGCGCGAATCGGCAGTGCGATTCGTGGCTTCAGCCAATACGGTTAGGGGTAGTTTTTTTTAATCGCTCCTAGACTGCCTTAGACCTCGGGTGGGAGTTCGCTCCATGGTACGTGAAGGTCGACCTCCTGTGCAGAGAAGCTGAAAGGCTAATCTGTGACTGCATGGCACGAGGACCGAGTGGTGGGAGGCGTTAGATGAAAAACTGTAGTGGAAAAGCGCGCTCGTACTGTTTCGAGTCCTCTCGGTAATTATCGGCTTGGGCCTCGGGTCTCAGCGGCGTTGAGATTTCGGCGGTGAGGCCAGCGCAAGGGGTGGCGAGAGACCGTGGTGTCGGGCGGTGACACTTCGCTCTAGCACCTCGTGTTAGTTATTTCGCGAGTTTTAAATTCATTAAATGCGAATACGAAAAGCATGACTGATGGGTTATGCGAGCGATGTCGAAAAAGTAAAATTGTTAATATAAGTGTGTGTATGTATGTATGAGTATTTATTAACATTGTAATTATAAATGTGTCAGATGCCATTTCCCCTCTTCAAGTTTTCGCGGTTTTCTTGGAGGCATAGGGCAAATGCCGGGGATTATGTATTTTGGATCCGTGCTTAGTGTTCAATATACTGGCAGCACATATTTTCTTTTAATTGCGTTATGAGTGTGGTACAAAATTTGTGGAATTTTGTACGAGGGGGAGAATTGTTCCGGACGTATCCGGTAATTGTAGAATTTTAAAATAAAGTCCTGGCGTTTTCTGTTGTTCGATGATTCGTGACGTCATGGCTGGAAGATCGTCTGGTGGGAAGTACTTGTGTGAATGCATATGCTCGTAGCCGTAGCGGGAAAGAGCGCTCGGACTCTCTCGAGTCCCTTCGGTAATTGTCGGGAAAGAGCTTTGTTTTAGCGGGCCTTAGTTTCGGTGGCTCGATACTCTCCGAGATGAAGAGAGCGAGTGTTCGGGGTGGGTCACTCCGATTCTGTTCTTCGCTATGATCTGTCGTTTCAACATTTTCGAGGTGTATTTATTTTGATTTGGCGGTGATTAGTTTAAGTCAAATAATAAAGTGTGGACAATATTATACTATGAGTTTCTTTTGGCTTGTGTGAATTTTCTATAAATCTTGTCCCAAACAGACTCATTAAAGAAATTTCTGCATATACGTTTTAAAACATAGAGTTATAGTAAAGTCCTTTTATTATTCAAACACTGAGCTTACTTTTTGGCCATGAATTAACGAAAAAAGTTGAGTACCGCGTTATTGCTACTAAAAAACGCATTGGTCTATAAGGGTAGTCACTATAAGAACACTACCAACCAGTAGATTCTCAAACTCTTAGTGATGATGTGTTAAATAAACACGGTTGGCGCTCTAGAAATTCAAAATTTTCCCAATGCGAGCCAATTTGGTTCTTCAAAGTGAAAGAAAAAAGCATAATTGGTCAGTTCCATACCTCGATGCAAGTACTACTTCAATAAAATATATTAAAAAATAAAAGGTGCTTTAGTCAAGCAAAAAGCGAGTATTTTGAAGCCAATATTAGTGAAAGTAATATTTTGAAAATCTTTTGTTGAACTATTGTTATTGGGAGGGTTGGTAGGTTTTTTATTATTATTTTGGTTGGTTACTAGGTGGTTTCTGTCTCTCTGTGTTCATGTTGTAGTACTGTTTCGCGTTATCGTCATTGACAAATTCTGTCAGTAATTCGAGGAAGACTGAATGCTCTGCAATCTTCTAACCTAGCTCAAATTCTTCAAGATTCATTTTTAGTTCACGGACTAACCTGATCATAAAAATGGCATAGTTGACACGGCCTATTTGCTCCAGAGTATATTGTCGAAATTCAACTTTGAAATTATTTCTTCGCTGAATATTTTTATTCCAAAATCATTTTTAAAGCGGTTTGAAAACGCGTCAAAGTTATCCACCTTGTTTTGTAGTAGATACCACCAGTTGTGTGCATCACCCTCAAGTGCTTGAGATAATACGCATCGCAGTTCGTGGTTTTCTGGTTTGATCGTTGCGACATAATTTTCCAACTTTTTTAAAAATTTCATTGGTCTTTCCCAAGAAAGTCTTTGTATTTTGGAATGTCTACCTTCATTCGACTCGTGGTATCTGGTGCGGAATCATTAGAACCATTGTTTCGAGTCTTTTTAACCCTTGAATCTGTAATTCTATAATTTTCTGCCTTAATTGCTGAGAACTCTACCGCTTCTTTAACTTTCGTCGAATCTGCACATAATTGGAAGTTTTTGTCAACGAAAGAATCGTGCTCTGATTAAGTAAATAAACCTTTTTAATTAATCTATCGTGATCATGTTTTCATTCTTCAGATTCCGCTTTTTGCGTTTCATTTTCTTTTTGAATTTTCTCGATAGCTAACGTTAGAGCATTGAAACGTTCGCCGAGATTGAATTTTTTGGTTTGGTCCCTAGAAGTGTTTAATAACGATGGTTCTTCGACTGATAACAGATAGTCATTTGTTTCTAAGTTCTCTAACCGCTCTTCAAGTGCACTTTGTTTTTTATCAAGCAGAAAGAGTTCTAAGATAAAGGCTTCTTTCCATTCAAAAGCCTTCTGGTCTGGAGACGAGCTGTCATCCTCTCTATATGCATTGAGAATGACCTGAGAGCGTCTTGTATTGGAAGCCATTTTTTATATTTTAAATTTAATTTAATTATTTTGTAATTAACGCAATAATTTATTTTTAATAAGGCAAACAATTTTTGATCTTTTACATCGATTTCCTAAAAAAATTCATAAGTATAGGCAGTTTTCAGATCATTCTCTGCTTTCAAGGGAAGAGATTTCGAGAAATTCGCAGTTAAATTTTAAGATTTTGCATGCCGAGGGTGATGTCATCAACTTGCCACTCCAGTGTTCTCATACAGTTTTCTACTTTTAATAATCTCAAACTAGTTTGTACAACTTAAAAAGTGAACAAATAAAAACTTTTTGTCTGTTTATTGATTGACGGTGATACCTTCTTACTTTTTTCTTTAATTCAATTTATTCGAGGCCCCACGTTGGGTGACAGTGAAACATACCATCTAGTGATCCGGGGGGTGAGTTTAGAGGGGACTCGAATATGGATGGAGGTAGGAGGTTCACTCGTACCGTGTAGAGAGCTGCTTTCACCGAGAACAATGTACTCTCGAGTCTTATATCCGTAGGGGGACGTCACTTCACGTATATCTGGGCTACGGCTAGAGCTTCTACCTACAACCTCGATGGAGGAGCTTCCACATAAGATCAAAGGGTCAGGCAGAGATCCAGTGGTTACTCCCAGAGGGGACATAGATTTGAATACTATAAATAAAATAATTATTATATTGATTGGATCTTTATTTATTTTCAATATTTAAATAATTATATTTTTTTTATTGATTTGAACAGAGGGGATAGGTTTGCCCAGGACTCTTCTGGCAGAGCGTTTCAAATATTTTATAGAATTCTATTAATACGTTAGTAGTTTCTATTGCTTTCAATCTATGCTTTCATTCTTCTAATAATCTTTGTTTCAATTTTGTTAATTGTGACGAGAGCGATAGCCCTCGTCTAACTCAGCATGCTCCTGTAGGTTAAGTTATACATGTGTTTACAGCAGAGACAGCGGAGACGAGCCGGAAGTGAGTAGAGTAGGGAGAGGGAGAGCAACGCGATACGCGACACGCGACTAGAGAGATAGATACGTTTCGACTAGCTCACGAGTAAGACCTTTCGGAGGAATATAGTTTTGTCAAAAGCGATCATAGTAGTGTTGTGCGACTTCGTGAAGGATTTTGTGAAACTGACTCGACGACTGCAGCCTGCGTTTCCCGCCTGCTGCACGTGCCAGTTTTTGCCTCTTATTGCGGCTACGATTTGTAAGTACCTGCTCTCTTTCTCTTACTTGTTCACTCACCAGTGCTTTCGCGCTGTCGCTGAGCTTGCTCGAGCTCATCACGAGTACACGATTTTCACGCCGCTTACACGCTTTTCACGCAGCTTATACGCTTGCCACACTATTGTAAATATCCGTCTTTTACTGAATAAACTGTGTGTTGTAACGTCAACTATCGCTTTTACTTATTTTATTCATTTTGCATGCATTATAGCTTTTCTTGCCGCTTCGCGTATTTCAGCAACCCAGCCGCCTTCGCGGGCACGCATTTCGCTTCTCGAAGTACGTGCAAACTGACTAGCCGTCGCCTCTGCGGAACCTCGTGCAGAGATCCCAAACCGTTCGCCTCCGCGAGCAAACGAGTACGCCCGTCGACTACTCGATTATAACGAGGATCATCGGTCGCATTGCACGCAGCTGATGACTGCGCGACCGCAACGTAACTAACATCGCGTTCATCCCGTTATATAATACAGTATTTTCACTCTTCTGCTGAAAACACAAATAAATGGAACGGTATAGTTAATATTATAATGTAGCTTTAATAAAAATTATATAAATAGTGTATTAGTTTAATTATATATGCGGGTATCGCACAATGTATGTAGTCATCAATCTATACAAATTTCATGCATTAGACACCTCAGGCTTCGATATAAATGTTCAACGCTACACAATCTGCCAGTTATAAAGTATTTTAAAATTTCAAAATATTCAGGTTAAGAATTAGCTTTTTGGAAAGTGGTGGGCTTTGCAGACTTCAAAATTGGTATGAAAGCTTTCAGAGTGTACGACGAGTAAGCTATGCAGTGACTTCATTATTTCATGGAACAGAAAGGTATGCTTAGTGTTAGTATAAAACGAAAATACGCATAACTTAAACACACACACAGTATAAGGTACGCACACCAATATGCAGTACTCAAGAGGAGCAGAGACCATCGGTCCCTTTTGACCTGACTTTTATCAAGCCGACACCGACACTCGTCAGTCCGAGAGTGACAGAGCTCAGTGTAACAATTCATTATATTCACGTCTTTTGTAGCGTGCAACAATCACGCAGTGTGTTTTATAAATAAATAAAGTTTATTTAATAATTAATACATTTTCCTAATTCAACCAATAGGTTACGGGCCCAGGAATCTGGTGCGCCTAAAAAAAGACTAAGACTATAGACCATCAAAGTGTAAAGTTTGTAATACAGTAAACAATTAAAAGTTAATATCAATCATAGTAAGGAAAATGGAAGAAAGCTCTGGCTACAAGTGCTCCCTCCAGAAGCTCAACGGCGAAAACTACGCTGTTTGGAGTTACAAAATGGAGCTGATGCTGATAGATGAAAACGTATGGGATGTGATTGTGAAAGAAAAGCCTACCGATGCCGACAAAGTAACTGCATGGAACAAAAGCAACGACAAGGCACGCGTGAGAATTGGTCTTTCAGTCGAAGACGATCAATTGATTCACATAAGGAGTGTCAGTACAGCAAGAGAGGCTTGGAATGCGCTGAAAGACTACCACCAAAAGGCAACGCTAACATCAAAGGTATTGTTGTTAAAAAGATTATACCGTACACTACTTGGTGAAGACGAAGATATGGAAGCACATATCACAAATTTTTCTAACACCGTCAACCAGCTAGTTGCCATCGGAACTGATTTAGCTGACGATTTATTAACAGCAATTCTGTTGGGAAGTTTGTCTGAATCTTACGGTACGCTCGTTACGGCATTTGAGAGCAGACCCGATGATAAAAGGATATAACCTCATATTTCATCAAGAGCAAATTAATCGATGAGTATAAGAGGCGCAAAGGGCAAAAAGACGTAAGAGACAATTTCCCAATAAGTGAAACAGAAATGAAAACTACGTTCAGGGAAAATAGTGGACAAAATAAAAACAACAGTGGATCAGGTTTAAAAAGTTGTTTTTTCTGCAAAAAGCTAGGCTATGTAAAACAAGAGTGTAGAGAGTTCATTGCTTGGAAAAGTAAAAACAGCAACAAAGTAAATGTAGTTAAAGAAAAAGAGAATTCTTCAGCAGAGAAGTTGCTTATGGCCAAGGCGAATGCGATATCAATGGAGCAGCCAGTTAACAATATGCACGGTTTAGTGTAAAAGCTGCAAAAGATTATAGTGACACATAGTTCGTCGACTCAGGAGCAACAAGCCATATGACAAACTCAAGAAATTTTTTCCACGAATTCGACCCAGCCGTAAAAGGTACTGTAAGTTTAGCCGACGCAGAAAAAACGAGTGAGAGTAGAGGTAAAGGCTCGGGTGCTATAAAGTGTATCGTTTACGGTAAGCAGACAGAAATAAAAATTAAAAATGTGCTCTATGTACCCTCGTTTGAGTCTGATCTAGTGTTTGTGAAGAAGCTCACAGATGGATACAGTGTAAGCTTCGACAACAACATCTGTAAAATGATAAAAGATGGGAAAACCCAGGCTCTGGCGTTACATAGCTCAGATGTAGCCGATTTATACGAGATACAACAAGCCGCTGAAAGGTCTTGCGCGGCAATAAAGCAAAATATTGAGCACGGCAAGAATCGTCAGCATGCCTGGCATAACGATTCGGGTACGGGGATATTGGTGCAATTAAAGACTTAGCCAAGAAAAGCATGGCAATCGGCATGAAAATTCAAGATTGTGAACACCGTATTATATGCGAGGGCTGCGCAGAAGTGAAAATGACCCGATCAGCTTTTCTGAACGAATCCAGTCATAAAGCGCAGGCTATTCTAGATCTCATTCGAACAGATGTTTGAATCAGATCACGCCTGGAGGAAAAAGGTACTTTATGACTCTCATTGATGACCAGCCCAGATATACAACGGTACATTTCTTGAAAACTAAGGATGAAGCAGGCCCTCTAATAAAACAG
Organism: Muscidifurax raptorellus; assembly: GCA_020010945.3. Classification (NCBI taxonomy): domain Eukaryota; kingdom Metazoa; phylum Arthropoda; class Insecta; order Hymenoptera; family Pteromalidae; genus Muscidifurax; species Muscidifurax raptorellus. The sequence continues at coordinate 901,104 of JAHUUD020000012.1, forward strand.
TACATCCAGATGGCACAAACACAGTTTGGCAAAACTTCGAAATGCATAAGGTCCCATCGAGGAAGGGAATATATTAATAAAAGTCTACAAAGTTTTTTAGCCGGGAACGGAATCAAGGCACAGTATACGGCTACATATTCCCCACAGCAAAATGGAGTTACCGAACGCAAAAATAGATCGCTGATGGAAATGGCGAGATGCATGCTGAGGCTGTAAATACTGCCAATTTCCTGCAAAATGTGGTTTAAAGAGAAGCTCTACGTGAAAAATCTACACGTTTTTGGCTGCAGAGCTTATGTACATGTACCGAAAGAACTTCGGCGGAAACTAGATACAAAATTCCAAGTGTACACATTTATAGGCTACTCTGAAGAATTGAAAGCGTTCAGATTTATAATCGCAACAACGGGTGAGTTAAAAATAAGTCGTGATGCAGTATTTTTAGATGACAATCATCAAGTCCGCGCAAATGCTGATGCAGAGGTAGAGTATATTATCCCTCAAAATGATTCTGAAGAGTAAATCGAAGAAAACGACAGCGAAGATGAATCTTTTCACTCGAGCGTAGAGGAAGAGGTACAGATGGAAGACTGCAATGCGCACGATGATGTTCAAGAATTATCATCAAGAAGATCAACAAGAGAGTCCCGCCCGATAGATGGCAGTATCAAAATTTGCAGTGTTTACACAAGATGATCCAAAAAGCAGATCTGAGGCTTTATCAAGAGCAGATAAAAATGAATGGCAAAGCGCAGTGGACAAAGAGTATAACGCGTTACTTCAAAATAATACATGGGACATCGTACCAGCGCCGAAGGGTGAGAACCTTGTTACCTGCAAATGGGTCTTTAAGATAAAAAGGGACAAAAAAGGCAGAGTAAACAGGCATAAAGCTAGGCTTGTTGCACGTGGATTCTCATAGAAATATGGTGTAGATTATGACGAAGTATTTGCACCCGTCGTAAAACAGACCACCTTCAAGCTTTTGCTCGCCATCGCAGGTAGAGAAAAATTACTTGTAAAGCATTTTGATACAAAAACAGCATTTTTAAACGGTGACCTCAAAGAGTCTACATACATGAAGCAACCGGAAGGGTACGTAATAAAAGACAAAAAGGGGAGGTCATGGTTTGCAAACTGAAGAGAGGACTCTATGGATTAAAGCAGGTAGCAAATATATGGAACAAGAAATTAGATTCGGTCTTTAAGAGTAAAGAATTTTCGCAGAGTCATGCTGATCCTTGTTTATACATCAAGAGAGATAATAACAATACTATATATGTAATTATACATTCAGACGATTTTCTGATAGCTGCTAAAGAACTCGCAGCAATCAACAGCACCGCAGCATTTTTGTAAGAGAATTTTACGTTGATTCGAAGGCTCGTAAAGCGCAAGAACGTCAAGCGCACTATTACGATGCACGCTACAGGCCAGCGCCCTATAAAATTGGCGATTACGTGATGAAGAGGAATTACATATTGTCCTCTGGAGCTGAGTAGAGACTTGCTAAGCTCGCACCGTCTTATATTAGACCCTATAGAGTAACAACAGCTATAAATCGCACTATTAGTGTTTTTATAGAAATTAACCGTCTTTCACTCTTTGAAGTGCTACTTTTCTTATTTCTTATTTACTTGGATTGATTTGGGTGCGTTGCGTTACTGTACATTACTGGCTTTGATGCTTGAACTATTTACCGCGCTTTTCGATTGAATTGAGTCAACAATCGGTGATGTCAGCGCACTGCTTGTGAGCAAGATTGATGCCTTAGACCGCCAGCCAACACCAGACTTATCAGGAGGAGAAGCGATGACTGGTTTAGCTATGAAAATTGCGTCGTTTGAAGAGAACGTAGTCGAGCCGTCTTCTAAGATAGAGAGATCGCACAGTGACCGCTTGCTACTCTTACGCGAAAATCGTGCCCTCAAAGAGCAGCTACAGCAACTCATCGGAAAAATATCTGTGATGGTGGGTGACGCTGAGAAACGACGTATCGGCACTCCAGTGCTGGAGGACTCACAAGTGATGATGGGCCTTGTAGACCTTGATAAGTCCGGCAGTCCGAGCAGTGTTAGTAATGCAGTTAATAATGTAATAAGTAGTGTAATTAGGAATAAGCAGAGTAATGACGCAAACAACAACACAAACACTATCATTGTAAATACCGACTGTGGCACTGAGCCCATATCGTGTGGTGTTGGTTTCAAACGCAACACAAGCGACGCACAGTGGGACATTTTAGCTTTTCTCGTTTCATATGGATAGGAATTTTGATTTAATTGATCAATCGACATGAGACCTTTTTTAACGTGAAGTTTGAACTAGTTGAAATCACAGAAAAATATGAAAGTAGGCCATATTACGATGCCCCGTCCAGGCGTCCAAGATAATCAACAAAGTTGACGATTTTCGTGAAACATTGACAAAACGCCCTGTATCTCGATGGAACAAATTTTCTTATGACTTGTAAACGTCATATCTGAAGTATACTTGGTATTGAAATGGTAGTTGACATTTATCATCAGTGGCTAACAAAACATAAAATTACAGAGTTACGTAGGTGTATATGCCGAAAACAATACCCAAGGAATCAAAAAAAGCTCGAATTTTGGCTTTTTTACACGTTTTTGCTCATTTTTCGAATAAAAGAAGAATCCTAGGTAATTTTTATGGGCAGATTTGAATTTAGCGGGAAAAAATAATCAGATGTGACGTTTACAAGTCAGAAGAAAATTTTTCCATCGAAATACAGGGAGTTCTGTCAGTTTTTCACAAAAATCGTCAACTTGTTGATTTATCCTGGACGGGGCATTGTAATATGACCTACTTTCATATTTTTCTGTGATTTCAGATAGTTCAAACTTCACGTTAAAAAAGGTCTCATGTCGATTGATCAATTAGATCAAAATTCCTATCCATATGAAACGAGAAAAGCTAAAATGTCCCACTGTGCGGCGCCGAGGGCGGCGGCGGTCCTCGGAAAGGTGTTCGTTCCGGAGTTTAGTGGGAGCGCTTCCGATGCATAGGAAGGCACTGATGCCAATGCGCTCAGATGTAGTACATGCCACCCTTACTACGACTGACCCATTCGTGACGAAGAATGACCTCGTATCAGCGTACCTGCTCCGACCCAGAGCGGGGCTGAATGACGGGATGGGGTCGGGGCTGCGTCGGATCTTATCACCTTTTTGGTTTGGCGAAAACTAAGTTTGGGCATGAAGTCGACGGCGGGTTCATTTAGGTTGAGGGTTATTCGGTGGTAAGACAAGATAGAAACAATCCCAGAGGGGCAATTATATTGTATATCCGGAATAATTTCAAGGCTATGCTGTTGTATTCATTGCCAATACAGGTAGAAGGCAAACTTGGAATTCCGGAATATTTATTCTTTAGTGTGCAACAGGGATCTGTGCCACCTATTCTAGTCGTGCTGATCTATCGACCCCCTCGTATCTCAGTACATAGCGATTCGGTCATAGTCAACGATCTTAGAAAAAAATTCGGAGGATTACAATTGCAGAATTCCAAACTAAACCTAAAATTGGTAAATCATGGCGCGACGCATCACGTAGGAGACTGTGGCACGTGGACGAGGACAACGTAGTGCTGAATACAAGCAACTCACTGTCGACCTTCCCAAGTAGATACAATGTAATTGACGTTAAGATTAATCTCTGTATTGCAGAATTTCCACCTATCAACGATCAACTTTTAGGGACTTTAAATCTATTAGATCGTAGGAATTACAATCTCTTTTAGCTGCATGTGACTTGTCGCAGGTGAGTTGTTTGGACAGCGGAACCGACACTAGGCTAGAACATCTTAACCGTAATATTACAGATGTCAATCACCAAGTAGCCCTGCTGGAACAGTTTAAGCCTAAGAAAAAGGGTCATCCACTCTGGGTGAATGCAGAGCTCAAGGACCTGTACAACCGACGAGACGCAACAGAGCGACTTCACAAACGTACGGGACGGACATGTCTGTGGACAGAATGTCAGAATCTGGCTTATGAGGCTGAAGAACGCACTGCCCAAGCGAAAGAGGTTTTTATTCAGGATAGAATTTTAGATAAGCCCGGTAACAACAAGAATTTGTTGTGCAATCTCAGTCTTATTTCCGAAGTTAAAAGCGACCTACACGGCTTCTCCCCGAATGTGTTGAACAAGCATTTCGCTAGCGTGTCCATACCGAATTTAGAGCGCGAAGTGGATCTGGATGGGATCGTCTCAGCGGTTGGTGCGGATGGCTTCACATTTCATGAGACTTTCGTCAAATAGCCCTGGTGTGCATTCTTGCAAAGGTGCTTGAGAAATTAGTACATGGCCAGATTGTTGAGGACCTAGAAGTGCAGAAGGTTCTTAATCCTCTCCAGACTGGATTTCAGTGGCATAACTTGACTCAAACAGCACTGCTTGACTGACTGAAGATATTAGAACGGGATTCGACAGTGACGAGCGACTAATGACTATGCTGTTAATATTCTACTAGCAATAAATACCTCACTCGCTAACGCTCGCTCGGTTGTACTTCGATGTTGTTTTATTAACGTACATAAATTATAATAAATAACTTCTTTGAATTGAGTTTATTAAATTTACCGTTTTAATAAAAATAATGTAGTACTTCCGAATAATTATGACCCTGTATAATAATTATTGTTATTATAGTATTATATAATAATTATTTGTATTATCTTTACTAATTCCATTTTATTTGAGTCCTTTGCATCATTACTTAGGATCCTTACATAATAATGGACCACAGTAGTGATATAAGTCACTATATAAACTATTAAAATAAGTAGAGATCAATGACAAAAACTAAAGTTAATTGTCTATTGTATTAGAAAAAAATAATTACATTTTTAATTTTTTTTAATGATTGTTACTAACGGACATACAAATTTTGCTCAGATACATGATATACATGCATGTATATGTGAAATGGCAAAAATTAAAAAAAAAAATGTTTTGAATGATTTACAAAGTTTTATTTTTAAACAGGTTGTTATCTATATAGAATTACATTGTTTTAGCAGCTTTAATCATAGCTGACATCAAAGTAGCAAGATTTCGTCCAACTTTATTCATCTTATTGAAATAATTGTGGTTAATGTGTCTTCTCCCTCCTTTCTTTCCTCGATCTGAAGCATAGCAAAATGTTTAAACAGCTATATATTTGATGTAATGTGTTAAAAAAAAAATTTTATTTACATTTTCTATTTTTCCACGTTTTGTGCAGGAATGTTTTTTGCTGATCAGAGGATGAATGCTGTTGTTTTTGTGTTGAAATTTCTGAAATAAACATTTTATAAATATATTTTTACTGCAACAGTTTATACTTGCAATATAAATCGTTTACAGGAGTAATATCAAACACTTAACCTTCATGCAATATTAACGATTTCGCGTCATTAATAAATGTAATATAAAAACGGAGTTGTAAGCATGTAAAAATTTTTTGACAATGATGCATTATTACATTATCGTCATAAGATTAGTTATTTTATAAACATATCTATAGAAGTTAGTATTATAATGTCATTGCGTATAAATTTTAATAATAATGTATATGCATATGTGTTATATACACTTACATTTATATATCTTTCGGTAAAAAATTAAAGCTTGAGTTACAAAAATACAAAAAGGCTCAAATTTTGAATGAAATATTACATTTTTTTATTATTAAAGCAAATTGAATACACTTTGATACAATATTTTTACACTATCTTTTACCATTATTTATGAATTAATTAAAAGAAAATAAAGTTTGTTTCATCCCCGACCAAAAAGTTTGACTTTTGCCTGAAAAATGAGGTAAAAGTAGCATATGATTTCTTAAAATCAACCAATGGGGCAAAAGTAAATAAAAATTTTTGCATGTGAGAATTATTATTTGGGATGAAATATCAATGACGTCAAAATTTGCATTTGAAGCAGTAGATCGTCTAGTTCAGGATTTATGTAGTGACAAAGATGCATTCGGTGGTAAAGTTATGCTTGTGTCAGGAGATTTTAGACAAACATTACCAGTTGTTCGGCACGGAAGTCGAATACAAGTTATTGAGAATTCAGTTAAACAAAGTAATTTATGGACTAATTTTACACGTATGACATTAAACGAAAATTTACGAGTATCTAATAATGATGACGATTTTAAACAATGGTTACTAAATGTGGGTGAAGGAAAAACGACTACGTCCTATGAGAAAGAGCATGAACTAATTGAAATTCCTAATGATTTAATAACGAAAGAAGAAGATATCATTAAAGAAATTTTTGGAAATGTTATAAAAATAAGTGATAAAAAATTAAAAGATAAAGTTATTTTGTCTCCCAAAAACAGCGATGTAACGAACATTAACAATTAAATTTTGAAGATAATGGAAGGAGAATCGTATGAATATTTGAGTATAGATACGGCAGAAGATGATAATGGTGAGAATTTGGATGTTATGTTACCAACAGAATTTTTAAATTCATTAAGTCCAAATGGTTTACCACCACATAAATTACATTTGAACATTGGTGCAATGGTTATACTTTTAAGAAATTTGAATTTAAATGAAGGTTTATGCGATGGAACAAGATTAGCAATAAAAAAATTATTTCAGTATTCAGTTCAAGCCAAAGTTTTAAGTGGAAAAAATAAGAAATACCATTTAATATGCGCAGAAAACAATTTCCTATTCGATTAGGTTTTGCTATGACAATTAATAAATCTCAAGGACAATCTTATGATCAAGTTGGTATTTATTTGCCATCACCTGTTTTTAGTCACGGTCATACGTATAGTATGACGTATAGTATACGTCATAGTATACGGTTGTATGTTGCTTTATCAAGAACAAGAGATAGAAAATACTTAAAAATTTTGATACTGAACAATGCAGAAATAAAGAATAAATTGACTAAAGATCAAAAAGTTTATACTAAAAATATAGTGTTTCAAGAAGTATTGTAAAATATTAGTACAAATAGATAAATGACGATGATGAGACAACACTGAGGTAAATCGATAAAAAATTATAAAAAAAGTATAAAACATCAGCAGTATTTTACAATTTAGTGCTAAACAAAAAATAGGCTGCAGCATCTTTATAGTGCAGCGCTGGATTCAAAATTGTCGGCAGCAGCATTTTTGTAGTGCAGCGCTGGAACCAAAATTATCGGCAGCAGCATTTTTGTAGTGCAGCGCTGAAATCAAAACTATCGGCAGCAGCCTTTTTATAGTGCAGCGCTGGAACAAAGTAAAATCGGCAGCAGAGATATATGAAAATTATAGATATATGAAAATGCAGCGCTGAAAGAAACACATGAATCTCGAAAATTTAACTTACCAGTACGTCCCCGTCGTGAGAGTCGGGCAACGTAAATAAGTTGGCAAACGCTGGAAGGTCATATTCCACACGTTTTATTTATATTTTGATTCTTCCAGATTCACAGAGATTCGCAAAATTTTAAATGCACTTTCGGTAAATTTTGTAGTAATCATTGTTGACAGCGGTGTCTTGGACGGTTCGGAGCACCTCAAGATTATCAAAAAATTCAAGGTGGATGAGCGGCTCTCAAGATGACTCTGCCGTTTTGCCGTATATAAGCGGCAGCGCAACGCAGCAGGCCTCAGTCGACAGCGGAGTCTTGGGCGACTCGGAGCTCCTCAGGACCAACAAAAAATTCAAGGTGGATGAGCGGCTCTGAAGATGACTCTGCGGTTTTGCCGTATATAATGAAACTTTTTCTACAAGTAGTATAAAGTAAAAAACGTTAAACTTTAAATTAATTATTTAATATATTTAAATATTTGTTTGTAATAACTTCAATCTTTGTAGTAATCATAGTCGACAGCGGAGTCTTGAGCGGTTCCTCAAGATCATCAAATAATTGAAAGTGGATGTGCGGCTCTGAAGATGACTCTGCAGTTTTGCCGTATATAAGCGGCAGCGCAACGCGGCAGGCCTCAGTCGACACCGGAGTCTTGGGCGAGTCGGAGCTCTTCAGGGTCATCAAATAATTGAAGGTGGATGTGCGGCTCTGAAGATGACTCTGCAGTTTTGCCGTATATAAGCGGCAGCGCAACGCGGCAGGCCTCAGTCGACAACGGAGTCTTGGGCGAGTCAGAGCTCTTCAGGGTCATCAAATAATTCAAGGTGGATGTGCGGCTCTGAAGATGACTCTGCAGTTTTGCCGTATATAAGCGCCAGCGCAATGCGGCAGGCCTCAGTCGACAGCGGAGTCTTGGGCGAGTCGGAGCTCTTCAGGATCATCAAATTATTGAAGGTGGATGTGCGGCTCTGAAGATGACTCTGCAGTTTTGCCGTATATAAGCGGCAGCGCAACGCGGCAGGCCTCAGTCGACAGCGGAGTCTTGGGCGAGTCGGAGCTTCTCAGATCGACAGCTCTGCTTAAAATACACTGATTTGATACTTAGCGTGTAATTGATACTTAAGTTTAATAAAATTGTTTAGACAGAATAAAATAATATTAGATTAGAATTTAATTAAATATGATTTGTAAGGTTGGTCTGATGAGTTTCAGTGGAGGTTCGCAGTTCGCTTCGGCGTTCGGTCAGATGTTTCCAAAATCGTTACTCAAAGACTATTTGCTTTACAAATCCAAAAACCTATTAGAGTAGTCGTGATAGTTATAAAAAAATATGAATTTCAAAAAAATGCACCGGAGAACCGGAGAAAATTTGGATATGTCACTTTAATATAATATAAGATTTCAAAAAAATGCACCGGAGAACCGGAGAAAATTTGGATATGTCACTTTATTCCCACTGTTTCCTGATATGTCGCTTTATCCCCAGCGTTTGACACTATATCCCCAGCTAAATTATTTCGCAAGCTGATCATAATGGATTTCTTGAAATCGGTAGTGCTATGGGTTAGGTCCTTCTTAACAGGACGTAACCAGAAAGTGGTTACAAGATGTAATGGTGATTCTGATTGGCTTACAACCAACCTAGGCATACCACAAGGTTCAATTCTGGGGCCACTTCTCTTCTAAGTATATTCTATGAGGCAGCTGTCATATCTCTCCATTCACTTTAAAAGAAATCAGTAGAGCACTTCTGAGACGGCGACCAGGGACCTGATGGTGCCGCCTTCAAGGACGAACGTAGTTTAGAACGTATGGCGCGCGTTTGTAGAATTCTATTCCGCAGAGTATACGTACCATGGCGTCGCTCTCGAAATTCAAGATGGCTCTGCGTGACCACCTTTTTAACCATGTGGCAAATTATACCTGTATTATTGTGCCTGTTGTATATACCTGCTGTAAGTAAAATTTTTTTCTACGTTGTAGTCCTAGAGACGCGATAGAATAAGTGATAATTGCACATTCTGATAATCTACAAGACTTATATATGTATGTGTAAACTACCTGTGATTGACTGCTGTAATAATCAACTTTAAAGTGAACGTACAATGTACAAATTTTGACATGTCAAAAAAATTATTATTCTATTCTATTTTATTCTATAAGATCATCGAGGTACGAGGGACCAACACTTACCGATTGATCGACGAGGATAGTGACCATGCCGATCTGGTGCCAACCGCGCAACTAAAACCCTTCTATTCATCGGCGACGGTAGAAGAATCGCAGAAGAGCAAATGAGGACGACGCTAAACCGCTGAGGGATGCGAGCGAGAAAGCGGGTACGAGCAGTGCACCACGCGGCGGTGAACGAACCTATGATTGCTTTCAGAATGATGTAGCGTCCGGGCTTGATGAAACCACTTCGCGACCGCGACAAACAGACGCATACGTATTACTGATGCGAACCCCGCGCCGAAGAAGAGAGGCCGATCAGCAAAGAAGGTTTACCATAGCCAGACGCACACCGCCAGGGGTAGTACAGTCCAGTGCAGAAGCGATTGCATCAAAGAAGAGGCCTGGTCATCCGAAGGGTTCGCGCAATCGGAAACCGAGCGAGCCGGACCTTGATAGCCCGTCATCTCCGAGAAAAACGCGCGCAGAGGGATAATGACTGTCTTTCATTTATAGGGATGAATGAGACCATCGCACACGAGTTAGAGGGTACGCTATGGCGTGTCCTCCACCTTATGGCTGAGGAGAAGGAGGCCTGTGCCCATGCGCCCTCTCTATTCGAGGACGAGGACGTGGAGTCACTGCGCGGCATCGAGGGACAAGCCGCGCCCACCTTGCAGAAGCCCAGGCCGTCCTGATGGAGGAGGGATAAGATACCTTCGGAACGTCCGAGAAGACGCGCGTGGAGGGCGCCCTATGCCACCAACGCAAGCAGTGTGATCGGCAGCGGCAGGAGGAGATTACGCGGGAGTGAGCTGCAGCTCAGCAGGAGCCTCAGTGAGGCGGGAGGAGGCAAGGCATCCCAGGTCGTCGCCAGGAGGTAACGCGCCGACCGGGGGCATTATAAGTGCTATATAGAATAGAATATAATAGAATAGAATAAATTTTATTTAAGCAAGTCAAAAAATATACATCATTACAAAATGCACTCAGTACAATTTTCTGGCTCTTAGCGTCACTTGTAGAGAACAAGTTGCGCGCTAGGCCCTTATTCTTTTGTAGTCAATCACAGTGATTTACATTGTCACAGTCAGTATTACAGTCAACACATCTAATACAACGTTTACAGAGCTAATAACATCGCAGCAAATATGCAGCCTCATGTACAGATTCGTCGTAAGGCTCGATTTTCGCTTACATTTATTAGATGGCTACGCAGAGCCACTTTCAATATTGAGAACGAGGCCAAGGTTCTTATGCTGTCTGGCAGCGAATTCCACATCTTCGCCCCACAAACTCGAAACGATTTTAGGCCCACCTCTGTGCGCGACTTCGGTAAGGCCAGTTCCCTGGATACCCTCGCCGAGGACCTGCACTGGTTTTTTTTAAGAGGGACGAAAGATACGGCGATTGCCCCATAGAAAAAGCCTTGTATACAAGTACCGCCGCGAAATAGGCTCTTTGATCACTAACGTCCAACCAGTTCAATTTGCTGCGGTGAGGGGTGATGCGCTCGTCCTTCCAACACCTTTAATATATCTCACACATGAATTTTGCAACTTCTGTAGTGTCGTCTGAAGCTCCTCTGACACATCCAGATAAACCACCGAGCAATAGTCTAGGTGAGAAACGACAAAGGCGCTGGCCATCTTCTTGCGCAGAACCTCATTGATGCAGGGCCTAAAAGATCTCAGCCATAAAGGGTTCTGATAACCTTGCGGCTAACAGCATCCACCTGCGGTTTCCATGAAAGTTTAGAGACCATGATCATACCAACACTGCATCGAAAAAGGGTACGAGAACACCATCCTGAACCTCAACACCCTGCAGGTTCAGACTCTGAAGCTGATTTATGTTGTGCTCGGAACCGAAAATGATTGCCTGCTTATTCTTTGTGTTGATGTGCAGCACATTCTCAGATGCCCAAGCCGATACAGAGCGCGCCACAGCCGACATGCAGCCCACCCCCACTCCAACTAGATCATCCCTCGTGACCTGAGTATATACCTGCAGGTCATCCGCGTATAGCAGGTGCGTGACACCCTCGTCCAAAAACCCCCGTGGGCTTTTAAATTTATACAAAACATCTTTTAAATCATTAACGTATAAGCTGATGAGAAGGAGCCCCAATATCGAGCCCTGCGGTACACCAAGGTTGGTTGTTAACCAATCATAGTCCCCGTCTGTTCTGATAACCACTCTCTGATTACGTCCGATTATGAATGATCGAACCCACATGACCGACAAATATGTTCGGGCACGAGGACGTTACGCGCTCAGACCGTCGCTCGCACCTCGCCAAGCACTATTTGTACAAAAAATAACGTGTCATCAAAATTATGCCATCCCTTTCCCCGCAACTCTCGAGCGTGTTAGAGTGTAGAATCGTTATCGGGAAGACTTGCCGATTCTACAGGGGGGCTTTAACGATGCGCGATTTAGCGAGGACTCACGCGTCATATAGAGTCCCGTTGCGCAAGCGCGAGGCAGGATTGGGGGCTTCGCAAGCGATTGTAATCCGCCGGCCGAGTTAGATAGTCTCCAGCATAAGTCAGCGAGTTCGAGAAGAGAAGTAAAAGCGAGAGTGAGTGAACCAGACAGAGAGAGTGTGAACGAGCGTAGCGCATGAGAGAGAAAGAGAAGGACATCACGCCGACGCCGGACTGGACCAGCCTCCGGCGGAAGCGGCCTGCATCTCCAGCCGCGAGTGCGTGCGTGTATTAGGGTGTTTTGGTGTGCGGCTGCGAACAGCACAGTAAGTATGCAATCGAGCTGCACGCGCTGGTGCATTGGCACTAAATCAGCCTTCTTGCGCATGCGCATGTTTCTTGCGTATTATTCTCGCACTGAAATATTTTGTAGGTTTGACAGAAATTAAACGTTAATGTTAGATTTATTATTGACATCATACTTCGGTCGTCAGTACTTCCTCCCTTTCCCAATAATCCTTACTACGGATACTGCCGTCTCCGGGGGCGTTTTAGAAAACACCTGATTCGCGAGCTTCGACACGAAGTCGAACTGAGCCAGGAGCGCTCCACAATTGCAACGGGGGTTCCCGCGGACAACGGTCTTTCTTCGCAGCGCGAGATACGCGACCAGCTTGCATTTTGTAAAGTGCAAGCAACGATAAAACCCACCCCGTTACAAGATATACATATAACACGGCGGGGTCGATATGACAAGGTTGAGCACTGAGATGCCCTCTGTGCTGAGCTTGCATGTAAACATTCCTCATTCACTTGGAGTAAAAAATTCAAAAGTTGCATGTGTTTATAGCTCAGACGCAGCGTAACTAGTTGTATAAAGTTTTGAGCTTGAAAATATTTAAGATTATTTAAACTGTTTAATTTTTACAAGTAATGGTAATAATACATTATTGGATTTTTTAAATCAATGACAGAAATATGCGACCAACTAATATATGCGCTTATAAAGCTTATTATCTATTTTCAAAGAACATTAATTATTTTAATTAATGGATTTATTGATTTTTTAACTTCTGTTGTTATTATATATTTACAACTTTCCATTAAGTGATATTTAATATACTATTTTTATACGTGAATATAAAATCTTTAAATATTTTGCCAGAAATGCGTTATATTTTATAAACAATTACTTAACAAATCAGCTTGAATAATTTATTTACTTTTATTTTTATGAGATATGCGCTAATAGTTTATTTACACGCAACTGTAACATTACTTTTTTAATTTTAATTTTTATAATATGTAATAATTTCTCTTTATTTTTATCAAATCGATTTAGTATATTTTTGTTAGTAATCATTTCATGTAAAACATATAACTATAATAGTAATAAAAATAATACAATAAAATGAATAATTCGAAATATCAGTGATGATGTGAGTGCGACAGAGACAGCACAATAAGAAGGGATGGCTGATACCATCTCACGGATATTATGAAACTATGGCTTTTCGTTGACAGTACATTGATTGTTACATTGAAAACTTTATTCAAGTAAGTGTTTCTGTAGGACAGAAAGATACTGGAAAGTGGACTCTTAAGGGAGGAGGATTGGTATCAGTCCCGGTAAGGGATACGCTATAAGGAAGTTGAGCTTATAAAATGGTGTGTTTCGCATAAGCGCGCAGGTAGGCACAAATCGACATTACAACCTCCAAATACTATGAATTTTCTCAAAACATTCTGAGATTTAGTAAGCGAGTTATATATTTTAATAAACCAATGATTTTTAGTTATATAGAATATATACGGTGAGGGAAAAAGAATTTTAACCCTTATATCCTTCAATCTGATTGGTTTCATTAGCTTCTAAAAACATTTGATTCGAACTTCTAACACGCCAAACCGTATTTTCTAGAATTAGTGACGAAACTGAAAATGTTACTATTACAAAGCTTCCTCTAGGAGAAAGCAAAAAATCTATCAAATTATCATCTGCTGCCAATATAAGTTTACAGTCAATCTACAATTATGTATACAAAAATATCCTTTGCTCGTCGTCAAGGAACGATTCTCAGTAACAACAGGTTGTAAATACTTTGCGATAACCGATATACGACCAGCTTACTTACAATTAGAAATCGATGCAAAATGCGCTGAAATAGTTATAAACAATACACACCGCGGATTATTTAAATGCCATAGATTAATATACCATACTGCTTCTTCTCCAGCTATTTGACAATAAACTATCGAATCGCTATTGCAAAACATACATATAGTAAAAGATTTTCTCGACGACATTTGTTTAGGGTTAAACAGTATTACAAAATAAGCTTCGTGTCTTGAAAAAGTCTTGAAAATATTACCCGAGTATAAAATTAAGACATTAAATAAGTTATTGAAGTTATATAATCAATCAAAGCGGAATTCATAACGCAAAGAAAGTCGAAAAATCGATAAAATGCAACATCCAGAAAATAATATATTACATAAGTGCATGCGGTTATTGCGATGATAAATTATTACCACCGTTTTAGTAAACAGTAATCAAATCACTACATCCATTGTACACCATGCTCCGCAAAGACGTAAAGTTCCCGTGAAAAGAGGCACAAGAGAAAGCCTTTATTAAAGTCTAAAATGTTGTTACAAGTAATAACAAGATAAGATATAGAACAAATTATTACATTCATTTTGCTGATCTTGAAACATACGCAAGCTCGCTACAGTCAAATTATTAATGAAGCTTATGCTGTAATTTACGGTATTAAGAAACTAGAATAAAGTTTATCTTAATTATATACCATCATATGTTATCACAAATTTGTTCACCACAAATAGGCTGACCGATGTACAGTGCAATGAAAATGCAACACTATACATTATTCTTACAAGATTTTAATGCCAGTATTAAATTCAGAAAATTGACACTTATTGTCTATCCCATTTACCGGTAATGTTTAAGAACGAAAATAACCTAGATACGGTAGATTCATACTACATAAACGTGATATATATGCTACAAATATATGCAAAAGACATAGTCAAATTTTCTTACAATTACAACGAAATATCAAACATCTTAGCAATACTACGCGCTCAGAAAAATACAAATATCTAAAAACTACGGAAACTATTGAACGAAAATGAATTCGGTTTTGAAAATAATGTACTAGATCGCGAAAAAAGAGTTATATACCTTACATCACTGAGAAGAAATAGTGTTACGTGAATTGCATATAGGTTATTTTAGTATCGTATGAATGCAAGAATTGTGTCATTTCAAATTCGTTTCACCACAAAAGGGCCCCTTTTATGCATAAAAGTTGGGTAGGTTCCGCTTTTTGGATTGAAACATCATGCTTGTGTGCTGTTGATAGTAGTATGTTTTTCTTTGATTTAATGGACAAAATTGTAACATAATCTCACATCTAGAAGAAACTACTACGTAAATTCACATTTTTATTTTTATTGCCGACTTGCGATAACTTCATAATTGAACCCGCTGACGGTTTCCACCGCTAGACGAGAGAAAGAGTATAAAAATGCGCTTCAAGCAGTTTATATTTGTAATATATTGTTGCATTTTATTCCGTGAAACAGGGAATAAAATATATTTCACACATGAGTACATAATAATAGCTATATTTTATTATTTTTTTCATTACATACCGGATGTGTTGAAACTATATGATTTAACATATGATCAACAGTACGCTTAGGTGTGTCACATTTTCTATAATCTCCCCACTTTCCAGCAGCTGCAGATGGTATGAGGGCGGGGCCATTAGTTAATCGGCAACAAAGTGGTTCATTACATTCAGCATTGGTACCCTGCTGATAGTATGGATCATAATGAGTGTCAGAGATATGTAATACTTTAAAGGTAGGAGCACCTTCAAGTGGAGATACAGGTGGCTTTATAGTAGGTTTATTAACTGGAGGAAAAGCTACTTCCCATTCATGTAGTGGATTATATACGTCTTCACAAGCATCTCCAATTACAAAGCTACATATTTGCGCTGGCGACATTTCAACTTCTTTTAGTACGTATATTACCTCACCCTGAAAATATTATAATAATATATCTTTACAACAATTTGTTTTATTGTAACAAAATAAGGAAATATAGCATCTTATAGAAATATCAAAGTAAAATTAATCCCGCGCGGAAATATTTTATTAAATCTCTTCTAGCATTGATTTTATAAATAAAAATAATAAAATGCTTATGGAGTAGAAATTTAGCTACATGAACTATGGCAGAATACTAGTTGTTATTCATGCTAGAAATCTAGTATGAAATAAAAAATAAAAAAAAATACCGAGACCTGGGCTCAAACCTAAAATCTTGACTAGTTAGCCATTCTATCACTTATTATATTCGTACATTGAACATCACATAACGTGACTTGCACAGGGAAAGGCATCTAAGTGACTAAAAGTGGATAAGATAGCTGACGGCAAAATCCAGATGAGTCGCTCGGTAGCGACACTCGCCTATGTAGACACTGTTGGTACGTAGTGTAGATCTAGCTACAAAGACTATGGATTGCTCTATTGGGATCTCCTCATCAGTCATTGCCTCGTAGACACCATTATGATACGAAGTTTAAATTTGGGCACAAAATACTATTTTGACCTTGCAATCTGGAACCCTCAGCTACTTAAATACAGTTATGATTGTAAGTCACGGTACGACATTTACAATGTACGTATAAAATCTATTATTATATTGAGAATGGTGTGCCATATAACTTGTGTAAATTTACGTTAGGCTACTGAATTGGGTCTTATAATTTATGTCTTATCAATGTTGGGACTTTTAAATTTTTTGCCTCATAAATTTTAGACCTTATAAATTTTGTCTTTTGAATATTTTTACCTTAAAATGTTGTACCTTATCAATATTAGATATAATTACTTTAGCCTTTTTAAATTTTAGCACTTTTCTTTTAAAAGCTCTTTTCTTTAATAATTTTTTTTAAAAAGCTAGAAAAACATACTATGAATATCTATATTATTGATATTTAAATTTTATCAAAATATTTCTGTAATTATATGGCGGCTTGATAATATTTCGGATGGAAATTCTATTGCTCTTAACTCTGTTTCAATACTACTAAAATATTTGCCTTTGCCTTTATGTAATCCAATTTCATTTTCACATACTCTTAACTATCTCTCCAAGACATGTGCTAAAAATTAATTCACTTATTACTAATTTTTACACAATTTTCAATTATAGTATTGAATTACCTTATTGCCAAAAACCATATTATTTTTACATACATCTCTAAATAATCTGTCCACTGTTTTAAATGCTTTGATGACATTGTTATTTCATCCTATATAATAACTTAAACATTTTTGGAGTTTTTCCGTATTCAAAATTAGTTATAATATTACAAGTCTGTTCTTCAATGATATTTAAGGGTAATTTAAATGCGTTATATGCGGTCTTTCTATTAATTAATAAATTTTCTGATATTCTAGCATATGCTACAAGCAATAGATTAACTTTTATACCCAAGTGAACCGATTTTTGACGTTGACTTCGATTATTCACTGTGTTTACAAAAAATAATATTCGGCGATGCGAATGGTCATAGTTTATGTTTTTAAGGGCGCTCTATCGATTGCTGCTGAGAAATTTTGAAAAAAAAATAACGCCTAACCTCTATTTTACAATGTTACTAGAAAGAAAAACTGATTTTTTATGACTTGTTTTCTCATTTTCTATATTTTTGAACAGGAAAACATGTTTCTATCACTACACAACTTATCAGAAAAGTGATCTCGATACCTGAAGAATAAAATCCTACTAAAAAAAAATTATTTTCTAATATGGCTGCCGACGGAATCATTTGCATTTTATTTATGAATTTCGATCTCTATAATTCCTTTTTCATGTTTTCCATATCAAGAATATTATTTTGGTGGGTTTTAGAGGTCACATAATACGATCTTGATATCCAAAATACAAAAGTCAAGATGGCGAGTACAATATGGCGGATGTCTGAAACCAAGATCATATCGAATAAGACAAAAATTATACGTATGGGAGGTTTTTGGAGGTTGATGATTATGATTCTAACGATAGAATTTCGAAATTCAAGATAGCGGATTTAATATGGTAGATGTCTGAAGCAAAAATTATTTTTTTTCATTGAATAAGACATAAATTACTCTATGGGAGTTATTGAGGTCGCAGATCACGATCTTAATGACAGAATTGCGAAATTCAAAATGGTGGATGTCTGAAGTTGAAATCTGAGTAGGATCTTATTCCTTAGGTATCGGGCTCACTTTTCTTGTAAGTTTTGTAGTGATAGAAAAATGTTTTCCTCTCTCTCGCTCTCTCTCTCTCTCTCCCTCTCCCTCTCCCTCTCCCTCTCCCCCTCTCCCTCTCCCCCTCTCCCTCTCCCCCTCTCCCTCTCCCTCTCTCCCTCTCCCTCTCCCTCTCTCCCTCTCCCCCCCTCTCTCTCTCACGCACTCAGATTTCCAGGCATCTGTCGGCATTATTACTTAGTCCGCAAGATACTACCAAAGTAGGTTGCAATGTATGTCCAAACGTCAACGCTTATTATATATCATCAGTGTTGTCACGTTGATTATTGTCCACTCTAGTCTCGGTCGTTGCTCGGACCAACGGTGGCATACAAAGATCGTGTACTACGCGTCGTCCCAAGCTTGTCCACAGTAGGTACATTCTGGTCTTGTCACTCACAAGTTCATCCAGTATAGATACTTTTGAAAGTACTCGTATCCAAACAAGAATTTGGTAAAGTTGGATTCCATCTCGTCGTGCTTCATTTCCTTGCAGGGTCCAACCTCCGGTATCAGTCTGCTTTAGCTGTCGCATTATGTATGTGAGACCAGAAAGTCAGTTTCGTATCAATCGTCACCCCCAGATGTTTGACTTCGTTTCTGGTAGAGACCTGTTCCGTCCTAACTGTCATCGTAATGATTGTGTTAATGCTTTTTTTTTGTGTACAGCAGTAGCACGCATACACACATATTTATGTATGTATATGTGTACTGTATATAGATATCTCTCTATGTTATAATAGTAGTTTTCGACAAAAGTGCGTAAGAGTTGATTCTACACGAGTGAAAGGTTTGTTGCTCCAGCAAAACGAGGGTGATAAACTCACGAGTGTAGAATCAATTTTCGCACATATATCGAACAATATTTTTGATACAGGGAGCGTAAATGCGATTTCAAACAGTTGCAAAGTATGTGAAATCGCACTTTCCGCACACTGTATCAAAAAAATACTTTTGCCTCGCCGGTTCTAGAATTTTCCCCCTCACTTACTTCCATTCATTTACTTACCCACCCTAAATATCCGTGCAATTCAAACATTTGAATTGCACACAATATCCCTTAACAACGAGAACAATAGAGCTGCGGATGTTGTTCTTATCTTTGAGTTTAGTTCTGACAGCTGGTGTTCGTTGAGACAAAGAGTGAGTGGGTTAATTATTACCCACCCCGTTAATAATTAATCTATTTTCGATATAGATAATATCCAACTTCGGAAGCCTATATCCCTGAGCCGGAAGTTAAACTAAGTGTTATTATCACACTATATGTACAAAGAGCATCAGGTATTGCATCGATTGACCAACGAGCTTTTTTCCCCTTTATTTAGGATAGCTGCGTGCTAATTTTGTAAGCACGCGGTGTGTCTCTGTATACCTGTCGTATGTAGTATGTATTTCTGTATATGTCGTATATTCATAATCTATCATGAATTTATACAAGGTTTGGCTAAAGAATTATTCGAGGTTTCTCATCCTAATTCACTGAAAAAAATTTAACTAAATTAGACGGTTTTCTCCGGTCACTGAAATGGCTAAGGTTGGTCAAGCGGTCAAATATTGCCTTGGTGGCTAAATGTTTTGCTTAGGTTGGTCGAGCGGTAATGTGTAATTGTTACATTTTTATGCGTAGTGTAATGCGTAATAGCCTATGTTAGTATAACCATATGGTATATTATATCAACCTAGCGAATCTCGCTTTCTTAAGAAACTTTTAAAGTTACTCTTGCATATTTTTAAGTTGCATCTTGAATGATTGTCTTCATTGTCCTTGATTCTCATACTTTTTTGATTTATCATAGAGTCCCTTGAAATCAGGGTTGGTAGAACGCCTAGTCCACTGGCTGCGGCCGGTTGTTTCAGGTTTAGGAGGCTCGGACTGGTTGGCGAAAGCGGAAGATAGTACGGGATGGCCCAATTTACTATCTCTGGTCATCTTGCATCATACATCTGCTGAGGTGCTACACTGGCTTGCGTGTGAGCCTTTCCGTTTTCTGAAATCAGTCTATCGCGGATTAGTAGCGAAGCCCCTTTTTATTGAGAATTTTCCATGTTATTACTACTAATACGATAAGTATGATCGTACCTGTATCTGAGTAAGGTACCTTTGATTGCAGGGTTAAAAATCTGCCGTAAATATGTCCGTATTCGCCCAAGCTCTTTGCTTTATCCATTATATCGCAGAAATCCCGTCCCGTTTTTAGCGATCGCGTTAGTGTATCTCTTCGGAGATTCCCGGTTTCTTGTTTAAAGTATCTTTAATGAGAACTAATGACGTATCATCCGTATGGTTTATCAACAAGGCTATATTTAATTCCGTTCTATTCAATAATATGGCTGAATAATTTATGCGTACCTCGCGTGATGCTACGACTCGTATTGTATTAGTGTATGCGTTGCATCTATGTGGCAGGCGCATGTGCCTCCTCCATTTATATCCATCGCGTTGTCAGTTGATCGTATACAACTAGAAAAATAACTTTTCCCTTGTTTTTATGGAGAATACTCAGGAGTTTGGAATGCTCACGCACATCCAAAAGGCGTCCCATGACTTAATGAGTTTAATTTTACACTCCGTGAGGTTAACAAAAGTCCTGGTAGTACTGATTTTAATTTTGCAGCTGGTGCCATCATTTATCTCGTGAACTGATTCGATATTTTTACGTATAAGTTGTTTAGTTTTTTGCATTTGTTCAGTGCATTCAGGGTGATAGCTATGCATGCTTCCAGCCCTTGGTCTAGTGCGAAATACTGGGTCTCTGGTAATATGTATGCGAACGTGTCCGACGCATTTAGAAACTTTTATTTGATTGGTAACGCAGATGTCTTATATAGGTTATAACAATTGTAATCTAACAGCGGCATCCGTATGTAATATATCAAACGCATGTCTTTATATACATGTCTCCATATAGGGGAACCGTGTGTCAGTTGTCATCTCTCTTGCCATGGTTTCTTGTTTTTCTATCTGCTCTGGTGGGACGAATCGAGGACGTACTACTCCTTGGGTTGCAAATAGTACTGCATCAGTTAATATTTATATGTCTAGTTTGTACTGCATTACGTTGTCCTCCAATAAGTTCAAGACTTCTGTGATTTCCTCTTGTCTTTGCAGGCTTATTTGTTTAGACTATAATTTACTTATAGAGCATCGCAGCTCATAAGTTTTGTCCCATAATATGCTGAACTCTGTATGTATTAGTTCAGTCTGATTCGCCACTAATTTCGCCAATTGCCTAAAATCTCTGGCTGTGATACTGATTAGCTGTTCAATTTCTTCTCCGGCTTTCTTATCTAAGGTTCCGAATAGTGTGCGGTTGATTTTCCCTATGGCCGAAAACCAAGCTCGTTTGCTTCTGGATTTCTATCTAAGGTTCTTATCTAAGGTTCCGAATAGTGTGCGGTTGATTTTCCCTATGGCCGAAAACCAAGCTCGTTTGCTTCTGGATTTCTATGCTGGTGCGTGACCTTATAGTATCTCTTTTACCTTATCAGCATTCTACATTCTTTCTTTTATTTACTAACGTGTTTGATTTAGCTGTGGTCTATATGGGCATAATGCACTTTCTAGAATACGAAATGCTTCTAGAATCGTCCAACAGTGTAGTAAATTGTCCCATCTCAAGAAGAATACCTCGAGATTTATTCGCTATATCATTTCCCATGTAGTGCCTGAGGTTGCCAAAGGATTTAGTTTTGCGACTAATTATCTGGAATTATGGTTGATGGCTTTGATGTCGATCCTTCCGTCGATCTCCTTGGATATGGCACGCATGTAAGAGGGTATCCTATAATTTCGTTTTTTTAAGTGGTATGGTAGCTCCGTGATTGCAGCTATGTTTTTACGTGTTAAATTGTTATTTTAATACCCTTTGCTATTTACTGAATTGATTTTTATCGTCGATATGGCCCTTCACTAAGGTTAAGCAAGTGATTGTGTAGGGCTAGACCTATCAATACGATAGCCTCGCTGTGAGGGTCCCATTGTTTGCCTTTGCTGGGACAATGTTTTCCTAAAATATTGTGCTGGGACAATGTTTTCCTAAAATATTTGTGCGCCAGTCTATTATGAAATCTTTTGGCGCATTATTTGACGTCTGTTGCGGCTTTCGCTGCACTATTTCTCAAGCCCTCAGGTTCCGCAAAGCGCGATCTTCGCAGTTTTCATACCTTGATTGCGATTTGGTAGAGTTTTCTGCGAGAGTTGCAGTTTTTGTCAGCAGCTTCCTGGGTTTTTTGGTTACGAGTGCATTCCCAATCTGCCTACGAGTATTGCCGGTCTACTATAAATAACTCCTTTCAACCTCATTTTTTTCTTATCTTTTGCCTTATATTATACTCCCTTTTTTATTTCCCCTTTTGTTCTTCTTACGTTCTTTCTTTTTTTTTCTTATTATCATAGTTAGGAGTTCATTCTGAAGGTTCTTGGAGCTCGGTGAGGAGCCTGTAATCGACCCGGCTAAGGTAAAAATGTCTGTTGAGATTTTTCTCAGAACAAGTATTAATAATGTTTTTCTTTTAAGTTCTGTCTGATGGTGAAGGATTGTAGGAACCCCTCGGAACTGAAGGTGGAATCTATCCAAGCCACGGGATGGACGGTTCTACGCTCTTTATCGGAGGGTGGTGCGCTATCTATCGTCAACATCCGGGAGCGCCGTTGTATCTCAGAATCCACCAGCGGTCCTATGGAGTTACCGTATCCTACCATTTATACTAAGCCATGATCCCCTTCGTTGCCGAGGGAACATAATTCCTATGTCATAAAGAGGAGTGGGGCATTTCCACAGATACGGCCCCGTATACCGGATGTAGTCGGCCCATCGATGAAATTCCCGGGGTGATACGGCTCCTCGGTCTTTCGTAGATACAACTGCCAGATGTTATATTTGTTTAGTCTCTTTGTATTTGTCTTATTTATCCCTGATCCTAATCCTAATAGAAAATAGAACAACCAAAAATAAAACACAACAACAAACAACAAACAAACATACTACACAAAAAGAAAGAGATAAAAAAATTTCCCCTGTTCTAGTCTTGAACTCGGGTGCCCGATTTCCGAGGCGGGCGCCTAGCTCGCGCCGCCATAACGGAGTCCTGTATGTTCTCTTTCCAGCTTCTTCTTTTTCCAGCTTAACTATTATTCTGCACCCCGTGGATAAGGTAGGGACTTATTGATTGGGATCCAACTTGTTACCATCTGGTGGTAATGTCGAAACCTGGTTTTAGCTGTTGATTTATCCATGAGAATTTCTCCGATCAAATCGTTAATGCCCCAATTTTTTTTTCTTTGATTTGTGACTCTAAGTTTTGGAGATATCCGTTTTGAATCGAGATTTTTTTACATATGGGTATTTAATTTTATGACTTGGTAGTGGTTATTTATGAACTGTATAGGTGTAAAATATTTCTTATGTCTTAATGTAAGTTTTGAAGATATTCATTTCGAATCTAAGATTTTTTAAACATTTATGCGCTCATTCTGATGATTTGGCAACCTTTATCTATGGTCCACACGAAATATTTCGCTCCTCCGAGTATTATTTTAGGTATTCATTAACCACTACCCCTGATTGTAATAAGCCTAAGAAATTTATCTAAACGGACTGATAGTTTCAATGCAATTAATTTATTACCTAAGTTTGTTTAACATTTTGGGTCGTTACATGAGCGATTTATTAACTCTTAGTGATGCTTCATATTCGTATGCAACGGCTCTATTCTTCAATTGTAAGTTTTGGTGCAATTGGTTTTAACATCGTAACTTGTTTAAACATGGGGTGATTTTTTTCTTTATTAGCTGTTATGTGCACCTGATACAGGGCTGCAAAAATTCCCTTTCTAACTGTACCCTTCTGAGATATTGCATTTAACATGTATGATTATTTAAATAATATGATCGCCTTAGGGATGGTCTATATGTAAATTCTTCAGAGTATAAAAGTGTAACGACGTTCAAGTCCTCGCTATGCCAGTAATCGAAGCAGGAACAAGAGTGATGGAATAAGGCGGCATTGGCTCAATGGCTAGAGCGTGCGCCTAGAGATCTCGGGAGCACTTAGGGAACCTCGTTACAAAAGTTAATTAAGGTTTCGTTGTTTATTAACATTCATCAATTTCATGATAAAGGTCGTCTTAGTACATCCCTTGCCTATCCAAATCTACTCTTTGTAGAGAATTTTTCTCTGAGTTTGAAATCAGGCTTTAAAAAAAACGTTATCGGTTTGATTTGTATTGTAGATCCCCGAAATTTTAATTTGAATATTGCCGCCTTGGGTGGCTGCGGTCGTCCATCTTATATACTATT
The DNA here is from genome assembly GCA_020010945.3 of Muscidifurax raptorellus. Taxonomy (NCBI): domain Eukaryota; kingdom Metazoa; phylum Arthropoda; class Insecta; order Hymenoptera; family Pteromalidae; genus Muscidifurax; species Muscidifurax raptorellus. Next base: position 925,676 of record JAHUUD020000012.1, read on the forward strand.
TGAATAGAGTTACTTTGTGTTCTGCTCTAAAACTCTGCTGCTGTTCTTGGACGGTACTGTGCAGGATTTGAATATGAATAAGTAGAATTCTTGTCGATAGTCACTTGGAATTTATTTAACTTAAGTATAATTTTAAAAATCGTATCGTAACTTAATTTCCGATAGCTCTGTCGACGGATAGGAGCGTCGTAGTAGAGTCAAGCTCAATCAACTGCTCGCACCTCGCATTCAGGTGTATTCATTACCTCCGCATTATTATATTAATTCATCCAATATTATATTTGTCATCATATGTTGTACGATTATAATATTATATTTATTCGGTTTATTATGGATGATTTATTGGTATGATAAAACGTTAAATATAATAAATTATATGTTAATTATAATCGGTGAAATTAATTATATATTTATTCATCTATTACTACATCACCATATATTCTGTTAAATTATGTTACATACACCATAAAATTATATAAAATTAACTATATTATGATATGATTTGCCAAAAATAATGTATTTTATTGTTTTTGAAATTATACTACAAATATGTGTATTTAGTTTAATATCATTTTTATATTGTTATAAATTTCCCATAACTAATACAAAATTTTATTTTATATGATACAATAAAAAACAGCATATGTATTTGTTACACATTTATTTATTATTTATTATAACGCTTATTATTTTGTTATAATGTTTTTTTTTAATCCTAATAACAATGACAACTAACATAATGTTTTTTAAATAAATCTTTTTTGAACGGTTTTATTATTCTATAACAAATTTGATAATAAAATATTGTGATCAAAATATTTGGTTCGCGATCGAAGCGAGCGTTTTTAGCTAGTGAATATATTGAGATATAACACTATAAAGTACATTTATACTTTTAAACTGAAAGATAAGTTAGGCCTCTAAAACTTTAAATATAAATTTATTATGAACGAAACTATATTTTTCCTGAGTAAAAAGAGTCAAGAAACTGATTATAACTATAATTTAATCTAAGATACATTACTGTGCACTCAACGAACATTCATTCTGAAGTTTGGTGTCTAAAATGAGACCATCACGAAATAGTCTGGTTTTACGTCAGATTGAGTCGCTGTCTACTGAGCGACTGATGTGGCTCGTGGTGTTTGAAAGATAGGAAACGCAGGAACAATGGAACTGAGATGCGCGTAATTGAAATTTCAGAATATGCAGAGCTCATAAATAAAAATAAATATTCTTTTAAAATAGATTTATTTATTTGTAGAAAAACGAGTTTCTATAAAAAATACTTTATAAAAATACTTTATTAAAAACAGGATGAGCAAATATACTCTCATGTTTAAAAAAAACAGTCTCAACTATGATGTAATAGTAAGTGATATGGAAGAAGTTAACGATCTTTATGGGGTAAGTTTCAATTAAAGTAAAGAAAAAAAAAATATTTTATTTTACTCGAAAGTTTTTACGATCAATGCTATTTTCTTCAGAGGCAAACATCAAACTCTCTGTCTCCCCATCGATGCCAAGGCAGGTTGGATTTATCGCTACAAATTTCTTTATACAGGCTTAACTCTACAAACATTCCCAAATGTTTAGAAGAATTCTAACAATGAATTTGATGATTAGGACCAAACTTCTAAGCGAGTATAAGTAAAATAAAATTCGACAATCTAGACACCATAAGAGGTTCAGTAAAGTTCCTAGTTTCGCTTTTCTCACGATTTACATATTTTGTTTACTGTATTTTATTAACATGTTGTAGAACAATAAAATAATAAAAATTATAGATATCATAATAGAAATGTCTAGAAAGATTAAACACTTATTGTTTATGTTTTACAGATAAACAAATTATAAAAAATCATCTTCTTCCGATAAAATTCATTTCAGACTCTACTCTTCAATATTTTTTTCTCAAATGCAGTATACAATGGTTTCGATGGCCGCTGAATCCGAATCTGCTATCACAATTGAAGAATATAATGTAATCTGCATCAATTACTCGTGGAATCAAACGTTAAACTTATAGAAGAATTTAGTCATTGCAACGAGTTAAATTTTAGTATTATTTTATTTGCCCGACGTTTCGGAAGCTTTAGCTTCTCTTTTCAGATTCGTTATCAGAGACCCCATAAACCTCTGTATGTCAAGTTTCATGAGCGTACGAGCGAAAATACAAAAAATCAGTAGTCGCCATATTGAATCCGCCATCTCGGATACGGAAGTTTAAGAGTCGGTAGTGAGATTCGTAATCAGTTACTCCAAAAACTCCGAGTAACAATTTTCAAGTTCATGAAGTTAGCACCCAGAATTATAAATTCACCTAGCCAGTACTGGTCAATCTTCTTAACGAGTGCGTACTACTTGTATGATATCTACCACAAACTCTGCAGAAGGCTGAGCTCTTTTGTTCGGGGTGGGAGACTCAAGAGCGGAGGTGGGCTAGCTCGATAACACATGCTATATCATGGTATGATGTACCCAGTCTAATGCCGCTTACAGGAATGTCGGCCTCTCTCGCAGTCGCAAATCAGTTCTTTCGGTGCAGCCGAGCAAGACGGATGGCTGGTTGAAACCTGGGCGTGTCGACACTGCTGATTGTTCATAACAGCGTGGATGCTCCTCAAGCGCATCGCTTAAGACATCTTTATTTTTTTTCACTCTTTCTCTCGCTCGAATGCAAGACTCTCTTCGTGGCTGCAGAGCTGAGTAAGGACAGGTTGAAGCTTGCTTCTTGGACCGAACTCGGCACCTAGAGTACACAAAGAGTTATTCGCTCTTAAGATCCAACTGTCGCATGCCCGAGATCTATTCGAAACTCCTCCTAAAACTTGTCCTGTAAGTCTCGACATCACGTTCGGCCGTGCTTTCGGGATACGGCGCAAGACGAATATTTCTGTGTGTATTCTAGGCTAGGAGAGGAGAGAGCAGATGCGATTACGCTCGCACTAAACCATCGGAGAAGAACTCCCGAAGACGTTGTCTCCATCACCGCATCTAACCACCACCAGCTCACCTACGCTTGAAACATCGCTCGCTAAAGAAATCGCCATGCCAACTTCTAATTCTCCATTGCACATTCACGTGGACCTAAAAACGCTTACGCTTGCGCCCATAATTATCCATCGGCAAGTAAGGAAAACAAGAGGATTCGAAGACTCTTCTCATCTACTGGTCGTGCATCAGCGACCTACACGATGTTCCATGTCAAGGCTCGCAGTACAGCAGTTTCCGAGAACGTTCTAGAACTACATCGTCCTAAAGACGACAATCTCCTGACTACTAGAGAGCATGGGGTAATCAAGCGCACTAGAGGGAAGACAAAGGAATTTTCGTTGGCCGGAGCTAGATCCTCGACGACTAGCAGCTGCTTAATGTCGTCCCCGTGGTGTGTCTTCCGCCGCTTATAGTAGGAACGCATAAGACTACACCGCCTCGGAAGTCACTCGCAGTCGCTTTCAGAAGACCTCGCTGCAGCTCACTGACACGACCGAACAGTCCTAGCCAAAACCAACGTTCATCAAATCAACCGGCCATTTTTATGGCCACAAAACGATAAGCGTAAGACAGAGATAATATTGTTTCCTTTCTCTCCCGTCTTTTTCCGAGAAAACTGAAGATACGAACAATATTGCTAAAAATTGCCCATTCACTGAACATCGTCCTAGCTTTTTCTATAGATACATTATGAAACTGGAGGTCATAAAGCAAGAGAGTGTAACGAACTGAACTGTGTACTCTGTAAAGAACGAGGCTTAAAAGGGAAAAGTGATAGGAGCACTAAACAAATCGAAAAAAGGAAGATAGTGAAGTCTAACCGAAATCACTACGAGACAGCACAAGGCCTACTAAATGAGTACGTCCACGAGACAGAGTTGGACACAGCTATTGTGTGCAAATAATACTGGGACCTAAACAAATCATCGTGGGTAACGGACAGCACTGGCAAATCGGTAATCTGGGCATATGATAAATCTAGAACGACACTAAAATCTATGAAGTGATTGGAGGAGTCCTATTGTATAATACACGAATAGCTAGAAGAGGCAAACCTGAAACTGGTCAGCTACAAAACAGAAGCTATCTTTATTTCGAGTGGAGAAAAGATGAAGACAATAACACTTACAACCAACGGGACGCGTACCTACACGATTTAAAATAGGGGGCAGTCCAAACAGCCTAGTTTGTTTGGACGCCAACGTCACTGTGAAACATGTCGTCTGCGACTGCTCGCGATAGCAAATGGAGAGTGAAAAACTCAAGGATTATCTTCAAACGTGAGTGACACCTGAGTTGATCATATCGGTTATGCTGACTTCGAAGGAAGAATTGTGGAGGGATGACAGGGATTTCTGTATATGTGAAAATAAGCTTAAATAATAAAAAAAAAACACGCAAGCTGAAGATTTTGATTACCCATTATAGGCCAACATCTAGTCACACTGTTTGATATATCGCTATCAACGGGGACTTTTCCGACGGCTTGGAAGAGAGCACATCTTGTACCGCTTAAAAAGACACCAACTCCATCAACAGTCTCGGACTTTCGTCCAATAGCCCTGTTGTGCTTTCTCTCCAACGTCCTGGAAAAATTGGTACACGACCAGATTGTTGAATTCTTGGGAGCGCAGAAAGTTCTTGACCCTCACCAGACTGATTTTCGACGCAATAATTCAACGCAAATTGCACTGCTTAAATTCACAGAAGACATTAGGACGGGTATTGACAGTGATAAGCGCCTCCTGACAATTTTGCTACTGTTTGATTTCAGTAAAGCCTTTCAGTGGCTGAACCTATAGGGTGTTGAGGTTTAGGATGGTGTTTTCGTGCCCTTTGTCGATAAAGTAAAGAACCTTGGTGTGATCATGGACTCTAAACTTACATGAAAACCATAGGTGGATGCTGTTAGCCGCAACGTTAATAGAGCCCTTTATGAGTTTACATCTTTTAGGTCCTGCACCACTGAGGTTCTGCGCAAGCAGCTGGCCAGCGCCCTTGTCGTTTCTCACCTGGACTATTGCTCGGTGGTTTATCTGGATGCGTTGGAGGAGCTTCAGACGAGACTACATAGGTTGCGAAATTTATGTGTGAGATATATTAAAGGTGATGGACGGGGCAAACGCATCATCCCTCACCGCAGCGAACTCAACTAGTTGGACGTTAGTGGTCGAAGAGCCTATTTTGCGGCGCTACTGGTATACAAGGCTTATTCTATGGGGCAGCCGCGATATCTTTCGTCCCTCTTCGACAAAAACCAGTGCAGGTCCTCGGCGAGGGTATCCAGAGAACTGGGCTTACCGAAGTCGCGCACAAAGGTGGGCCTAAAATCGTTTCGAGTTTTCAGGGCGCGGCTGTGGAATTCGCTGCCAGGCAGCATAAGAATCTTGGACTCGCCCTCGAGATTCAAACTAGCTCTGCATAGCCATCTAATAAATGTAAGCGAAAATAGGGCCTGATGGCGAATCTGTACATGAGGCTGCATATTTGCTGCGATATTATTAGCTCTGTAAACGTTGTATTAGATGCATAGACTGTGATACTGACTGTGATAATATAAATGACTGTAATTAACTACGAAAAAATAAGGGCCTAGCGCGCAACTTGTTCTCAACAAGTGTTACTAAGAGCCAGCAAATTGTACTGACAATGAGTGCACTTTGTAATGTTGTATATTTTTTGACTTGCTCAAATAAAACTTATTATATTCTATTCTATTCTATTCTATTCTGAAAATATTAATAGCGATTAATGTGTATACTTATATTTCCATATGGATAGTATGCTTATGTTGCTATGATAAAATCGACTAGCATTCGCAGTTTATCGATTCTTAGGCTTGTCTAGAAATGCAATATTATGAAAGAAAAGAAAGAGTTCTCCAACTGATTGGAAGTGTTCAAAGTTCAAATATGTCTGATTAAATTTGGAAGAACTGGATACTCCTACGACTCCGGAAACTCATGGTCTATTTTGTTTCCTTCCTCAGGAAACATTGTAATAATAGTTTTTTAGTTCGTGTAAAAACATGTAGGAAGTGTATTTTGATACATATTTTGTCGAATAATAATGAGTTTGGAAAATATCTGTATATATGTGTGTGTATTCGTTAGGATACTTCTGTAGCTCGGATTCTACTTTGTCAGTGGATTTTAACCAATCAAGTCTCATTTTCTTTGTTTTAACTAGTCCGTAGTGGGAAAACAGTTTGTTTTTATATTTTGTAGACGAGTTTTTTATAACAATTTTTTAGATTTTAGATTTATTAGATTTTTTAGATTATTTAGATTTAACATTTTTTTGATAAATTACCGGAAAAACTGATAAAAGTAAATTGCATGATACGTGGCTAAAAAAAAAACTTTTGTATTTAATTAGCATTATATAGCACCTTGATCCCTCTCTTAGGGCTGTTTATGAAACCAGTTAGTTTGCAATATATTAATTTAGAAAAGCTTCTATTATCCGCTTCCGGATTTTTATTTAGAAGGTGCTAAGGTAAAATTATTTATTGTGGATTAATGTGGTCTGATGGTGTGGACTAGAATTTATTCTGTTGACGTTTCGAGCACTTATTGTGTTCTTCTTCGGGGTTACAAAAATCAGCAATTGTATAAAAACAATACATTGACCTCCAAAATTTTGTTATATCACCCTGTATATTCTGAATAAGCGAAAACAGCATCGCTTAGATTAAGATTATATTTAATGCATTTTAATCTAAACCTAAGCTCGTTTTTTCCTGTTTTTACCTTCTGTATTTACTTTCTTGTTTTACCTAAGCTCGTTTTTCCCCGCCTGACCGCGTACCACTAATTGACGTGTCATAGACAGACATCAATCAGTCGAACAATACGCGCGACTTTAGAGACTCGATTATCCCGTTCATCGATTCTCTCTCTCTCTCTCTCTCTCTCTCTCTCTCTCTCTCTCTCTCTCTCTCTCTCCCCCTCTCCCTCTCTCTCACGTATCACAATTGTCATTCACACTCGTCTGCCGTGTCTGCTGGCTGCTTGCTGAAACAACCTGTGATTAATACATTATCCATTACGTCCGAAGAGACGTCGTAACGTGCTCAACATGCGTTGATTGCACTGGCAACCGTTACAATATATATATATATATATATATATATATATATATATATTTTATATAGTTGTAAGCGTGATTTGATGGCATTTAGCCTTTTCACCCCCCACCCCCTCCACCAAATCACGTAAAATTGTGTCAAAGTTTAGGTTATTTCTAGGTCGGTTTAGCCCCTCTACCCTCCTCCACCGCCCCTCCACCCTAATCTTTATATTGGAAATATTTTGTAATTGTTACTATACAATAGTTCAAATTGGAATTCAACCTTATTAAATGGAAAAGTAATTGTGTGAGCCTATTGTCTTATTCTATTTTTTGCATACAACCCGAGAGGTAAATAGATAGGGGCGTTTTCCCTTACTTTGTTGATTTATTTATTCCGTAAGTATAACCAAATAAAATTTTCACTGTAAGCTTTTTATGTATGTTTATTTCTTTTCATTTTAAATCGTTTAGGATGAAAAAGAAAAAATTAAAGGAGTAAAATTAAGAATAGATGCTTAAAATTATTGCAATAGTATTTCAGTATGAATAATCAAATTCATAAGTTTTTTCAAACACTGAAATAATATTATTTCAGGCCAAAGAGTTCTTCTTAATAAACGTTCTGCAATAACACAGGACCACAAAATGATAAACTCTGAGAGAGGTGTGTTTGTTGTCATCACGTCAGGGTCAAGCTCATTTGAAGGTCAAATTGATAATAGTTTGTAAAAAAATCTAAAAAATGCATGCATATGTTTTTTCGGTCGCTGAATTCTGAGAAAAGTCATTAAGAAAAGGATAAATCAATACATACATATATATATATATATATATATATATATATATATATACATACCCTGCAAACATTTGTTGCCGAGCGTGCGCAAAGTCCTATACTAAATACATGGGGATAGCGCGCGTGGACGGCAATTTGCAGGCCCTTTGCCCCGAAATGTTTATAGGGTATGTATATATATATATATATATATATATATATATATTGATTTTAGAGTCAACACTTTACTTTCGGGTTGTCATTAATTTTTTTTTTTAGAGAAACTTGGGAATTGGTGAAATTTTTTTCCGGATACATTGAACATGTGTGACAAAGCACTTAATTTTACCATTAAATCGTATGAGAAAGACGGGTTAAAATTTTATCCTTCGAAAAACTAGTATAAATTCTAGATTTTTGCTTTTAAAATTATACATTGTTGTAAATTTAAAGCTATTGAATTTAATTCCGCAGTCAGTTTTTGTCTATATAGCAATGGAAAAAAATTGTATAAGCCAATATCGTCGAAAAACTCAAGAATTACCGGTGCTTTCTTTAAATTTTAATATCTAGTTCCAGACATACATATACAATAGGGTGGCGCTTATTTCCCAAAGTGCTTGAATACCGACTGCTGTTTCGGGAATCACTTGCATTTACCCAAAAACGATGAATTCAGCAATAAAATGTGATTTAGCATGTATTTTTTTACGTAGAATACGACGATGCTATTAATTTTGTCATAAAACATAACCTTAAAGCCGTAGGAGCCAAAAATCACCGAAGAACACTAAAAAACACAATTTTATGCGCCTAGCGTTTTTAGCTTGTCTTTTATGATAAAAGCAACAGCGCCATCCGATTCTATGTGAAAAAATACATCGAAAACATATCTTACATATTGGAAATTGACGTTTGACTATCCTTGAATGCTACAGCATTAAATACGTAGGAGCGAAAAAATCATGTTTTTTGAAAAGTGAAACGGGTTAAACACTTGCTAAATCACATTTTATTGCTGAATTCATCGTTTTTGGATAAATGCAAGTGATTCCCGAAACGGGAACCGGTATTCAAGGACTTTGGGAAATAAGCGCCACCCTAATATACATATACCTACAGCATACATATATCATAGTTTAGTTATATACAATATATTGTATAATATGCATATAAACTGTCTCAGCTCTATTGTTTATATGTATATTATACAATATAATGTATATTACTGAACTTTGATATATATATATGTTATACCTTTAAAGGTACATGCATTGACAACATTTTTATTAAAAATAACTCAGTTAAAATTAATACTTTCAAACTAGAATATAGTGCCTATAACTGATCATTATCCGCTTTTTGCTGTTCTAAATAAAATTCCTAAAGTCACTAAAACTAATGATAGACATTTTTATAAGAGTAGCGAATTCAAAAGAATGGTATATTACAGAATCAATGCATGATCCTAATGATGCCATTAATGTACTTATTAAGGAAATCCAAGATTGCTTGAATAAATCCAAATATTCATTAAACTCTAGAAATTCTATAAATGCAAAAAATAAAGTTAGGAAAGAATGGATTACGAAAGCAATTAGGGTATCATGCGATAAAAAGGAACCATTGTATAGGAATATGAAAAGCAATCCCGAGAATATTAGCTATAGACTAATATATAAGAGTTATACCAAACAAAGAATAGACAAAATAATAAAGATAGCCAAAATTAAGCATGATAAGGAAGAAATTGAAAGAAATATAAATAATCCAAGGAAATTATGGAGAACTATTAATGATAAAATTGGAAATAGAGATATAAAAAGGGATACAATTAAACGAATTACCTTGAAGGATGGTAGTTTGATTGAGAATACGAAAGAAATTACAAACTCAATGAACATCTTCTTCTGTGATATAGCAAGAAATCTGAGCGATAAAATAGTTACACCTACAAATGCTAAAATTAAGATGCCTCTAATGAACAACAATTCCATATTTTTAAATCCAGTAACCAACATTGAAATTCTAGAAATAATAGATAATATGAAACTAAAAAACAGAGGAATTAATGAAATCAATACTAAAACATTAAAAGTGATGGTTCCCTATATCACAGAATCCTTAAAAAACATCTTCAATCACTGTATTGAAGAAACTATATGGCCAGATTCTTTAAAGGTTGCAGAGGTTGTACCCATATACAGGAATGAAAACTGAAGTATCTAACTATAGACCTATATCTCTAATTTCGAATATAGCTAAAAACTTTGAAAGGTTAATATACCATAAAATCTATGACTTCATTTTTGTAAACAACATTCTTGCTACTAACCAGTTTGGCTTTCTTAAAAACAAAGGTACTACAGATACACTAAGCTACATAACGAGTAAAATCTATGATAATCTAGATAGAAGTAAACCAATAGCTGTTATATTTCTAGACCTAGCGAAGGCTTTTGATACTGTTAATCATAAGCTATTATTAAACAAATTATTCAACTACGAGGATTAGAGGCAATGCATATAACCTAATTAAAAGTTACTTAAATGGAAGGAAACAAAGAATCAGAATTGGAAATGTTAAAAGCGACTTCATGACAATAAACACTGGTGTTCCACAAGGAACAATTTTAGGACCTCTATTTATTTTATACGTTAATGATCTCTTAAGACATGTCGGATAAAGCCATTGCCTATGCGGATGATACAGCAATTGTATCATCTGCTAATACCTGGAGTAAAGTAGAAAGTGCTATGAATAGATATTTAAGTGAAGTAGCCACATGGTTGGCGCTAAATAAATTATCGTTAAATATACAAAAGACAGTATATATAACCTTTGGCAATTACTGTGACAGAGTTCCTAAAGATTTTTACATAAGAATTAGTGGTGATAGGGTGACTAGGGTAGACTGTTGTAAATACTTGGGGATAAATATTAATTTCAATTTAAAATGGGATAAACATATTGAGTACATAATAAAAAAGACCAAATATCTTACTTATATCTTATATGAAATGTCCAAGTAAATGCAGTCAGACACACTGATGATGGTTTACCATGCATTCTTCCACAGTGTCATCAGTTATGGTAACATTGCATGGGAAGGTGCTTATAAAACCATTTTGTCTCTCTTACAAAACTACAGAATAAAATACTAAGAATAGTTAATAAAAACAATGTACAAGAAAACCCATTAAGCATAACTCCAATTTTTGCATACGATTGCCTAAAATTTCACTACAATAAACTCAAAAATCATTATTACAAGTCTGAAAGAGTAACCAGGAATAGGAGTATCCCGATTCCTATAGCGAAAAAAGCAGTTAGCAACAAAAACAATTATTACCAGGCAGTCAAAATATATAATCAGCTAACAAACGATCTTCAAGTACTAGATTTGAAAAAATTAACGAATAGAAAGTTACTTAAGAACTGGATAAGACGCAATATCTAAGGTTGGCATTTATGTACAACAACATTGTAAATGTTACTTTGTAAACCAAATTATAAGTAGGGCAAGTTAGAGTATAAGTAGGCCATAGGGCACTTATATCCAATATATGTGTAAATGTGTAGGCAGTGATAAGCGATCTTTGTCAGTTTTTGCTACCGAGAAGGTGCTACCGCTGCCTAGTCTGCTAGTGTGAATGTGTGCAGTATGGCCGGAGGTTATTGCTGTGCTTATGCGCAGCAAAACTAATCAACAAATGTAGTTAAGTTCATCCTAGACCTGCGAACAGGAATTTGTTTTTCCTCTGCAGGATTAATGGCACTACAGCGGTTGATTGTAAAATAAGTTCGGCATTGTAGTTGCCTGTGAAGGCACTTGTAAGGAACTTATGTATGATATGTATTATTATATGTAAATTTCCATGTTACTCTGGATTTAATAAATAAAAAGTATTTGATGGTCCTCAAGTAAGATCTTTTTTGAACGATGAGAATTTCGAAAAAACAATGGTAGAGAAGAAGATGCATGGCAAAGCTTCGGATTAGTGTTTAGCAACCTTCTAGGAAATACAAGATATTCAAACTATATAATTATTGTTTCACAAATGGTAAAAAATTTTGAAAAACTGGGATGCCTGATGAATTTAAAATTGCATTTCTTAGATCACATTTAAACTACTTCCCTAAAAATCTGGGTGCTTTTAGCGAGGAACAGGGTGAGAGGTTTCACCAGGATCTTAAAAATGTAGAAAAAAGGTATCAAGGAGTATGTATAAAATATTCGTATAATTATAAAATCTATTCGTCGATCATTTGTATAAAAAAAGACGCGTTACTCCAAAAAAAGGGTTAAATGTATGAAATTTCAAAAAACATACAAAAAAAATAAAATAAAACAATAGAAACTGGAAAAACAATAATAAAAACAATAAAAATAAAAGAAAGCAATCATAACTATGCCATAGTTGATCCCAAGCCCGTGTATTAAAAGAGGAGAGTGTTTCAAAATCCACAGCATTGTCTGTATTATGCCAAAATCAGACTTATTTAGAAGCATAATAAAGAAATTAATTCACTATAAATTACCCTTATTTCACACTTTAGCTCGCAGTATTCTTGGCCTTTACTTTATTTGATCTTGAAATCATATTTAATTTAATAAATTCAGATTCAGCGACCCAAACAATATATACATGCATTTTTTTAGATTTTTTACGCACTTTTATCAATTTGACCTTCAAATGACCTTAATCCTAACGTGATGGCGACAAATAGACCTCGGATTCGGATTCAGCGATCCAAAAAACATAAAGATCCACCCACGGGATTCACGTTGTTTGAGTGTATCATTTTGTAGTCCTGTGTAATCATTCCCAATGACAATAACTCACCCAATCCATTTTATTACTTCGTATTCCACTGCTAAGAAATGCTTCTGGTGCAGTATATTTAAGATAATTAAAATAGATATGAAAATTTATTTTAAATATAATAAATATACGTTTCTCTTTTAAGGTTCTAAACAATTATTTTTATTGATTTTTGTAGTAGTAAAAGTTAATTTTTACTAGAGCTAAGTTGATGACGTAGGTTTATGGCATATAACTATCAATCTTCAGTAAACCTCTAGAGTTTTTGCGTTATGAATAGCATAGTAATATTTAATAATAATAAAATGACGACATCATTTAATTCTGATAAACATTAAGGGGACACGCCATCTTTGAAACTTGAAAAAACAATTATTTTTTTTTACACGGATAAGCTGGCCTTCAGCTCCCTGGATTGATTTGAAATTTTGTATACATATTTGAATCCATTACAAGTTGAGAAAAAGACGCTTAAAAACACGACTTAAAGAAAAAACAATTACAGAGAGCTTTATTTATGGGGAGAACACGTAGGATAAAAATTATATAAGTCGAGCGGGACTCGGTTAGCCCTTACAAATACTTAAATTGCCATTCGCTATATATATAAACTCGCTTACCAGCCTAACGTGCGCACATAACACTGCAGTAGAAGGTGCTTCTTGTGAGGAAAGGTGCAATGAAGCTCCAACATCCTAGACAAAGGTACAGCCCTCGCTGCGCTGTCCCTGAGATTAACAGTGGGCAGGATTACAGTATAGTTAAAGGCACCCCACAGGATATAGCATATCGACGCCTGAGAGGAATAACCCCCTATCTCCGGGTTCGTTTCAGTAACCCTTTATCTCCGAGCCCAATTCGAGAACCCCCTATCTCGGATCCCGGTTCGATAATACTCTATCTCGGAGCCCGATTCAAGAACCCACTGTCTCGGGAGCGTATTTCATTTCTCAAAATTTGCACTGGCAGCCCTGCAAGATTTAAAAACCAATACAGAGTAAACATAGTAATTCACAGTTTTTCGGAAATCGCGCGGACGTTTAAGAACACGATGGGGTTGATGGACAAGGGATGAAATCTATTTTCCATTTTCAACCCCTAAACCACCCTACGGGGAAAAAATATTATTTCATACTTTGTCGGCAATCGCGTGCTTGCTGGCCCAAGAGTGATATTTTTTTTAATTTCATCCCCTAAAAGACCCCTACGTGCTAAAAGATAGTAATTCGCGCTTTTTCGGGAATCGCGCGCCAGTTTGAGAACACGTTAGGGATTATGGACAAGGGGTGAAATCAATTTTCGAATTTTGTCCCATATGCGAGAAAAGTTGTAATTTCGTCTTCTAAACAATGAGACGAAATCTATTTAAAAAAATTTAATAATTTTGAAACTATTACATACATTTTTAGAATATTTCCAAAATTTAAAACATTTTAATTATATTAAAATGCCTTTAGGGCAGCATCGCAGTACCTTATTATACTTTAATATATCGTTTAAGTGATAACTTATTGAAAAAAAGAAATAGATGATTAATATAGAAATAATAAATATTAAAAACCATTGCCACAAGCTAATGGCAAATAATAAGCTTGTATTTGCCTGACTTTTACCTTTAAAAGGTTTTTTATTAATTTTTCTATATTGTATTATAGAAAAATTAATATTTTTCTTTTGCGCAAAGAGAATCGTTGTTTACAGAACAAAAATATTCATTCATTGATACTATAATTTAGGAGTTTATAAAATTTTAGTTCAGTGTTTATCGACATCACAATAAGCAAACACATGATTTAACCATTTTTTTGATGATACATTTTGTTATGTCCAGATTACAAATTTTCAATAGCAAAATCTAACACATTAAAACAATTACATGAATTCCTACCTGAATTGATAATCGAACTTGGCGATACGTGAAAGTTATAATAATTTAAATGATTAAAAGAGTGAAGGATAGGAAGTCCCTTTTGGCTACCGCGGACGCGGTCATCGCCTACCGGGGACTACCGGGGAAGGGAGCCGGATACGAAGTCACTTTAAACTATACGCTATTTCTTTTAAATCGACACACGTTTATTTTTATGAAAAGAGAAAAGTACCTTAATGTGTAAGTGTGCGTGGTTATTTGTATATATGTGTGAGGAGGTTCTTGAGTGTCTGCAGCTGTCAATCCTCGGCGCCTTCCAGCCTAGGCTCGGTGGTTTAGTTTACAGCGGTGGCTAGATGCACTTAGGTGTGACGGCTCGTCCCTTTGGTGTGCGTAGTGTAGATCGCAGGGAGTCCACTTCCTCTGTTGCTTCTTCTTTTCAGCAGGCGTGATATTCGGAAAAATGCCGATGGATGCACTTGCTCAACTGAGCGACTAAGTCCAGTATACTCTCTACTTTTAAACGTACGGGTAGCGAATAATGCGTGATACTTATTTTAAGAATGGTCTGGCGACGAGCAGAGTAACTTTCTGCGAGAGATTTCGGATATTACTGAGCGATGATTGCCTTTTGCTCCCGGGCTTTATATACTTGCATATCCCCTTGTTTTTCTCGGGCTAGCGTTCTCCATATAAGGTCGCTTCACTATTTTGTATTTTCCTCTCTCAATATTAAGAAAATCGTGGCAGGTCAAGTCATAAAAATCATAGTTTATGACTACTACTTAAGAATTTGTCTCTTTTAGAACTCTTCCGCAGTCTCTCTTTTTACTAAAGATCGTACATGTGTTTCCTATGAAATTCCAGATCGACGAATATTGCATCTCTGTTTCTCTCTGCTCTCTAATTTTTCTCTTATTTGTGATCGTTTTTCTGCGATGATTTGTCGCCGTATTGCGTAAGGTCATCGTTGAAACAGCTCCCCTCGTTCTTGTGCTTCTTAATTTATGGCTTTCCGTTTAAAAATACGAACTCGCGGTTCTTATGAAGTTATTATGGAATCTAAAAATGTCCCTTAGCGTTTTAATGGCATTTTGGATTTATTGCGTGGTTAATCGGAATATAGTCCATTTGTGTGAAGGTGCCACTGACACGTATGTGTAAATATATCTCCCGATTTTCAGATCCACTTCTTGGGTATCGCGATGACGTGCTAGTGAGTAGGTGTGTGTGTGTGTGTGTATGTGATATATATAGCAATCGTAGCGTTTTGGATGCGTAATGGAATCGGTGATTCCATTACAATTTGCAATGTGCAGATAATGTTATTAACTATTATATTTCTTATTATTTTTAAATTTTGTCTGCGTGTGCGTGATACATGCGCGTATATCCGAATGAAATTCGAAAATTGATTAAGACCCTTGTCCATCAACCCCAAAAAACGAATTCTTAAACGAGCGCATGATTCGTGAAAAAGCGTGAATTACTATTTTTCAGCGCATAGGGATGATTTAGGGGATGAAATTCGAAAATAGATTTAACCCTTTGTCCAGCAAGCACGCGATTGCCGACAAAGTGTGAAATAATATTTTTTCCCCGTAGGGGTGGTTTAGGGGTTGAAAATGGAAAATAGATTTCATCCCTTGTCCATCAACCCCATCGTGTTCTTAAACGTCCGCGCGATTTCCGAAAAACTGTGAATTACTATGTTTACTCTGTATTGGTTTTTAAATCTTGCAGGGCTGCCAGTGCAAATTTTGAGAAATGAAATACGCTCCCGAGACAGTGGGTTCTTGAATCGGGCTCCGAGATAGAGTATTATCGAACCGGGCTCCGAGATAGAGGGTTACTGAAACGAGCCCGGAGATAGGTGGTTATTCCTCTCAGGCGTCGTATCCTCTACTGTGACAGCAGATACCTGTCCTCAGTCCTTTTTAAAAGGCGTCACTGGCTTTCGCGATGAGACGCTGACACTCTCGAAGAGAAATGCTGACACACGCACTCAGTTCAAGCTGAGGGCAAATTCTTCCTGTCCTAGGTCTTTTTTGGTGGGGTTTCAAAGGAAGCGTTAGGAAGGCATGATGCACAGAATGCGAGCAAACTTTCCTCTACCTGAGGATGGTCACTTCCAAGTCGCTTTTTCATTACCCCACGCGTCGGCCTCGGGTCCACACATGGAGGCGGCTGAGGTTTTCCCGAAACGTGTCGATGCCAAAAAACAAGCGGATTATTACCCACACTTCGGCTCTCTTTCTGTCTACTACTGTGCAGGTTTTCCTTTCTACACGAATCGCAAACACTCATCATTCGGCTTGGTATTTTAAATAAAAAATTTAAGGTCGATTGAATTTGATCACTTCTTTTTTACATTAAATTATAAAATTACTACATAATTTAAGAATTTACGTTGCAAATTCATATGATTTTAGAAATTGATAAACGAATAATTATGATTTTACGAAAAATCATTATTGTTTAATTTATTTATAACTTTGCAAGAGATTTGTGGAAAAGGTTGTAAGTAGCATATTCTACGAAAAATTTACTGTAAAAATAGACTTACGAATTCCAACTTATAACATTTTTAAAAGCTGATAAACAGAAACGTAAAATAAACTGTTAATTTATGAATATTCTGATTAACTTCTTTTCAGTAATTTATTAATAACTTTGCAACCTAATTTTTTGATGCAAAAGCGGATTCAAGAACATATTCTACGGAAATTTTTTTATTGAAGAAACAAATAAAGTTTTTATCCAGGCTTGGCCCCGTAAGACTACGCCTGACTGCTAAATGGACCTGTTGAGAAATGTGGATATTTGTGGTTGAATAAAGGTTGAAATAATATTATTCACTTTATTTTATATATCAGATTATTTATCCGTCGTATTTAATTATACATACTCAATGATTACTTTATTATCGGTGGATTTGCACACCATGTGCTCGGGCTATCGATTAAGCCATCTTAGACGCTCTCGCTTCAGTTTCCGTCCATCTACTGTATTATGGTCTAGCGCTTGAACTATATCAATACCTATCGCTGTCGCACGTTTCTGCTGCTTGCTATAGTTGCGCGCGCATACCTGCATACATATTCTACTATACTATCTATAGTGTGTACGGTTTGTAACATATAATTACTCATATTCCAACCGGACCTTTCTCTCAGATTATAATTCTTGATACGCTTTCTGACACACATCCAATGCCGCAGCTTCCTGAGTTGTAAAAAACAGTAGAGTTATGAGGAAATAGCCCATTTCGAGGAAAGGAGTAGAAAGGAGGGAATTCGAGGAATACGTGTTTACGACGCGAAATTGTAATTCTGCTGCGATAGTGCTCGTATTTTGTACATGTGTAAAAGAGAGAGAAAGTGTCATAGCGGGCACGGTAATAGCAAGAAGCCAGTCGAAAGAGAAAGAGCCGTCGCCGAGTAAACTTTTCCGCCGTGAACAAGTCGATTTTTTTCGCTCCTTTGTTCTAGTTGCAAGTATATCGCGGATAATAAACCTAATGGCAGTTACAACTCTACTACGCAAATCCAACACTTCATCTCGTGTCATCGTGTCTCGTATGAGAAGGAATTGTGCGTGAAAATTCGTAAGTGGATGGTACCTGAAGAGAGTGATTGTGGTTGTGAGTACTGGATGAGCTCAGGTCTCAAAGTGCAGCCTAAACGAATAAGACGATCAGGATATGCGGCGCGGGTGTGACAACAGAAGGAAATTCGACGAGTTCCAGTCGAGAGAACAGATAAGTTGAAGAAGATGTACTGCGTGGAGGGGGCGATAGCCGTAAAGGAGGAAACCGATTTCTAGGAGTAAGTTTGTAAATAACCCAGGCGCAATCGTGAGGCGAGATTTCAAGAGGAGAAAAGACTGACATATCTTGTATTTGGATGAGAAAGAGTATGTTGTGCGAGAGATTAGATTAGATTTGTTTTTATTTACGTACATTATTTTTTACAAATAAGATGGTATAGTTTACAAAATAATTAAGATAATAACATTTTTGTGTGAGTGAGGGATGAATGAGAGATGGGAGAATGGAAGATTAATCAAGTGGTATTAAAGAGTTTTCTTAGAGAACAGGCTATAAAATACTTCCTACGTCCGGCGGTGGTAAGCTATTGTAACTCACTAACGAATTCCCGTATTTACCAGTTTCTGTAGTTTGGTGTCAAGTTCTTGTATCAGGTCACAGTATGCGACGCTGTGCGTCGCAGCCGTATTGAGTCTGGAAATTTCCGATCGATTCGGCGAGCCAGAGCATGCTTGTAAACAGCGAGGGCCAAACGGATTTCCGCGAAGTGGCACCAGGCTGGCTCACTGTTGTAACCTTCGAGCATATACTACTGGAGTTAGCCCCCAAGCGGCCGCGCGCGTGACCGGGCGTAGAGAGAGACAGCTGCTCCAAGGTACGTGCTATCTCTCTCTAACTGCGCTCTGATTGGTTGCTCACTATCCCCTCCAATGACAAAGACGGTAGCGAAAGTAAAGCGCCAGTTACTTAATTTTTCGACTTTATATATTAAATACATATCGCTGTAATCAATAATTATCTACAAACTATATAAATAAAATGATACAAACCAACAATTAAATCACAAAAAATTCCTGGGGGGCTAAAACTGAAATACAAGTTGAAGTACTAAACAACAGAGGTATGATTAGCGCAATCGGTTAAAGCGCGCGTAATTTTTTATGATGCGGTAGGTGGAAGTTCAAAACCCACTACCTTTTTTTTAGTATAAGTTAATGAATATTTGTAAAATGTTCATCACATGGCAGACGATCTTTGCTTGTATTGCAGGAGTTTCTGTCGGAGGGGAGTAGCGCGCAACCAATCAGAGCGCAGTTAGAGAGAGATAGCACGTACCTTGGGGCAGATGTCTCTCTCTAAGCCTGGTCACGCGCGCAACCGCTTGGGGGCTACCTCCAGTAGTATATGCTCGAAGGTTGTAACCTGCCGCGCGTTTACCGAAAAATCGGCGAGGCGAAGAGAGCTTCGGGCGCGGGATAGTGCGCGTAGTCAGAGCGAGTGTCCCGCAAGTTCAGCCTATCATCTTGCAGGAATGCGAGGCTCAAGGACCCGCACGGCCCGCAAACCAATCAGCGTAGCTCTTACATGAGCGAGTCCGCGAGATCGACTTGAGCACGTCGCGCGGCAGCTCGCTAGAGCGCGCGATTTTTGTCAGTTCTCGTGCTGATCTCGTCGACGTAACGTCGACGAAGCGAGAGTACCGTAGCGCGAATCAGTGTGGTGCGAGAAAGAGGGAGGGAGAGAAAGAGAGTGCGCGGTATTCATCGGCGTGACACGTTTGTGTCGCCGCCACCACCTGGACAGCTTCTTGATTCAGTTGGCGAGCGAGTCGCCAACAGCCTCCAAGACAACCGCCCAGGAGAAATAGAGATAGAGAGATAGATAGACCTTCATTTACTTTACAGTAAAAATATATAATACAAGAAATACAATAAAATACAATAAAATATGGAATATATAAAAATACAAATAAATTTTACATTTAATAACATTAAAACTTATTTTGGTCGAGGACTCATCTTATCATAATCTTTGTATAATCAACGAAAAAACGTACAAAGTAGTAATCAACTTTCTGTTGATGGTTATGCGTACGTCATCTGTCACTTTAATTAACGCAGTCTGGGTTGGTTATAATATCAAAAATTAAAAAAAAAAACATTATTTCACTCGCTGTGAATGTTTAGTAAGTCGACAATTACATCGAGGTGCTGTGACGCAAGCTGATAAAATACATCGACAATATCATTTCGGCTAAACCGTCTTCCTTTTGGTGTGCCATGTCGTTGCTGTCACCTCTGCCACCACTTTGAAACGACTAAACTAGTCCGAGTGCTTGGTATGTAGTATAGGCAATGGTGGAGATGGTGGCTGTGGAGGTGGTAACCGCCACGTATGCGACACTCATCCAAGGGAGATCAAAGAGAGTGCATTAACACTGTTTGAGCAGCAAACATTCGAAAAAAAAACGCTGTCTTTCACAGTATCATCTTGCGCTACAACAATGACATCTTTGTTGTAGCGCGTTTGAACTGCAGCTTTGCAAGCATCTGACAATGCAACCACCGCTTCCGATAAAATTTTTGTCAGCATTTTTTCTTCCTTTACAGTCTATATACCGGCGGACTACATCATCGTTTTTTCGCAGATTATCAGAGAAACTCTCGAGAAATTTATTGTAACCCAGACCCGCGCTCATATAATGCAGAAGCATAATAAAATACTGACCGCACACTTTGGAAGAGTCGCTCTGTAGTCGAATATTATTCCATCGCCTGTCCATCACTACAAATGTCTTCAAAAGCACTGCTCGAATTAGTGCACAACGATCATTTTTGTAGCAAGGTTTGACAGCGTGATGCATGCAGTATACATCGGACAATAATTTATCGAAAGACGGGCAATCTTGATCGTACTCGAGATTATAAATTTGACGAGGTATTATTTTATGTAACACTAGGCATTTATCATTACCACTAATGTATATTTTTCGCACACTTTTCGAAAGTTCTCTTAAAATTTTTTTCACCGCCTTTAAAGACACCTCACCGTCAAAGTAGTCGAGCCCGTGATGGTACTGGGTGAGCCAATCGTTCTGACTTCGTATATCTTCACTCAGATGACCAAGCGTTATTGCCGGTGTTACCAGCCAATGACTACTAAAATTGCTGTTCACAGCCACTACGGCTACTTCTTTTGGTAGATTTCGATGCCTGGTGCCTTTGAAGATCTGAATGTCAATGATCACGTCCATGCTTGGATGAAGTGTATAAGAACAGTGTTATAGAGAGACTGAATTTGCAAAGTAACTCGCTAGATGTATATATGTACAGTAGTAGAGAGTAGCGACATCTTTGAGGTGAACGTTTTAACTGCTAAAATCGACGATGACTTGACGTGAGGCATCAATTTCCAAAATATTATCATACTCTGCGTATATAATACAAATGACTGTTTCTGTGAGAGCCGCACGAAAAAAACGTACTTCTAATCTTACGCTACCGTGTTTGATCAAATTCCAATGACTGCAGTCATTTGCCGATAAATCTGGAGTCAAATCAAAGGCAAATAGACAGTATTCGAGGGGGTATGATTCGCGCGCTATTTGGATGCCCTCGTTGAGAAAGTGTATGCCTGTACCAGAGAATAGTGTGTGATATGCGTCCACATATAGATTTCTCGCTTCAAAGTCTGGTTGCAGTGGTTTCAAAGGCACCTGTACCCCGTCAACGTACAAACATAGAAAGTTTATATTAAAATGCTCGAAATTAAAGGGATTGAGCAGCCGATCGCCATTAAAAGCTTTATTATTGACAAAACCAAGGAGTAGTAAGCCCCCCACAGTAGCGAGCCGAGGAACATAGATGTTCAAACAAGTGGTATAAGTGCATGTCCGTGCCACCGTGTAATACAGCGGAAAATCTAAAAAAATGTAATGCTTGTTTAAGATTATTTTTTGGCAATGGTTTTTTGCAAAATCATCTTAAAATTGGATCATATAATAAAAGCCGTAATGCATGCAGTAAAATAAGTCAAATTTGTTTTAAAATAGTTCAAGTAAATAAAAGTCAGCCGCATGAGTGTAATGTATCTTTTTGTAAAACGTGTAAATCAAGATTACCTATTAGACACCTGTGTTACGTATAACCGATCAAACAGACACAGCGTGTAAGACCAGTCTTATTTTTGTTTTACGACTTTGAAACCCAACAATCTCTTCGGGTGCTGGGTGACGATGAGAAAAAAGTGCACGTTCCAAATTTGTGTGCTGTACAGCAAGTATGTATCAATTGCATAGAGATTGAAGATATTTCAATTAGATGCCAGATGTGCGGTATTCGGGAATACATGTTTAATCGCGACCCGGTAAAGCAGCTTGTTGATCTGGCATTGGCACCAAGAAGACAATTCCAGCAGGTTATATGTATAGCACACAATGCCCAAGGAATCGATGCACAGTTCATATTTAAGTACGTTGTGGAAAAATTCAATCAAGATCGAGTTGTGCCATCGGTAGTGATGAATGGTTCAAAAATAATTTTAATGGCGGTTCTACATGCAAAGTTTATTGGTAGCTTAAATTACTTTCACATGCCTTTGAGTAGTTTACCAAAAGCGTATGGATTATCCGAAATGGAGAAAGGTGCTTTTCCGCCCTTATTCAATACGATGGAAAATCAGAATCGTCGTCGAACGGCAGTATAGTCGACATTTTCTCGAAGGCCTCCCACCATCACTCGCTCTCGGTGATATTCATCACACAGAACGTCTTTCATCAGGGTAGAGGACAGCGTGGAGCTATACATGATCGTGTTTAGAAATTTGCGAGATAGATCTCAGATACAGCATCTGTCGCGTCAACTCTTTCCCGAGGATCCACGATTTTTGCAAGAGGCTTACTGGGACGCATAATCGAGACCATACGGATACCTTCTGCTGGATTTAAAACAGCTTACACCGGACAACTGCCAATTTCGCACCTGTATCTTTCCGGACGACGAAGTGCACTACGTCTACGTGTCACGGAATAAGAAGGTGAATAGTGGCGACACATTGAATCTGGTACCAATCGTCTCCTTGTGATGGGTGTGTCTATTTGAACGATAAACAGCGAAAGGCTCTCTTGCAGACGGATGATTCGAAATTAGTGCGTGATATTTGTGAGTGTGCTTTGAATGTGTTGATCGGTAACGTGCCGCTGGAGAAGTCTCACAAATCACGCTTACGCAGGCATGCAAAAACACTGCGGAAGTTAGCCGAACCTTGTGTGAGCCTGTCAAAAAGAAAAAAATCATTGTACAACGCGCTGGTTTCTTACCAGCATTATTAGCTCCTATTATTGGTACACGGTTGGCTAGTATCATTAGTAAGTAGACGACATGGAACACGCTAAAAAGATGGTGCTTGTGCCGCATGAGAATGTTGAACGTCTCCAGAGTGTGCTAGCAAATAGCGGGTGCAATAATGCTGTTAATATATTAAAGACTGTTCAAACACCCGGAACCGTGATGACTAGACTAGATGCTGAAATGAACAACATACTGAATTCATCTACTTGCAAAAGTGAGCGGGAAAAATGGACACAATATCGTTCTGTGCTGCAGCGTTATCTCCAACTCAAGGATGTCGATAACTATGATAAGATTAGAAAAAAGAAGGAAAGAGATAACAAAAAAATTGGTGTCAAATGCAAAACAACAACCATGACGATGATGAAAACGACGGCAATTATAATGACGAGGCACAGCAGCTCGAGGAAGAGGATCGGATTGATGCGAGCATCATCGAGACCGAGCCTACAAAGTACAGGCGACAAACTGGACAAGTATTGCGTAAATTACGTGTTAGTGGGAATATTGCCTGGGATGCAAATGGTACCGTGACAATAGGTGGTGTGCGTATACACGGAGCCTACATGATTGACCTGGTAAATGATGCTATGAGAAATAGAAAAGGTTCTCCGCTACCTGGGTATACGCAATTTGCCGTTGCTCTTCGAGAATCATTTATACCACGCGAATACATCGGTAATAATCGTGTTCGGAATACCGTAGTAGCTAGTATACCAGCTCGGGCTATCCCATCTGAAAATATACCACTACCACCAGATGGTG
The DNA here is from genome assembly GCA_020010945.3 of Muscidifurax raptorellus. Classification (NCBI taxonomy): domain Eukaryota; kingdom Metazoa; phylum Arthropoda; class Insecta; order Hymenoptera; family Pteromalidae; genus Muscidifurax; species Muscidifurax raptorellus. Next base: position 949,882 of record JAHUUD020000012.1, read on the forward strand.
CCACTGGTGCCGCTACACGCCAGAAATTATCACCAAGTAGCGTTGGTCGTCTATTTCAAACGACGTAGCGTTGGTCGTCTATTTCCCAGGCTGCTGCTGAGACCAGTAGCTCTGACACCTACGAAGGAGACGAAAGCAACGGAGGCATAGCAGCGCGAGTACATAAACGGAAAAAAGCAGCAGCAGTAGCAGCAGCAACTGGTCAGGGAAGTGCAAAACAGTCGAGGAAAAAAGATGTTGCTGGCAGTTCTGAAATTACATCATAGCGACGATTGAGGGGAGGTTCGACCAGGACAGAAGATTAAAATCACCGACCAAGAAGAAAAAGAAGAGCAAGAACGAGTGAACGTGAAAAATAGCGCACTGGATGAATTGATCGATTTGCTACCGTTTCAAATGCACGTACCCGGATATAGATTTTGCGGCCCAGGTACAAAACTAGCGGAACGTATTGAACGTGGTAAAGTCGGGATCAATCCATTGGATGAGGCGTGTCGTCAGCATGATCTAGTCTACGGTGACAAACAAGGCAACCGGCACAAGGCTGATCGAGTTTTAGCTGAATACGCATTTTCACGAATGCTCGCGGATGAAACAGATGGAGACGAGCAAACACTGGCTATGATGACATCCTACTGCATGGTGAGCAAGATAACCTTTGAAAAGTTTTTTTCAAGAATTAAGAAAGTACTGAAGAGGAATAAGAAAAAAGTACAAAAGAAATCCAAAGATAGTAGTAGTAGTAGCAGCAAAGTTGATGAATCTGTGAAAAAGAGGATTAGCAAACAACAAAAAAAACGCAAGGGGTCGAAAATAAAAAATAAAAAAGTCAATAAACAACTGATGCATGATGAGTAGAGAAAGAAGAAGATTCGAGAACATTTATCACGCGCCACCACATCCGACAGCGTACGCTGGTATTGATAAATTTTTTCAAGCTACGCGTGAGAGAGGTAACAACAGTAATAAAAAAGAAAAAGTTAATCGTGAGGGTGTTGTAGAGTGGCTCGACAGTCAAGATGCTTATAATCTACATCGACCGATCAGACATCGATTTCCGCGACGTAGTTACAATGTGCGAAATTTGGAAGATGTGTGGGAGGTTGATCGCATAGATTTGAGATCCTTGAAAATTCACAACGAGGGATACGGTTTTATTTTGACTGTCATCGATGTTGTCAGCAAATATAGCTGGTTGGAAGCGATCAAGCAAAAAACCTCCAGAAATGTCGCTGAGGCTTTCTTGCGTGTACTGTCGAGAAACAATGGACGTAAACCAAAGTGTCTCCAGACAGACAAGGGTAAAGAATTTCTTGGTCGTGAGACACAGCAAGTTTTGCGCGACAATGACATCAATCACAGTGTGGCACGCAGTCCGGATACAAAGGCTGTCATCGCGGAGAGTCTTATACGAACTATTAAGGAGCGAATTTGGCGATATTTCACTCACAAAAATACACGGGGGTACATCGATGTATATATTTATTTTATTTATTTATTTATTATTACCATTACATATGCCTAAAAGAAAAAGGCATCCTATAGAGGCAAACAGAGTTGCCTGTACATAGGGATGGTACGAAACTTACAACTAACTTAAAACTAAATAATGTCTAAAATAAAATTTTTTTTACAACCTTTAAGGAGGTCCATCCACAGATTAAGTAACAGTATGATAACAACGTTTCTTCTTTATAATACATATTTTTCTCTTATATAATTTTTTAGTCTTTTCTTTATTGCAGATTTGCTGTATACTAACTTTTTGAGATCATTTGTCAAATTATTGTATATATTAACGGCTACGAAATAGCTGTTTTTTTACTTACAGTCTTACCTATTCTTGGCAATTGTATAGTCTTATTTCTAGTATTGTTAGTGCTTGATGTATATATTTTTCTTAATGTATCATAATGGAAAGAAATAGCTTCTAATTGGAATAATTGCCTGACTCTAAGAGGTAGGTCTAGTGTAGAAAAGTGATTATTATTTATAATTTTTAGTACTTTCTTTTGAATTCTTTAAATTTAATTTAAACAGTTATTGTATGCTCCTCCCCAGACAATTATACCATAGTTAACTAAACTCTGAAAAAATACATAATATACCATCAATAATGTTTTGCGATCCATTCCATTTTTAATTTTAGGAAAAAGGAAAATTAAATACCTATTTCTTTTACAATATAATCAGTATGTTTATCCCATTTCATATTGAAGTCGAAAATTAATCCTAGATATTTGTGGCTTTCTACTCTTTTTATTATATTATTGCCTATTTCATTTTGTAAATTATCCGGAACGCTGTCATAGTAGCTGCCATAAGCTATGTAAACTGTTTTGCTAACATTTAATGACAATTTGTTCAAAGTAAGCCACTTCGCGACTTTACTTAGATACTTATTCATCTTGTCCTGTGCAGATGACCACGTGTTATCGCTAGCTACTATAACAGTGTCATCAGCATAAGACATAATAGTGTCGTTTTGCATATCTCTCAGTAGATCGTTCACATAAAGAATGAAAAATAAAGGTCCCTAAAATGGTCCCTTGTGGTACACCAATGGATATTTCTTTGTATTCGCTTTTACACTCTTGTATTTTAACACATTGTTTTCTACCTGAGAGATAGCTAGTTACTAAATTTAGGGCGTTGCCTCTTATTCCGTATCTTTCCAATTTATCTAATAGTATTTTATGGTTCAAAGTGTCGAAAGCTTTTGCTAAGTCCAGGAAGGTAGTGATAATAGGTTTACTTTTGCCTAAATTTTTATAAATAATGTTCTAAATATAGTTTAACGCGTCCATAATTCCTCTATTCCTTACAAACTCATATTGTTTGTCAGATATAATTTCACACTCCGTCAAAAACATGTACAATCTATTGTACATGATTTTCTCAAAAATTTTTGCTATGTTTGATATAAGCGAGATTGGTCTGTAATTCGCCATACAGGACCTATCACCTGCTTTATGTATTGGAATTATGTCAGCATTTTTTAGTGCATTAGGCCACGTGGATTGCTGGATACACAGATTAAAAATGTGTTCTAACGGTTTCGCTACAAAAGTTGCTATTATTTTGATCGTTTTTACATTGATATTATCAACACCTCCAGTTTTTTTTCAATGAATCTATGATTTTTAGAATTTCAAAACTATTAGATGGGTAGATAAAAATAGATTTATTATTTCTTTCTGGAAGTTTCAGTTGATCAAAATGATGTTGCAAGTTCCATGTTTCCGTACATACTATAATACATGGCTTTTTTGCTAAACACTCAATAAAAGTTTCTAATTTTATAGAATTTGCATTAAGACTTCTTATATTTACGGACAACATTAAATTCTTTTTCTTCATTATAGTCTTGTTGAGCTTCTTGATATCCTCTACTTCACATTCAATCTTGCTTACCTCATCAAAATTAAGGTTTTGATCCATTTCTGTTCATTTCTTGCTTCTTAACCTATCTGCTATACGTGTGTTGATTCTTTAGTAATCCTTTGTCTGATGTTTTTTCCACTGTACCGACATATCTTGGTAATATTGGTTGTACGGTATAATCGGTAAAGTCGATATAGTTCCTTATCTTGGCCTTGAGAATTTCGCATTCGTGGCTATCTGTCGCCACGTGTTCTATGTTAAACTTTGTTTTATATCTGCTATTACTAAAAGCACAATTTGTGCAATTCATTTTATTAACTTGACATTCCCTTGTTTTATGTTCTCCGGCACACTTTAGACAGATAGAGTTATTTTTACATTTAGTACCATTGTGGCCAATCCTGCCACAATTGAAACATGGTCTGATATTACAGTAATCATACACCTTACAATTTTGATATCCCACGAAGATTCTGTAAGATAATTTTAGGTACACGTTTTGGTTTATTATAATTTTTTGTACTAGAGATAACTTCAGAAAATGTTTTAATGTTAACAGCTGGTGTATCGTTTTTTTGTTTCTCCAATAGATCCTTTAAAAGCTTATTTTTTTCCTAAAGTTCTTTATTTAATTCTCTTAGTATCGTATTTTCACGTAGCAAGCTGTTATCTAGAATTTCATCTTCATTCTCGTTGAGTTGTTTGTCAAATTCTTTTAATATTTGACGTCTTATATCTTTTCTCTCGGTAGACTTGACTTGGGCAATTATAAGCTTTGCTTCATTACTCAGCGTTCTACTGTTCACTTTTGAGGTTAGGTCTAGATCATCGTGTTCCCCACAGATTTCAAGAACTTCACTTAATTTTACACCTTTGTTGTTTTCGAATTCGCTAGTATGATATACACTTTCACATATTAGACACACTATAGTCTTAACTTTTTGCTCTGGATGGCATTTGTAACCGATATGCTTTGGACGATGGAACGAGCCTCCGCTCTCGCCAGCCATCTCACTTGACTCTGATGTGTTCCAGGGCATTATAGAGGCATACAATCACAGTATACACTCAGCGATAAAGATGACACCTGCATTTGTGACCTTGTACAACGTTGGAAAAGTACGGGAAAATTTACAGCGTCGCTGTAATAATAACAATGGTTGTAATTTACCCAAGTTTAAAGTCGGTGAGTTGGTTTGCGTCAGTCGTGCCCGATCCAGATTTGACAAAGGATACGAGGGCGGCTGGACACTAAAGTTATTTAAAATTGTGCAAATTTCTCTGACACGTCCACGACCTGTCTACCATTTGCTAGATCTCGCAGGTGAGGACATAGATGGTGGTTTCTACGCGGCGGAATTGAGCAGAGTTCGAAAAGATCTGGTCACGGAATCATTCAAAATAGAAAAAATTTTACGCAGTAGAGGTAAGGGTCGCTCAAAGTAGTATTTTGTCAGCTAGAAAGGCTATCCAGAAAAGTTCAACTCCTGGTTCAAGGCTAATCAACTTTCGCAAATATGAGGGATCAATTTTACATTATTCAGTCTAGCAACAGCAGTATGAATTATTTCGCGGAAAACACTACAACGCATTATGTTACACAGTTGCCACAACAGATCCGATTACAAGGTTTATGGCTGGTCGCGCTCACAGAAGTTCAAATTCCGCTAACGTTCCAACACGTGTCAGTCGACGAAGAAGAAAGAAAATTTTCCTTGAAACGAACACCCCCCACAAGACTCGAGACGAATGAGCTAAAATTGGAAAATTTTACAACCGCAGAATCGCTGATTCGTCTAGGAAATTACAAAGACACTCACACTCTCGTTGTTGAGATAAATAACTTAGAATGTATTAGTATTCATTTGCGGCTTATAGTTGAACGTGGTGCTTATGTGACAGTCAGCAAAGTCTGTGGAAAGCATAGCTGCTCTCAGTTCAGTCATGAGCTTTGCTTATCGGAGAAAATGCGAAAAATTCTCAGATTCAAGAAGGATAGGCAGATTCTCTTTGTTGACGATCAATACACCATAGAGGCTGATAGACCTACTCGAGTTTCCAATGGTCTACCAGCCATGTTTATGATCTACAGCGGCATCTGTGAACCGTATATGACAGGTGATGTTCAATCAAGGTTGTTACGCGCTGTATCGATGAATACCGATAATTACGAATACGGTACTACCAGAATCAAAAGTTTCTCTCCGCCAATGTACGCACCATTATTATTCAGCTCATTTCAGACCATTGAAATAGATATAAGAGACGAATGCGGACAATCGATACCATTCGATTATGGGACAGTGACCGTGACACTTCATTTCAAGAAAGTCGACTAGATGAATCGCTACGAAGATTACTTCAGTTGCCAAGTTGGCAATGGCTACCGTGCGGTAGGAAGAGGAGGTAGGAATCCGTACACCAGAGGAATTGGTCATATTTACATCGGTTCTCCATACCAAAGAGATCACGGTGGTATCGCTCCTTCCTAGCCGGTATACTTCGTCGAGTTCTCTCGCTTATTAGTCGGGGGGCCAAAGCTGTGTGTAAGGAGGCTGTACGTACGGGTTTCAACATTGTGTCCGACGTTACAGCACGCAACACACCAGTTAAGGAGTCCTTTCGCAACCGTGTGAGAGAATCTCGTGAAGTTCTGAAAAGATAGGCGGAAGAAAAATTGGACAGACTGATGGAGAGGTCGGGATATAAAATGGCACGCTACGGGAATCCAGCTCAGTTGCAGTTGCTCGGTAAAACCGTCACAGTGCGCAAGAGAAAGAGGGGTGTCGGTAGGAAAAAACGTAAAACTGACAGTAGTATAAAACGGAAGTCGAGAAGTGGTGTGAAAAAGACGAAAAAGAAGCAGACAGCTCGAAAGAAGAGCTCCAAGAGGAGGGTCAAAAGAATCAGAACGGCTAGAGATATTTTTGACAGTTAAACAAAAAAAAATAAATAAAACAATAAAAAATGGCATTCCTACATACTCATTTGTGCGAATATTTGAAGTCCGAGCTGCTATTGTTCGATATTCCACCAACCCAAACCACAATCGAGGGATCGCATTGGGTTCAATACAAACCGATATCATCTTTGACCGATGACTCACCTATAGAATTTGTAATCCCTGGCAATAGTGATGAATACCTGGATCTGGCTCATACAATGCTCAGTCTTCGTGTAAATTTAAGATCTACCATATCCGACGAAGATATATCTGAGGTAAATCGACCAGCTTTTAGACTTTTACAAGCCCGAGTAGGACCAATCAATAATTTGATGCATTCACTGTTCAATCAAGTAGATGTGTCTTTCAATCAGAAGCCCGTGTCAACACCTACCAACGCCTATGCCTACAGATCGTAAATCGAAACATTGCTGAATTACGGACATGCCGCGAAATCCTCCCACTTGTCGACTGGCTTGTGGTGTGAGGATACGGCTGGAAAAATGAACGACACGGAAAATCAGAACCAGGAATTAGTTGAGAGACGAAAATTGCTTACTGCGGATAAATCTGTTGATCTTATTGGACACCTTCACGCTGATGTGTTTAATCAGGAGAAGCTGCTGATCAATGGAGTTGAAGTGAGAGTACGCTCAGTAAAATCTCGCGATAACTTTTGCCTGATGGATACTGCAGGCTCTTATTCCATACACATCGAGGAGGCGAACCTTCTAGTCAGAAATGTAAAAATTAGTCCGGGCATATTGCTAGCACACGCTCAATCACTCTCGAAAACAACGACTAAATACCCTTTGACGAGGGTTGAAGTCTATATATATATATATATATAATTGGTTATATCAAAAATTTAATAAACAAAAAAACATTATTTCACTCGGTGTAACTGTTTAGTAAGTCGACAATTACATCGAGGTGCTGTGACACAAGCTGATAAAATACATGGATAATATCATTTCGACTAAACGGAATTTGGTCTCTCAATTTTCTCGCCCGCGTTTGCACACTGGCTGTAATAATATCGAACCATTTACCAACAATCAGATTAATAATTTGTTTGACAAAAGTCGTTGTATACACACTAGTATTCATGAGTGGTATATTGTTTAGATCAACACTCTTAATGTATTCTACAGTCTCTCTGGCAACACAACTTACACTGCCCGCTACAAGCTTAAGATATTCTAGGCGTGCATCAATACATTTCACAATATACTCATTCAAACGAAGAAACTTAACTTTATTCATAATAATAGTTGCACAATAGAGTTTGCTGAGAACTCCAAGTGTCCTAGGAGGAGCATTATCCTCAATTTCGATACCCCTGTCTTTCCCACTGTGTGTGAATTTTGCTATCCATCCTGTACCGCAAATCTGTTGGCCCATCATATCTTCGCTGCTGTGTCCACAAAGATACTTGAAAAATTCGTTGAAGCAGTCTCTGAATTGCAGCCATCCATCATAGGTAAAAGCGATTCCATTGGATTCGTCGCCCAATAGGTATACCACAGGCTCGTAGTACTCATCTCTAAAGCTGGTGTATTCCAGGCCGACAATGATCTCCGTTGCGTACGACTTGTCTAAAGTGTATAGAGTATTCAGCAGCTGAAACCGGTCTTCCTTTTGGTGTGCCATATCGTTGGTGTCACCTCTACCACCACTTTGAAACGACTAAACTACTCTGAGCGCTTGGTATGTAGTATAGGCAATGGTGGAGATGGTGGCTGTGGAGGTGGTAACCGCCACGTATGCGACACTCATCGGAGGGGGAACAAAGAGAGTGCATTAACACTGATTGAGCAGCAAACATTCGAAGAAAAAAAAACGCTGTCTCTCACAGTATCATCTTGCGCTACAACAATGACATCTTAGAACTGCAGCTTTGCAAGCATCTGACAATGCAACCATCGCTTCCGATAAAATTTTTGTCCGCGTTTTTTCTTTCTTCATTGTCTACATACTGCCGGACTACATCATCGTTTTTTCGCAGATTATCAGAGAAACTCTCGAGAAATTTATTGTAACCCAGACCCGCGCTCATATAATACAGAAACATAATACAATACTGACCGCACACTTTGGAAGAGTTGCTCTGTAGTCGAATATTATTCCAGCGAAATTGTTTACAAATTTTTCGCAACCGATTTACATGATCGGGTATGAATGGAGGGAGACCAAAACTATCAAAATAAAATGCGCTGCAAGATTTGTCAGCATACAGGGCAACCCAATGCATACCCGATTTCGTATGATCATCCGTGTTTACAACGAACGCTGTCGGTTTCGTCCACACCTTCGGTATCTGATCGGCTGGGAATACACCGACAGTGTGCGAGCGGATTTTCGACAGGTTTTTCAATATTTGAAGACTGTCCATCATTACAAATGTCTTGAAAAGCACTGCTCGAATTTTTAATCTTAAAATTTTTTTCACCGACTTTAAAGATACCTCACTGTCAAAGTAGTCGAGCCCGTGATGGTACTGGGTGAGCCAATCGTTCTGACTCCGTATATCTTCATTCAGATGACCAAGCGCTATTGCCAGTGTTACCAGCCAATGACTACTAAAATTACTGTTTACAGCCACTACGGCTACTTCTGTTGGTAGATTTCGATGCCTGGTGCCTTTGAAGATCTGAATGTCAATGATCACGTCCATGCTTGGATGAAGTGTATAAGAACAGTGTTAGAGAGAGACTGAATTTGCAAAGTAACTTGCTAGATATATATATATATATATATATATATATATATATATATATATATATATGTACAGTAGTAGAGAGTAGCAACATCTTTAAGGTGAACCTTTTAACTGCTAAAATCGACAATGACTTGAGGTGAGGCATCAATTTCCAAAATATTATCATACTCTGCGTATATAATACAATTGTCTGTTTCTGTCATAGCCGCACTGAAACATACTTCTAATCTTACGCTACCGTGCTTGATCAAATTCCAATGACTGCAGTCATTTGCCGATATATCTGGAGTCAAATCAAAGGCAAATAGACAGTATCAGTGGGGGTATGATTCGCGCGCTATTTGGTTGTCCACGTTCAGAAAGTGTATGCCTGTACCGGAGAATAGTGTGTGATATGCGTCCACATATAGATTTCTCGCTCCAAATTCTGGTTGCAGTGGTTTCGAAGGCACCTGTACCCCGTCAACGTACAAACATAGAAAGTGTATATTAAAATGCTCGAAATTAAAGGGATTGAGCAGCCGATCGCCATTAAAAGCTTTATTATTAACAAAACCCAGAATAATTCTCTTCGGCAGCTGACCCAATATGATATTGTCCAATGTTTCACCGTGTACACCACTGTGCATAGTCATTGCTTTGACTTCCACCCTCGTCAAAGGGTATTTAGCCGTTGTTTTCGAGAGTGATTGAGCGTGTGCTAGCAATATGCCCGGACTAATTTTTACATGTCTGACTAGAAGGTTCGCCTCCTCCATGTGTATGGAATAAGAGCCTGCAGTATCCATCAGACAAAAGTTATCGCGAGATTTTACTGAGCGTACTCTCACTTCAACTCCATTGATCAGCAGCTTCTCCTGATTAAACACATCAGCGTGAAGGTGTCCAATAAGATCAACAGATTTATCCGCAGTAAGCAATTTTCGTCTCTCAACTAATTCCTGGTTCTGATTTTCCGTGTCGTTCATTTTTCCAGCCGTATCCTCACACCACAAGCCAGTCGACAAGTGGGAGGATTTTGCGGCATGTCCGTAATTCAGCAATGTTTCGATTTACGATCTGTAGGCATAGGCGTTGGTAGGTGTTGACACGGGCTTCTGATTGAAAGACACATCTACTTGATTGAACAGTGAATGCATCAAATTATTGATTGGTCCTACTCGGGCTTGTAAAAGTCTAAAAGCTGGTCGATTTACCTCAGATATATCTTCGTCGGATATGGTAGATCTTAAATTTACACGAAGACTGAGCATTGAATGAGCCAGATCCAGGTATTCATCACTATTGCCAGGGATTACAAATTCTATAGGTGAGTCATCGGTCAAAAATGATATCGGTTTGTATTGAACCCAATGCGATCCCTCGATTGTGGTTGGGGTTGGTGGAATGTCGAACAATAGCAGCTCGGACTTCAAACACTCGCACAAATGAGTGTGTAGGAATGCCATTTTTTATTGTTTTATTTATTTTTTTTGTTTAACTGTCAAAAATATCTCTAGCCGTTCTGATTCTTTTGACCCTCCTCTTGGAGCTCTTCTTTCGAGCTGTCTGCTTCTTTTTCGTCTTTTTCACACCACTTCTCGACTTCCGTTTTATACTACTGTCAGTTTTACGTTTTTTCCTACCGACACCCCTCTTTCTCTTGCGCACTGTGACGGTTTTACCGAGCAACTGCAACTGAGCTGGATTCCCGTAGCGTGCCATTTTATATCCCGACCTCTCCATCAGTCTGTCCAATTTTTCTTCCGCCTATCTTTTCAGAACTTCACGAGATTCTCTCACACGGTTGCGAAAGGACTCCTTAACTGGTGTGTTGCGTGCTGTAACGTCGGACACAATGTTGAAACCCGTACGTACAGCCTCCTTACACACAGCTTTGGCCCCCCGACTAATAAGCGAGAGAACTCGACGAAGTATACCGGCTAGGAAGGAGCCGATACCACCGTGATCTCTTTGGTATGGAGAACCGATGTAAATATGGCCCATTCCTGCCGACTGTCACATAATAACCACGTTCAACTATAAGCCGCAAATGACCACTAATACATTCTAATTTATTTATCTCTTCAACGAGAGTGTGAGTGTCTTTTGTAATTTGTAATTTCTGGACGAACTTTGTAATTTCCTGGACGAATCAGCGATTCTGCGGTTGTAAAATCTTCCAATTTTAGCTCATTCGTCTCGAGTCTTGTGGGGGGTGTTCGTTTCAAGGAAAATTTTCTTTCTTCTTTGTCGACTGACAGGTGTTGGATCGTTAGCGGAATTTGAACTCCTGTGAGCGCGACCAGCCATGAACCTTGTAATCCGATCTGTTGTGGCAACTGTGTACCATGTAGGAAGAGAGAAGGAGAAGCAACTTAGTACCCAGAAACTGGGACGACTTTTCCTCCAGAGATAGCAAGACCACCGAACCCTCGCTGGTTTCAGCGCCATCTATCGAGAGCCTAACAATTTGAAAATATATATAGTTCTTACTGATGGAAATTACAACCCCTTGTCGTTTTTTCAACAGCCATGCACTTTATAAAATAGTTATCATACACAATCTTTATAATTTATTTATAATTTACATTCAATTATTTATCAATATTCATTGTTTCTAACATCCCTAGCAATAACCGCACATGCAAAACTATTATCCCAGCGAATTGCGGCAGTCGGTAACAGTAAAATAGGGAAGCTTCTGTCTTCCGCCCGTCGGATGGCGCTATAACCAGTGAGGTTACAGCTCGATCTCTAGCGAAAACTCCGAGCTGCTTTTCCTCGCCGCGGCCTATGGAGTTGCTTCTACTTCTCTCTTCCTCCATGTGTGTAACATAATGCGTTGTAGTGTTTCCCGCGAAATAATTCATACTGCTGTTGCTGGGCAGGATAATGTAAAATTGATCCCTCATATTTGCGAAAGTTGATTAGCCTTGACCCAGGAGTTGAACTTCTGGATAGCCTTTCCAGCTGACGAAATACTACTTTGTGCAACCCTTACGTCTACTGCGTAAAATTTTTTCTATTTTGAATGATTCCGTGACCAGATCTTTTCGAACTCTGCTCAATTCCTCCGCGTAGAAACCACCATCTATGTCCTCACCTGAGAGATCTTGCAAATGGTAGACAGGTGGTGGACGTGTCAGAGAAATTCGCACAATTTTAAATAACTCTAGTGTCCAGCCGCCCTCGTATCCTTTGTCAAAGACGGATTGTGTACGACTGACGCGAACCAACTCACCGACTTTAAACTTGGGTAAATTACAACCATTGTTATTATTATAGCGACGCTGTAAATTTTCCCGTACTTTTCCAACGTTGTACAAGGTTACAAATGCAGGTGTCATCTTTATCGCTGAGTGTATACTGTGATTGTATGCCTCTATAATATTCTACAACACATCGATGTACCTCCGTGTATTTTTGTGAGTGAAATATCGCCAAATTCGCTCCTTAATAGTTCGTATAAGTCTCTCCGCGATGGCAGCCTTTGTATCCGGACTGCGTGCTACTCTGTGATTGATGTCATTGTCGCACAAAACTTGCTGCGTCTTATGACCAAGGAATTCTTTACCCTTGTTTGTCTGGAGACACTTTGGTTTACATCCATTGCTTCTCGACAGTACACGCAAGAAAGCCTCAGCGACATTTCTGGAGGTTTTTTGCTTGATCGCTTCCAATCAGCTATATTTGCCCTAAACATCGATAACAGTCAAAATCAAACTGTATCCCTCGTTGTAAGTTTTCAAGGATCTCAAATCTATGAGATCAACCTCCCACACATCTTCCAAATTCCGCACATTGTAACTACGTCGCGGAAATCGATGTCTGATCGGTCGATGTAGATTATACGCATCTTGACTGTCGAGCCACTCTACAACACCCTCACGATTAACTTTTTCTTTTTTATTACTATTTTTACCTCTCTCACGCGTAGCTTGAAAAAGTTTATCAATACCAGCGTACGCTGCCGGATGTGGAGGCGCGTAATAAATGTTCTCGAATCTTTTTCTTTCTCTACTCATCATGCATCGGTCGTTTGTTCACTTCTTTATTTTTTATTTTCGACCCCTTGCGTTCCTTTTGTTGTTTGCTAATCCTCTTTTTCACAGATTCATCAACTTTGCTGCTACTACTACTACTACTACTACTACTATCTTTGGATTTCTTTTGTACTTTTTTCTTATTCCTCTTCAGTACTTTCTTAATTCTTGAAAAAAACTTTTCAAAGGTTCTCTTGCTCACCATGCAGCAGGCTGTCATCATAGCCAGTGTTCGCTCGTCTCCATCTGTTTCATCCGCGAGCATTCGTGAAAATGCGTATTCAGCTAAAACTCGATCAGCCTTGTGCCGGTTGCCTTGTTTGTCACCGTAGACTAGATCATGCTGACGACACGCCTCATCCAATGGATTGATCCCGACTTCACCACGTTCAATACGTTCCGCTAGTTTTGTACCTGGGCCGCAAAATCTATATCCATGCAGTAAATCGATCAATTCATCCAGTGCGCTATATTTTGTTGACTCGTTCTTGCTCTTCTTTTTCTTCTTGGTCAGTGATTTCAATCTTCTGTCCTGGTCGAACCTCCCACCCAATCGTCGCCATGATGTAATTTCAGAACTGCCAGCAAAAACTTTTTTGCTCGACTGTTTTTCACTTCCCTGACCAGTTGCTGCTGCTACTGCTGCTGCTTTTTTCCGTTTATGTACTTCTGTTTACGCTGCTATGCCTCCGTTGCTTTTTCACAAATGTCACGGATGGAGACATCTCACAGTTACTTTTATCAAAATCTAGTACAAAATTCTTTAAACAAACAGCGATGTTGGTTACATTATTCGCAATATTTGCATCTACATGAATTTTCTTAGGAGTAGCAGCGGAACCAGCAGCAAGCCAATGCCAGCATCCAAGTCAGTATTATTTGTTGCAGTATTATTTAGACTAGTATTTTATTCAAGAATGTGTTATGTACAGTATTATTCATGTCACTATGACTTTTAACAGTATTATTTTCAGTATTATTTACAGCGGTATTAATATTTATTTTATTCATAGTATTATTTATAGCAGTATTATTATTTTTTTTTGACAATCCTATTTACTTTCCTGGACGTTATATTTGAAGTTTTAGAATTTAGTGAAGCCGTTTTATCCGTAGATTTTATATTGCTAATAATAGTAATAACTTTGCCGTTGTTGTCTTCGGCATTCTGACTTATATTGCAAATACTAGTATTGCTACTGCTGCCGTCAATACCACTCTGTCTCTTCGTGTTACATGTTGTGCAAATACATATGTGTCGTCCGCGGAAAGTCCAGTCATGGTACACATCATGATATAGTTTGTCACATTTTTGGCATCTCAACATAACAGCATTTGGCCAATAAATCTTTTTACAGGATACCTTCGAGCAGGATGCCAGCGCCATCGCATTAACGAAATACGATGAAAATAAACTAATTTATACTAACTTAAATATAGTTAGTGTGTCAATTGTATTTTTAAATTTGAATTTCGCGTGCTACTATTATGGAGGTTAAGTTCAAATTTTCCCTCGCCTAATCCTACTAGACTCACGCATGAGCAGATATGGACTCGTGGTGATGTTAGTGATGCCAACTTAAGACTAGTGATTACAGTGTTTCCTTAGTTGGCGAATGAATCAGCTGCTTTTATGGCTGCGATGCTGACCTTCTTCGCGGACAATAGAAATAGATATAGGAAAAATGGAACACTCTAACCTCAAAATGCCGCCTCTCTCCTCTCCGCCGGTACCTTGATTTAGAAAAAATTGATTTTTGTTTTCCTTGCTTGCTTTTCTTCCTACCTGGCGATGATGGGCGACAAGGAAAAATTTTGGCCTCAGACGATATGTATATTTATCTTACACCATGTACGTCCTCCCAGTTACCAAGCTTTTGAGGTTATGTAGCGGAAAAAGACATCTCCCGGCTCATAAAACACTCAGAGATGCCTGGTATTTTTTACGCTAGCTTATGAGCCTTGTGGGGTGTCTAATCCGCTGAAAAAAGTCACTCATAGGAGTGAAAAAACTGTTAAAGAAAGTGTAACTGGTAGAGTGACTTAGAGCCGATGATGAACTTACCAAGGAGACACAGAGAGAAGAGAGAGAGATAGAGAGAGAGAGAGAGAGAGAGAGAGAGAGAGAGAGATAGAGAGAGAGAGAGAGAGCATCTGGGAAGCCAGCAGGCCTACCGGCAGCGGGACTTCCTGAGCTTCGTGGGAGAGCAGGGAACCTGGGACTCGCCCCCCCCCCCTTGTGAGGTAAGTGTTTCTTTACACTTAAGCGAAATCTCCGACGTGACCACGCGTGCTTTCGGAGAGCTGAGTGTGTGTGTGAGAGAGAGAGAGAGAGAGAGAGAGAGAGAGAGAAAGAGAGGGAGAGAGAGAGGAGATCGCAAGATTTTAGTTTGCGGTGCCGGGCGCACTAAAGAGTAAGCAAGCAGTGCGGGGCTTGCAAGCTGCGAGAGAGAGAACTAGAGTGAGTGAGCGCGCGCAGTACGGTAGGTCGCGCTTAAACTCAGCGCGCCACTGCGCTGGGGAGAGAAAACGATCGCGAGTCGGGCACCCGCGCGTGTGTGTGTGTGTGTGTGTGTGTGAGAGAGAGAGAGAGAGATTGTGAGTGCAGCCGGTGACAGCGAGCCAGAGGAAGAGAGAGGGAACGCGCAGAGATGAGTTGGCCGAACGTTTACTAGGTGCCCACGCACCGGAAGAGCACCGAGCATGCGAGATAGAAGCCGGGGACAGGGTCATACGAGGCCAAGTAACGTCTGGGAGGCTTACTTCGCCACCACGTTGTAGGGAGGAGCTGGGCAAAATATAGCATTGTTTCTCTCAATTTTGTTGTTTTCTTTTTCCCTCCTTTTTCCCAGCTCTCCCAAGCGAATGCGATCGTGTCGAATCCCTCGACAAAAATAAACAAATCAAATGCATTAAAGACGCAGAAGTTGCATGCATGATGCTGGGAGGCAGCACGTCGCAAGTACACCAACGAACAATAGCCGATGATGGAAAACATAAGGGTTTGCACAAGATATTTGCGCAGAGCAAAACTGGTGCTGCTTCTGAAGTACAGTCTATACATTAATGCGTGTGTACGCTTACACATTTGAGTAATGTGCCCTCTCCAAGTTAGCTTAGAATCAACCACCACTCTCAGTCTACGCACGGATGATTAGTAATCGATCCGAGTTCCCCCTATATTGATGAAGGTATTAGATGGTAAAGTATTTATGCAGTAGGTGGAACCCAGAACAAATACCTGTGTCTTCCGAATATCCAGTTTTAGGTGATTTTGTGCAGCCCAGCCTATAATCCATTCATTGTTAGCACTCATTTTCATAAAACAAGAGTCGAGCTCCTCAATGTTATAGTGCATCAGCAACTCCAGCTCCTTGGACGGAAAATATAGGCGCGAGTGTGGACGATAGTCAGTTAAAGCTGTTAGCGAACTGACTTTATTCAGTACATACACTAGTGACTTTTTCCAGTCGGAGTGAAAGTATAACTCGTTCAAGCACAGGTTGAAAATACGACATAGAATTGGAGCGAGTACTGGCAGTACCTTCTAAATAATAACCTGTAGGATGCCGTCGCTACCTCTGGCCTAGGAGTCAAAATGCATTATTGCAGCTAAAACATCCGAATCCATTATCCTCCTAAAGTTAAAATATTGAGATGTTCAGACTCTTGATAGTGCGCAGATATTCCTCAACACTCGAAGCTAGCGGATAGTAGGATAATCCACTGAAGCGCAAGTGAAGGTCTTCCATGGAGAAGCGAGAAGGTGGTTTTTCTTTGGAAATGGTGATTCCGATTTTCTCAAGCTCTGTCTCTAGATCTCGCCGACATCGGTCAGGAAGGACAGGCATGAATGGTAATAATTCAGCCTGGTATCTTTAACTTGTCTATGAGCATCATCCCTCGCTAGTATATAAACATATAAATATAGCGGGAGGCATCATCTACGAATCCGTCTATAAAGTCTGTTCCCTTATTTCAAGAGTTCTCGAACAGCGATGATAAATCACGGATGACGATTCGGTCCAAGAGTTCGCAATGAAGTGAGACGGTTTATAGCGTTAGTCAGGTTATCCTTAAGTATGGTAGTGCATTCAACAAGTGATGAAGTAGCGAGTAATGATCAGTAATATGCGCCGCGATAATCTCTATACTTCTCAGTGCAGATGCCCTTGTAATTTCTGAAAGTATATGTTTTAGGTTTGTACCATGGTATGTATACGTCGAGAGTAACCGTGATGAGGTCATGTCTATTTATGAAAGGTGTGACAGTCTTTTAATGCGCGAGAAGGCGATCCTCCTCGTTGACTAAGCAGAGGTCAAGTCAGATGACAGATTTCGGTTTGAGATGTGTAGCATCATGTGGACGTTACTTGACGGAGTTCTCTAGAATGAAGGCCATTGTGAACTTGGCATTTTAGATCAGGAGAGTTGCTCTGCCTAAAGTCACCTATGATTAGCTTAGTTGAGTAGTTGTGCATGTGTGTGGGGTGCATATGGGTGCGACTCTTTTTGCTCAGATTTCACAGAGAAGATACTTCGATGTTAGAGGTGTAACTGTGAGTAAGTGATGAATGTAGACGGCCATAGCTCCACCGTTTCTGTTTCTGTCTTGTCTGAGTAGTGTGTAGTTGCCAGGTGAAGGAACGGCTAACACGTGAAAGAGGGGACAAGTAGACAAAAAGAGCTTCACCGTCTCAATCCGACCCGTTAGAGAGTTGGCATTGAAATGGTAGACTCTTAAACCATCGGTCAACCTTGGAAACAAATGACGATGTGGTTAACGTCGTCAATGAAGATGATAGTGGTGTGGGTAGAATAAACTGAGCTAGTTTCAGTTGCCTCTGCTGTTGTGGATCGGTGACCTCATGGCTAAAAGATTAACCAGGTTTTCATTGCTAGTAATGATGGTAGCTCTTTCACTGTCCTCAAAAGAGCAGATGTAAATCTCTTCGTCCCTCATATAGGATCTGGAGCTCTGCCTCTTCTTGGGCTCATGTCTGGTCCTGATACGCAGCTTCTAAACCTTCGGAGTAAGAAGCTCATTGATGTTGATGAGCTCTTGGTACTCCAGTAGGTTGACATCAAGTTTGAAGGTATGAAGTTTTCCTCTCTTGATATTCGCTGCCATGTGAACCACTCTCGCTTATTAAATTATTTGTTGGTCCGAGATGCCTGGTATTGAATTGGAACTATTAAATTTTTCCTTTAAGAATTTTGTTTGTTGAAGATTATATGTGTTTCATCATTTATTGCTGCAATGCATTAAATGCTACTTCAAACCTGTAAAAGAACTTATGTTTACATTTTTTTAAATTAGAATTTCTGGCAAACAAACTTATCGACGTTTGAAATGATATTCTTTATCAAAAGTTTCTAAGGAGACTTATTGCCCCTTAGACATTAATGTAAAATATTAATTGTTGTGTAGTTATCTTTCAGGAAGCTTGTATAAAGCTTCTTTAAACATACTACACCGAATGAAAAGAGAAAGTACAAGAAAAAGATATATATATATGTGTATGTATTTATATATATGTATTATAAATATTTTATTATTCGCTACGATCTTACGTGGAAATTTATCTTATTTTAACCACGAGTCACTAGCATAGGATATATTGAACGAGCTTTGATTTGCGTCCGAAAATTTGGGAGCTCTACTACGTTGGAACGCCTTTGGGGAGAATCCAGACTATTCGAACTCACGAGAGTAAGTGAAGTGGAGCGCGAGATGTGCCTCCTTTTATTCCGTTGAACGGGTCCGCGCCAATGCTGCTGACACCGCTCTTCTTCTCCCTCCAAACGTCCGGTGCTGAGCGCTGAGCGCTGATTTGCAGTCTTGATTATATTTTCTTTTCATGCAGGCGTTCTCTGACGTCCGCGCTAGTGGTATCGTTAACTCGTACGCCACTCTACGGAATCAGCAGCGCCAATTATTGTTTTCGAATCGTAAGAAGTATCCTGATAATTAGATTTTATGTGTGATTTGACGTGATAAATTAGATAGCATTCATCAAAAAATCCCTTTCATAATAATATAATTAGTTAACATATATTTTATTTTAGTGGAATAGTATATTATTAGGCATTTTTAATAACTATTTTTATACTTTAACCATAAATTATGTCAAATTTGTAGCAATAAATAACATTTGATTTTAAACATTATTGTAATAAAGACTGCATATAATACATAATTCATAAGTCGGTAACAAATTATATCAAAAAATAAATTAAAACTGGTTAACTTACACCCATAAGTAGCGTAATGCCCTGACATACTCTGACACTTTGAATCTTCAGAGAAACACAAAATTGAAAAATACTATTTAAAATTTCTTCTTCACTTTTCCCAGCTTTTATAAAATGTTGTAGTAAACCAGCACCCACTTTGCAGGCAGTACAAGAAACTTTTGACATTACAGATGTTTCAACTTCAGTCATGACTTGTTTTAAATCTAAGAGCTTCATGGCTTTATCAACAAAAAGTGATAAGTGTCCAGACGTCTGACTCGATTCCATATCCCACAACAAACGAGAGTAATTCATCTGCAAAGTAACAATGACAAAATTTTAACTCAATTTTCTATAAATGATATTAAGATTTAACAAATCCTGCCGTAATTACTTATATTTTAACAAGTTTTGTAATATATTTTGCAAATTGATTTGTAGAATCAATCTAGAGGGAAGGTGACTTCTCTCCATTGACTCTCTACGTCGATAATTGTCAATAAAATGATATTATGACTCTATAGAGTCATAATATCATAATATCATAATATCGGGTCTTCCCGAGGCGAAGAAAGGGTGAAGAAAGAAAATGTGGTCTACAAACTGAACTGTAATAACTGCAGTTCTACATATGTGGGCTAGACAAGGAGGAAAGTGTGTAGAAGTATTGACGTACACAAAATGTTACTATCTGCGTATCTTGTGTGAAAATAATAATAATGGCAAAAGTTAAAAATAATTAAACTCTTGAATACTTATAAAAGTTCTATGCATTCCATATTACCGAGGACGAAGCAGCGCGAGTACAATTAGAGAGATTTGAGAACATTTTGAAGAATAGAATAGAATAGAATAGAATAAAAATTTATTTTGCACAAGTCAAAAACATTTTGTACATATCATAGTCATATCGTAGTCAATATACATTTCGTCGATATAACTTTACAATGCGCAACCTTTATTCATCGTCAACTCGGTACATATAACAGCGTATTGCCGTCCTAAAACTACTAAGCGACGGAAGACTTCTCGATTCGCGCGGTAGCGAATTCCAAAGTCGTGCACCCTGGGAAATGAAAGACTTCATCCCAGCCTCAGTACGCGAATTCGGGACTACGAGTTCTTTGGGGTATCTGCTCGAGGTCCTAGACTGGTTTCTCTCAAAAAGAGCAGCAAGATATGGAGGCTACCTCATAACCATAGCCTTGTACAGCATGACCGCGGCAAAATACTCTCTCCTCTCTCGAACCGTTATCCATCCCAATTTCTTTCTGTACGGGGAAATATGCTCGTCCTAACACTACAGATATACCTTATACAAGAATTCTGCAGCCTCTGAAGTCGAGACTCAAGCTCCCCTGAGATATCCATGTAAACAAGAGAGCAATAATCCAGATGAGAAGAAGTTAGAGGACGTCGACAAAAAGCCCACCGACGAAGCAATCGTCTCCAAATTGCTCACCTGCTTGCCCGAAAAGTTTGAACTGTTCACGATAGCCTGGAAATGCACGCCCAAGGCTGATCGCAGGCAAAAGACCCTAATAGCCAGATTGATTAAAGAGGACAATCGGCTTGGTGAAAAAGAAGCGACAACGCTTGCGCTTCGCGTGAAAAACGCATCACTAAACGACATCAAAAAGTAATGCGAAGAAGAAACGCTCCAAGAGAGATATCGAGGAGTTAAAAAAGAAAACTCGCTGCGGAGTGTGTAAAGAAAAAGGCCATTAGGCACGCGAGTGTCCACAGAAAAATTCGGAGAAAAGCGATAGTAGTGCAAAGCCAGTAAAGTCAACGAACGCGCTCGTTTGTGATATTACTACTTCCTATCAGTGTCTAAGTGCAGAAAGTGGCCAAGACTATTTTATCGCGGACACTGGTGCCGGAAGGCACATGACTTTTAGAAAAGAATTTTTTCCGAATTTCGACCGAACCCAGCAGGCAGTGCAGTGAAAGTGTCTGATAATCGCTGTATCGATGCGCCCGGGGTCGGAACAGTCATAATCCAAGAAAAGCTCGATGGAGTTTTGTATGAACGTGAAATAAAAGACGTGTTCTACGTGCCTGATCTTGGTTGCAATCTGTTCTCTGTTGGATCAGCGAACAGAAAAGGCTTCATGTTTTCTTGTGACGAAAAAGGATGCGAGGTTCGTGATAAGCAGGGAAATCTCGTCGCACGGGAAGTTCCTCAAAGCAACATTTTCCGCATGTTATTTACAGTAAAAGTATCCACTCAATGTAATGCTGTACGAGCAGATGGACAAGGCATGCTGAACCTCTAGCATGCGCGGATGGGCCAAGTCAACTTGCGAGCTGTAAAGCAAACGTGCGAAAGGCTTGGAATCGACGGAATTTCCCAAGAAAATTTCGAGTTTTGTGAGGGGTACGTAATGAGCAAGCAGACCCGAAGATCGCACCCGAGCTGCGCATCTGAAAGCAATTACGAGCCAGGAGAAAAAATACATAGCGATGTATGCGGGCCCATAAATGTGCAGTCCCCAAGCAGCACACGATTTTTTGACCTGTTCAAAGACGAGAATACGGATTTCAGGAAGGTTTATTTTCTGCGCCATAAATCAGAAGTGTTCGACCGCTGCAAGATATTCGAGGCGTTCGTGTCCACGCAGCTGGGAGCGAAAATAAAAGTACTCCGTACGGATAATGGTACCGAGTATACATGCGAGAAAATGCAAAGCTTCCTAAAAGAGAAACGTATCATTAATGAATTTTCGGCTTCCTATCCACACGAACAGAACGGACGCGCCGAGCGAGAGATCCGTACACTTCTCGAGAGCGCACGTTCGATGCTGCATGCAAAGAACGTGAATATTAAGCTATGGCCGGAAGCCATAAACGCGGCCTGTTACCTGCTTAACAGGGTAATCTTGAAGCCCGGAGAGACGCACACTCCGTTCGAGAAGTGGTTCAAGCGGCCACCCGCAATAAAACACTTAAGAATATTTGGGTCCGCCGCGTACCTGAACGTACCCAAAGAGAAACGCCACAAATTCGACCGTAAGAGCAAGCCGGTCACCTTTGTTGGCTATGACAATGAGTCGTCGAATTACCGCCTTTGGGACGAAACGTCGCAGAAAATTATGATTAGCAGCGATGTAACTTTCAACGAAAGTGATATACCAAGGGCCGTGGACGATGTTGAGCCAGGTACGCTCAAGATTGTTTTTGGTCTTGAAGACGAAGACGAAGAAGAGCCGGTGATTCACGCTGGACCACAGGCTCAAGAAAATCAAGTGCAAATTGATGACAACGCAGTTCAAATCGCGCCAGAGATTGAGCCTGCAGCGGCCGAAGAAGATGCCGAAGAAGATGCTCAAGAACGACGAAAGATATGACCTACAGCGAAGCCACATCAAGCGAAAATGCTAGGAAGTGGGAGCGTGCCATGGACGAAGTAATGCCATCCCTCCGTGAAAATCACACATGGACGATGAGCACACTGCCCAAAGGTAAGCAAGCAATCGGTTGCAAATGGGTATATACTATTAAGCACGATGCAGCTGGGAATCCAACCAGGTACAAAGCTAGATTGGTAGCTAAAAGGTTCCGATAGCGCGAGAAAATAGACTTCTTCGACACATTCGCGCCCGTTGTACGCTACGAATCGATCAGGATTCTGCTTGCAATAGCTGCAAAAAGAAACTACGAAATAATGAAGTTCGATGTCAAAAGGGCGTTTTTGTACGGAGAATTAGAAGAAGAGATTTACCTGGAACAGCCTCCAGGTTACAAGGATAAAAACCAGCCCAATGCAGTACTCAAGCTGCATCGAAGCCTCTACGGGCTAAAGCAAGCGCCGAAGTGTTGGAACGAGAAATTCACGAGATTTCTGAAAGAATTCAATCTCGTCAACATCCCAAGTGATAAGTGGGTGTTCGTGGGACGTGTTCAAAATTTCGAAATGTATCTCGCTGTGTATGTTGATAATGGTTTGTCGATGAGTGAGAGCGAGAATGCAATTATGAGTGTGTTAAATTATTTAGAGAGTAATTAACAAATCACTTTTGGCCGTGCAAATGAATTTCTCGGGTTCGAAATAAAACGCGATCGCGAACGCGGGTTACTTAAAATCGCTCAGTCAGGTCACATTGGCAAGCAGTAAAGAAAATCATGCGGTATCTAGTGAAAACGCGTGACTACGGATTGGTTTTCGGAGACAGTGGGAGCTCACTAAAAATTGCGGGTTTTACCGACGCTGACTTTACCAGATGTATAGATACTCGTAGATCGCGAAGCGGTTATGTTTTTATATTGAATGGTGCCCCAATATCGTGGTGTAGTCAACTACAGAAGCTCGTGACGAAATCGACCGCCGAATCGGAGTATGTTGCGCTATCGCATGGTGTGAGAGAAGCTATTTGGCTGCGCCGAATGATGAACGAGTTAAATATAGAATGTAAGAAAATACCTATGTTTGCTGATAATCAAGCAGCAATCAAAATTGCAAAAAACACTGATTGTAATGATCAGAAGCGATCAAAACATATAGACCTTAAGTTTCATTATACGCGTGATGCTGTAAATCTAGGCGAGGTAGATGTCACATATATGAAATCAAAAGAGCAGCTTGCTGATATTTTTACGAAACCTTTGACAAAACAACAGTTTTGTTACCTACGCGAAAAATTAAATATAATCGAATCCTCAAAATAAGTGGGAGTGTTGAGAAATACCTAAACGAGCACGGATTGTAATTTGTATTTTGAGAATGCGCATATATCGATTAAGAGAAAACCCAGGTCATGTCGTAAAACCCTCGCTCGCTGACCGTTCGAAGCGCGCCGATGACATATGTCTCCAGATGAGGCAATAAAATGTTTCCGGCCCCCCCTTTTTTTATATATGAGAGAATATTCGTCTAGCTGCAGTCCTCTGTAAGTGCAGCCCTCTGCGACTGTAGCCCTCTGCGGAGTGCAGTTTAAGTTCAGCCCTAGCACTCGAGGACGTAACATCGCTTACTCTCGAGTCTGCTCTGCGCCTTCACATCTTGTACTTATATTTTTAACGTTTTTACCCAATAAATACTATTTCACTTTGTTAACTAATTGAGTTTATTTTATCTAATAAATTCAATACTTTTTCGATTTTTGCATTTACTGACATGCCTGGATCGGTTCATCCCTGCGTTAGCAAACCGTGACTAAATTACATCCCATACATCATTTTTTATGTAAAATTTTGTATAGAATTAAAAAAGTCTATTCTAGAAAAAATTGATTTTTAAGCCCTAAAAATTACGATCTAAGAAAGGCAATTTGCTTTAATTACGCTTAATCGCCATTTTCCTTGAAATCTCCTTCAACTCTTTAAACTATATCCGTATAAATACCTAACCTACTTTTTTTATTTAATATGCTCTAGATTTTCAGGATGGTACTCGATCTACAAAAAAATCAAGCTTCTAACGAAATAGATGGACTTTCAGCCAAAATAGCGTTTTTATGTGTCTTTTTACACCTAACACAGGAAATAGCACAGTTAAACGCACTCTTACCTGCTTTCTGATGAAAAATTCCTGTTTTCTCCTGAATACACGTTCAATATCATACATTGTTTTCCTAAAATGATACATAAAAATCGAGAATCGATTTTCGTATCTTTTAAAGTTCTATCAAAGTATGGAAAATTAAAATTTTTTACAGGTTTACAATAATAAGCGTTCATAATAGTATAAAAAATATAAAGAAACTTTATTGAATATTCATAATTTTTTTAAATTCATTTTTTATCTTTCTTCAACAACATTGTCTTGTTGGCATCTGGAAATTCTTTCTTGTATCCACTAACATTTTCAATTAGGTACTGTTTTTCGTTTTCGTCGATTGTGAGTATATTAATTATATTCTTGGATTAATTTAACTACCCTTTCTGCAGTATCGTGCAGTTAGTCTTTAACAATCCTTTATTTATTTTGAATCTATCGAAAAATTGTAATGATTGTAAATTTATAAAATAGTCTAAATTTTTGTCTTGCAAATTTTTTAGATCAATTTCACTGTCAATCTGATATTTTTTCAGAGGAACGCTGTGTCTTTGTAGATCAATCTCTAAAGCTTATACCATTTCTCGTTTAATATCAATTGCCAATTTTTCATCGAAAAATGATATTGCAGTAATTTCTGGAGCTAGGTAGCACAAATGGTTCATGAATTTATTTAGCGCAGCATTAGCTATGATAGAATCAACGACTTTGTAATCATATAGATTTTTTATAAATTTCAAGTCATTAGCTGGTTCTTGCAGGATAGCGAGCGAAGATTCGAATTATGCTTGAACGTACACGAAAATAATAAACAGGCACATTTTGAACAGAGCTCTCTCATCGCGTGTTGTCAATTTAAAAGAATCTCGTAACAAGTATATTTTCAAACTGTAGATAGATTTTGCCATGGACCGTGCATGATGGCATCTGGCCTTAAAAATCTTACCTTTTCTACAGGCTTAATTCCCAAAAAGTTAAACATAGTTCTAAAAGTTCTTTATAGTCATCTCAAGGTTGAGTATCTTTCAAACATGTTTCTATAAAAATTCTTTTCTGGGATTTCATCCGCTAACTTTTGATGGATGTTTTGATCGACTAATCCCGATCTGAATTGACTTTCATGTATATGCGTCCAGTCTTCTTTAAACCTTTTGAATAATGGAACGTTCATTCCAGGCAGAAGCAATTCAAACACTCCACTTGAAACTACCTCGAATATGTGGTGCCGACAAGGTAAGTATAACAGATCTCTATCTAAATGTTGTTCTAAAATAACAGCTGCACCTCCTTTTTGGCCTAGATTTGCATTTGTTGTATCACAACATAGTGCTTTGATTGATTCACGCAAACCCCAGTCACTATAGACAGCTTCTGCTTGAGTGGAACCTTTTCCATCATCTAGTGCTGGCACACCAATGATTTTCTCTATTTCGCCACTACTCACAACGATTAGCAACCGGTCAACTTTTTCTTTTGTCACCATATCTACGATCAACTTACCATTCCAATGAACAACTGCCGCATCAAGGTTTTTAACAAATAATTGTTTCATTCTTGCAGCTCTTGTTTTTCGCATAGTTTTTCGACTTCTATTATATGAAGATTTGTTTAAAATTAATTTATTACGGTCATATTCTAAGGCCTTTGTTATTGCATTTACTATATGAACTGAATTTCTATAACTTAATCGACAATTATCTAAAGCTGCTACTACTTCTTCTTTCATTATATTTACAGTCCCCCGTATACCCTTACTCATACGGCTTCGACGGTTCGACCACCACCTAGCGTATAGTTTGAACCAGTACTCGACTGTGTTAATAATTCTTCACTTGAAGTTAATGGCTCAATAGATGTTTGTTGGCTTGATGATGATGGCTGAGATTCGCCTGAAGAAGCATCAACACTGTCAATCATTAAGATCTGACTTTGCTGTTTCGAAAAAAAATGTGTACGATCTACTGATAATACTATACTTTGTAATGGTATTAAATAAAGAATGTATAATTTCACGCAGAACTTCTGAAGATCTGGAATTTGGAAAATTTAACTGAAAGATTTGAAAGTTTTTATAATAACCTAACCCTAAATTTGTTATCCCATGTAGATGGTAGTAAGAAAAGTGATTTTAAAAGTGTTGAGATATTCAATATGACACATGTTAGATAAGTTTTATGAAAATTTCAGAGCTGTAAGAAATTAGAGTTTAAGGGAAAACTTATCTAATATGTGTCACATTGAATATCGAGGAAATATCAAATATTGTCATATGTTGATAAATAAGAATGTATGTAAGTATGTGTGTGTATATGTATACACACACACACATACATACTTACTTAATGTTGGAAATATAGTAATGTCGCCTGCACTGTGCTTAGCAGCATTTTCTCTCTCCCCCACTCCAACTGCTCTTTACGCACATAGCGTAGGTCGCCTGCGTGCCACGTCACTGTAGTTTTGACTGCTAAGGGCTATAGACGCGATTTGACCTTACAGATTTAAAATAAAGCTTACGTTTATATATATATACAGTGTTGTACTTATTGTGTGGTTGCCTTCACCTATAAAATATTCCATCAGGTTATGGGCCCAGCACGCTTCCACTGCGCGCTTAATTAATTATTTTATTGGTGAAGTGTAAAAATAACAATAAGCTTTGAAGAGAGTTTGGTACACTTTTTGTGTTACCGTGAAGCGATTTCTTGAGATCGAGAAACAAGTGTAAAAGTGAGAAGCGAAATTTTGTTGAAGTGCAAAATTTCCACTGTGGTAAGGAAAAAAAAAAAAAAAAAAAAGAAAAAGGAAAAAAATGGAGAAGCAAGATAACATTGCAAATATTTCCGAAATATCAGTGTCATCTGGTCTCGAGGAAGACGTTTCACGTAAGTAAAAAGAATGTGATTTCTTACTGTTAACTAAGATTGCGATTTTAGTTAACCATACGTGTGACAAACACTGTATTAAAATAACGAAATTTCTGATGCTTTGGTGCGACGCATAAGAAATTCTTTGTTTCAAGTATGGCGTCGGAAAAAGAAAGTTTAGACGCGTCACTCGAAACATATTTGAAAATGGAGGCTTAGACGCGAGAAAAGCCATAAAATTCGAAGACTGTTTATGATATTGGCGCGGCCAACGCACACGTGTTGAACTTACAGTTCGAAGCCGGTACGCACAGGCAGGAAGGTTAGGTATACGGCTTTCCTTTGTGTGTGTGTGCGTACTACTCGATGCTCGAGTAAGAGAAAAAAAAGGGAGAGAGAGTGAGAGAGCGACAGTACGCACACTGTCTCATGTTACCCATCTGTGCCTGTGTATACTATTCGATACTGGTCTTTGTGTGTGTATGGCGCGTTTGAAATTTCTTATGAGGCGCGTTTGAAATTTCAAATAAACACTTCGGTATTTTATTTATTTAAGAGAGAAAAATAATACGTATTAATGATGATTTTTATAAAATCTGAATTTCTGTACAGATGATACATTAGTACAATTGTGGACGTACTTAATAAATGTATTCAGACTAAATGATGTTCATAAAGGAGAACAAATAAGAATCTTTCTTGAGGGAGAGACTCTTCATATATATCCGGAAAAAGGCCTAGGATATAAAACAGGTACCTAAATAAGAGGCAATGATAGTGAGAAATGTAATGTATTTACATAGAGTAGATTTTGGAATGTGTTTGTATGAATGAGATGCGAGAGGAAAATGCAATGTGTTAGCATATGTGCATGCATAAAAGAGATTATATAATTTCAAAGGGTTGTGAAATTATCTCTTTTAATCGATCGATTATTTCTATTAAATAATCTGATGGGTCTACGGGGTGATGGTTACTGCTGTGCAGTCTTCCATTATTTTGTAGTCTAGAATAAACATATAAATAATCTTGTGTTCGGATATTTTGTGTTTATTCATCTTAAAATTAATTATACTTGTTGTTCGGTTAATTGATTTTGAGATTTGTTTGTCTTGGCATAAATTAAAATATGTATATATTTATATATTATTAACAATTTATAGAGAAGCGAATGCTGACTGATGAACAATGGGACTGTGTTGTTCAATGGATTAAACAAAAAGAGTCCCAAGGATTGCCTCTAATAATGCCGACATTCAAAAGCCATCAGAGAGACGACAAAGAGTGCGGTGTCACCTGGAAGGTTGAGACTCAGGTTTTACCGAGTAATAGCGCATTAGATACAACTACTGATCATTTGAAAGCAAGTAGTTCCTCAGCGCCCAGTACTCTTTGGCCAACCGTCAATATCTTACCATCTAATAAGCCACTGCCTGTTATTGTCGATGTCAAGAAGACCGAATTCGACATACGCTCTTTGTTAAAAAATCAAACTGCCAAACTCGAGCCATCTACTTCGATCGAAAATAATGATTCTAATAATGATAAATTAAAAGCTAAATTTGACGCGCAAGAGCGTAAAATATCGGAATTGGTTAAGATTGTAGATCAATTTACAACTATTTGTTCTCGTGTTACAGAGCAATTCAGTGAAGTAGTTAAACAAACTAGTAAAATGACTCAGAATTACGATAAAATATTAGAAAAATTAAATGCACATGGAAATGAAGTAGTAATGAACAAAGATTTGAGATCCGAAATTATTAAAATTGTCCAAGAACAATTGAGTCATTTTAAAAGTTCAAATGAAAAAGATAGTCAAAACAATGATTTGATTAATGAAGTAAAAGATACACTCAAATTAGAAATTTTTAATAAAAATTCAAGTACAAAACGTGATTATAAATTAACAAATAATATGAAATATGAACATTTTTATGACTATTTTTCATCAGAGTTAAGAGCCAATGATTTACTTCATATTATAGATACATCAATTCAATTCAAAGTTCAAGATAAGACTGTATTAGATAATCAAAAATTTAAAGTTCGTGATGTTTTGATTAACCGTATAGAACACAAATATTATTCAAAAATTATGCCGATTAAAGATCCTATTGAAATTTTAAATAGACTGAAACAGATTAAAATGTGTGAAACAAATGTAACTTCATTATCAGTAAGAAAACAATTGTATACTATGAAGTACATCATTGGTAAAATCAAGGCAGCTGAATTTTGTGAACAATTTGAAGATGTGATCAGAAATTATGAAAATTCACCTGGTGCCGGTGAATTATCAGAAGACGAAAAACGTGATGCATTTTTCAATGCAATCATGGTTTCTGTACCGCAACTTCAGTCTGTCGATTTCTTAACTAAAAGCACGGGACAAAATAATCTTACGTATGAGCAATTAAAAACTATGGTTATGCAGGAAGAAGCGATGAGAAACCAGACAACAGATGTATCGTCTGAAGTAAGAACTGCGAATTTAGCGCGTAAAGAAACCAGACGTTGTTTTGAATGTCATGCGTTCGGCCATATAAGTGCAGATTGTCCACGTAAAAATCAAGGATTGATACAATGTTATAATTGCTTGGAATTTGCACATCATACTGCAGCTAATTGTCCTAAACCAAAGAATTGGAATGTTGAGAATAATAATGCTAGAGGAAATAGTAAGGGTAATAGAGCGCGTGGAAATTTTCGGGGTTTGAAAAGAAAGAGTAGTAGCGATATTAATATTGAGAATGCTAAAAAGATCACTAATAATTCGAGAGGTAGAGGCCGAGGCAACAGAGGCAGAGATGGCAGAGGTGGCAGAGGTAGAAGTAATAATAACCAGAGGGTTAATAATATTAAGACTAAGCAAGCAAATGATAAGTCTCCAGAAGGTGAGAATAATTTTTGTTATGCTAATAATAATAGAGTTTCGCTTAGTTATACGCAAAATAGTGAATTGCAAACAGAATCGTTAAATGGGAGTCAGCAGAATTTATTTACAAGATTTTTAGCTGATTCAGGTGCGACAGAACATTTAACGAATTCTAAAATGATTTTTAAATCATTTAATGAGCACAATAATGGCGTGATTAAGTGTGCAAACAAAAATGAATTAGCGAATTTGAAAACGGAGGGAGCTGGAAAAATTGAAATTAAATTAGTAAATGGAAACAATTTAGAAATTGATAATGTAATTTGTGCTGAGGATTTATCTGAGAATCTGTTGTCATTGCGTAAATTTGCTGAAATGGGACTTAGTATATATTTGGATGATGAAAAGATAGATATATTCAATCCGGTTTCAAATGAATTATTTATTAGTGGTGTTTATAAACGACCATATTGGGTAATTGAACTTGATATAAAGAAAAATAATTCAAATGAGTTAAATTATTGTGATAATAAAATAGTTGCAAATATAGCAGAAGAAAATGGGTCTACAAGAAAATATTTAACTCGAAGTGTTGCGGCGCGTGAAAATTTGCAGGAAAAAGTTGAGTCGCTAGAAAATAAAGAATCAAAAGAAACTGAAACTGTAGAGAAAGAAATTGAAAATTGTGAAAATACGGAAAAGTCTGAACCGAACATATCAAATGAGAAAAATAATAGTATGTCTAAAATTATTTATGAACAATCAAATTTTGATACAACTATTTGGGATCGTAAATTCCATGATATTAATGAGTTACCCGTTGTAGAATTATCAGATAGTGAAACACCTTTTTCTAGTGATTATATTAATTTCAAGAAAAATAAGAAAGCTATGCTTTGGCATGTTAGATTTGGACATGCATCTATTGCTTATTTAAAAGCTTTGCAAATTAAATTTCCTGAAAATAAAGATTTAAAGGAAACAGTTTTTGATGAGTCTTTGTTAGATTGTGAAGTGTGTATGATTTCTAAATTTAATAAATTACCTTTCAAATCAACACGTAGACGAGCTACTGCTCCTTTGCAAATTATACATTCAGATACAATGGGTATAATTAATCCGATTTCTTATCCTAAAGGCTATCGCTACATTTCAGTTTTTATTGATGATTTTTCGAGATTAGCAATGGCGTATCCTATGAAGGCAAAAAGTGACACAGGTCATTGTTTTGAAATGTTTGTAAGAAGTGCTCGAAATTTGTTAGGTAATGATGCTAAAGTGTGTTATTTGCGTTCAGATCAAGGTACAGAGTTTACAGGTGGTTATACAATTGAAGTTCTCAATAAACTGGGAGCTGAATTGCAATTAGCTAGCCCTGATACACCCGAACATAATGGTGTGGCAGAACGGTTTAATCAAACTTTTCAAAAGAAAGTAAGAGCTTATATTTATGATGCGAAATTGCCTGAAAATTTGTGGGATTTAGCAGCTAGTGCAGCAGTATATGCTTATAATCGTACACCGCATAAATCGAATGATATGATAACTCCTTTGCAAAGATTTGCACCGCATCATAGTTTTGACATAAATCAAATTAAAAGATTCGGATGTTTAGCTTATATTAAAGTACAAAGGAAAACTGGTCCTAAATTTAGATTTGAAGGTAGACGTGTAATTTTAGTTGGATATACACCTAGCGGTTATCAGTTTTTAAAGCCAGAAGAAGGCAGATATTATGAAAGTAGAGACGCGAGATTTAATGAAAAACTTGTCTATGGTGATAAATATGGAAAAGATGCGATTAAAGATTTGCCGTTAGATAATACAGAAATTAATAAGGATAAATGGTTTGTTGAGTTTGAATCGGACGAGAATAAATTTCAAGATTCTTTAAAACCGGAGGGAGAAGTTAAACGCAAAAGAGGTAGACCGAGGAAAAATGAGCAAAATATCAGTGAGATAAATACAGACGAAAAGTTAGATATTTTAAGTAAAAGTATAAACGATTCTAGTTTCAATAATATTCCAGTCGATGAACAAATAAAATCAGTTTTATTTTCATGTGTTATAAATGATGAAACAGAAATAAATCAAGCTGAGGACGAAATTTATCATGCATTATTAGCTAATATTAATTCAGATCCGGTAACATATAATGAAGCAATAAAATCTAAAGATAAATTATATTGGCAAAATGCAATCAATGATGAATTAAAATCCATGGCTAAAAATGAAGTTTGGAAAATTGTTGATCGACCTGCGATGATGTACGATGGCAGAAAAGCTAATATTATTGATTCTAAATGGGTTTTTAAACGAAAAATCGAAGCAAACGGTAGTGTAAAATATAAGGCGCGTTTAGTAATTCGAGGTTTTAAAGATAGAAATTTTTATGAGTTAAGAGAAACTTATGCTCCAGTCTCAAGACTGCCTTTAGTTAGATCTGTGATTGCTATTATTAATAAATATAATCTTGAAGTTTGTCAGTTGGACGTAAAGACTGCTTTTCTTAATGGGATAATAGACGAGGAAATTTATATGGAAATACCTGAAGGCACAGCTCATTCTGATCAAGAGCGATTAGAAAAGGTGTGTAAATTAGAGCGTGCACTTTATGGTTTGAGAATTAGTCCTAAGAAATGGAATGAAAGATTCACAGAAGTGGCTTTAAATATTGGTCTTATAAATTCAGATTTAGAACCATGTATGTTTACTTGGAGAAATGAAAATCAATTTTTAATTTTATTATTTTATGTTGATGATATTTTAATTGCTAGTAATAGTATAGTAAAATTGAATGAAGTAAAATCAAAGTTAAGTAAAGAATTTGAAATGACTGTTCTTGGCAAACCAAAGCAATTTTTGGGAATATCTATTAGGCGTGATATAGAGAACCAAATTATTGTTTTGAGTCAAGAAAGTTATATTGATAAAATTTTGCTTAGATTCAATTTTAATGATATGCATC
This sequence comes from Muscidifurax raptorellus, assembly GCA_020010945.3. Classification (NCBI taxonomy): domain Eukaryota; kingdom Metazoa; phylum Arthropoda; class Insecta; order Hymenoptera; family Pteromalidae; genus Muscidifurax; species Muscidifurax raptorellus. Next base: position 983,404 of record JAHUUD020000012.1, read on the forward strand.
CACAAAGAACACCAATGGTTACAACTCAAGTAGCTAATAAAGAAAGAAAGATGAGAGAAACTGAATATGATAGCGAAACGCTCTGCTTATCTGAAATAAAAGAGAATGTACCATATCGAGAAGCTGTTGGTAGTTTATTATATCTGGCAGGTGCGACTAGACCAGATATTTCTTTTGCTGTGAATGTCTTGAGTAGACATCAAATAAATCCAACAGAAGATGATTGGAAAATGGTCAAAAGAGTTTTTAGATATCTGAAAGGTACTAAAACTTTAGGCTTGAGATATTTAGGTGAGACGAATAATATTCAAGCTTTTTCAGATGCTAGTTTCGCAGATTGCAAAAATTCTTTAACTACTTGTGGATTTGTGATCAAATTATTTGGTGATTCTGTTGTATGGAGAACTCATAAACAGCCATACGTGGCTTTGTCAACATGTCAAGCGGAATATGTTGCTATGAGTGAAACGTGTCAGGAAATGATATCTTTAAGCAATTCTTTGAAATTAATTTTACGTGAATCTTTTTATCCAATGACTTTATGGTGTGATAATAGAGCAGCTAAAGTTAGTGCTGAGACAAATGGAGGTAACAAACTGAGACATATGACAGAGATTAGAGAACATTATGTAAAAGAGTGTTGTAATAGAAATTTAGTTAAAATTAATTGGATTAAGTCTAAAGATCAGATAGCAGATGTATTTACAAAACCTTTAAGTTTTGATTTACATGAATATTTAGTTAGGAAAATAATGAATTCAAAAATTTAATATTTTTATTTTTATTTGTATTATGATTTCAGAGAATTGATGATTCAAGGTGTGATATGACAGAACTTTGAAAATTATGTTTAAGTTAAAATAAGTAGAGAAAATACGTGCAGTCGGGAGGGAGTGTTGGAAATATAGTAATGTCGCCTGCACTGTGCTTAGCAGCATTTTCTCTCTCCCCCACTCCAACTGCTCTTTACGCACATAGCGTAGGTCGCCTGCGTGCGACGTCACTGTAGTTTTGACTGCTAAGGGCTATAGACGCGATTTGACCTTACAGATTTAAAATAAAGCTTACGTTTATATATATATACAGTGTTGTACTTATTGTATGTTTGCCTTCACCTATAAAATATTCCATCACTTAACAACATATGACAATATTTTATATATATATACACATACATATATACTTGATTTAATAAAGAAATGCACGTATTATAGTAATTTGCAAAGTTTATATCTGTGTTGCTCCTGTTGATTCTATTTACATCCATGTATATACTCAAATAAAAGAAAATTAAAAACATTCAGGTAATTTTTTCCAGTTTTTTTTTTCAAATAGTGTGATACGATTTTTCAACTAATTAAACTATACGATATTAAAACTATAATTCTATCCAAATAACTATAGAAATATTAATTTTGTATTTAATTATTAATTATTAAGAAGGTATTGTACTAGTGTTTAATAAGACAAATTTTATTTTATATTTTATTGTATATTTATTTTTTGGATAATATATTGCATGCAGTATAGTTGTAAAGAAGTTTTTGTTTGCTTTTTTTTATATTTAAAGAATTTATTTACAACTCCTAATGGAAATCACTTTGGTATAAGACTGCTAATAATAGAAATAACTAAAAAAAGTGTTAAAATTTTTGTAAAATGTAGAGGTTTGAAAAAAAAACAAAAAATCTAGAGGTTTAAAATAATTTTGTAAAATGTAGAGGTTTGAAAAAAAGAAGATGTTGAGTTTGAAGTTTTTGCATAAAGATTGCATTCTCTTAATAGTGTATCTAATTAATGTAATAATTTTAATTTTGTATTAGCATTTTTCTTTTTTGTTTTGCATTCCGCTGTAGCTAATTCATTATCAGGAACATATAATTGTTCATATTTTACAATATTATTTTATAGGCAATATACTGCCATAAAAAGTGAAAATAGAAAAATCCACTAACCTTATTTTTAATCGCTAAAAGACCGTTTTTCGTCTCAAATTGGAATATAAGATTAATTGACATTATATATATATATATACATTGTAACGGGGTGGGACCTTAAGTTAGCGACGAAAAACACAAAAGGAGCACGGGGACCGAGGATCGATCCGGCGTCCCCGAGATCTCTAAGCAAGCATGCTATCCTTATAGCCAATGCTGCCTGTTTCGTCGCTCGCTCAACCTGCCTCGAATACCGCGTGGGTACGGGTAGCAACCCGTTATAATATATATATATATATATATATATATATATATATATATATATATATATATATATATATATATATTGCGACGGCAGATTTCAGTTCACCAAGTCCGCGTTGTTAGAGTAATTTTTGAATCCTCGCGCGGTTTAGTTTTAAGAATACGCTCGTGCGCACTCATGTGTACAGGTCATTTTTTGACCTGTTTATGAGCGCATCGAGTGTTCCAGCGGATCGCCGTGCAGAGCGTGGATCTGGGCAGGCATTCTTGATCTACCTACCTAAATGAATATACACACCACTAATGGCAGATACAGAATCATCCACCGTTCGGTGTATCCAGTTGAAACAACTCCTGGTTAGCACCTAGGAGGAAACTCCTCTCAGATTCAAGGAATGTAAGTACTTGAAAGTGAAACAGTGCGCGTTTAGTGTTCTCTAACTTTTATATCAGAGCAGAGGGGATTAAGACTTTCAGTCCAAACCCTCGTAATCACACGTGTGATTACAGCTCGCTAACTGATAAACGCCCTCGACGAAAAGTAAAAGTACGGAGTATTATCTCCGAAACTGTCCAGTCAGTTTGACTACGCCCGACTAGAGTGGTTTTTCTAGAGCGCAACGCGTTACTTGAACACAAGTTCAAGTATTAAACTCTTTCTCGCTACACTTTAACATTTAAACCATTTATCAGACTAGTGTTCGCAATTAATTTTATTCTTGAATTACTTAATACGTGGTCGTGAGTGTTCGTATAAACAGTGCCGTATTGATAGCGACTCGCCTGCGGAGTATGACCTCAGCACATGCGTAGAGGTCTTTTCTCACGGGCTCGAGCTGCACACACGAGATACACTGCGCGACGTCCTTCGCAATTCACTTCTAAAGTCACCGCGAGTGTTATTTTGAAATCCTATGAGCAACCAATATCTGGTGAACGGCTTACTGCTTCTCTTTTCTTTATGTTCTGTATGTTGCCAATAACTTTAAGATCATTGACTTTATGCAGACGAAAGTAAGATCGTCTAAATATTGCATTTAGTTATTATTTCACATTCAAATAAATAAACGCACATTTTTGTTGTATACCCTAAAATAATTAATAACTGTGTACCAGTATTTTATCACACTGTCGTTACCTCAAGTCCTGTTTTCTCTAATAACTATCCATTGAATAGACTAGTAAATTATATGCTCGTTCTGTTTAACTTAAACACACAAAGTATATTGAAGAGTCTATGTACGTTTTCTATACAATTTTGAGAGAACATTAAAGAACTCGCAATATACATATATATTAATGCGTTAGGATATATATGATTTATCGGAAATTCAACTTATCGCTTTTTTCCACTTTTTATGAACATTATCATAAAAGTTTACAATATTTTAAAAGTGTTAAGTTTAATTCCTAAATTCAATTTAGGAAACAGAATCTATAAATATCCATCATAAATATTCCATTATTTTTAGTAATTTTCAGTTATTTTAGTTATTTTAGTTGTTTTAAGTTATTTTTAGTGATTTTCAGTCATTTTTAGTTATTTTTAGTTATTAGTATTTTATAAAATACATAAAATATTTTTGTGAAAAATTTAATTTTTTCATTTATTTCAAAATCCTGACTTGTTGGAGCAATTCTGTGACCACATTTGGTTCAGTTGTATTTAATACATGCAAATATTATAGTTTCTTTTTCTGTGGGCCTATGTAATTGATAATAACTGATAATAACTAATAATAACTAAAAATAATTGAAATTAATTGAAAATATCTGTTAATTTTGTCTAAATTTCTACTTTTTTAAATATTTTCTAACAGATAATTTTTGTCATTTTTATTTATTAACAGTTACGTTCAGTTATTTTCAATTACTAACAGTTACATACAAAAATAATTTTTATTAGGGCAATACGTTGCTGAAAAGTAATTCTCCTGTACAAGAATAGATAGGATTTTCAATTTAGAATTGAACTTAAGCGGAATTGTCGAGTTGGTCGGCCAAATAAACGAATAGCACATAGTTACAACGGTGGGAGAAATCGAATTATTCTTGACGATGGTATTAGTATTCCAAAAACTACGTTATATCGACGTGCTCACGAAGTTCTTCATTTTGTCAATAATGATATTACAGTACTAAAATTAGCTATACGGATATTTAAGAATCAAAGTGTAGAACAAAGTGTTGATTACAAAAAAAAACTTGCGACATACAAAAGAATCAGCTCTTGCATTTTATTTAGAAAATAATTATTCTAAAAAGAAATACGAAGCTTTAGTAAAAGATAGTCATTCAAAAGGCAGCAAAATATATCCACGTTATGATAAAGCTAAATTAGAGTGCCAAACGAAAAAGTGTAAATTGTCTTGTTGCACGATTCCAGGATAATACATGGTCAAAATAGGCTAAAATTTTTGGACATACTTTTGACTCATTTAATTTAAATTTCCCGCATTTAAGTATCTTGAAACTAATGGTTTCAAAAGATTGTCAAATCTATTTCATCCCGTTACGTTCATGTATCGTCCTGGAATCGTGCGGACAAAGTTAAAGCATTTTTATAAGCGTTTGATTTTTTAATAAGGCACCTACAGTTAAAAAAGAGGTAAAAAAATCTTTTAGTGCGAGCAATGCTCTGTTATATAAGTAAACACTTTTAAATCAATCGAAATTATTCATATAAAGTCAAAAATTGTTTATTATTCAGGTTAAAGGAATATTTTGTCTTCTTAAATTATTTATAAGAAGTTGTATAAAATTATAATTTAATTATATTAAATTTTTTTTAATTATCTTAAAAATTATCCATCAACTAACCATTCTTGAATAAATATCTTAGTATCATCTGCTAGTTTTAATTTGTGCTGCTTTATGCGATCATTAATTTGAATGGGAGAAATTTTTGGATCGCTCAAATAGACCATGTGATTAAATACATCCATAATTCGCAATTTTCGGCTACATTGACGTGCATGTTCTATCATGTATTTCCTAAACAATTTATAGCTGGATTCTAAAGAATCTTCAGCATAGTAGGCTATTGGTAACGGAAACTGTCTTATAATATCGCACCAATGGACAAGTGCTTTATGTAGAGTAGGGCTCATTCGCGCCCATGGATATAGATCAAAATACAATCTTATTGTGTCTTGGCATAATATTTCAACAAAATTTAGTTTTAACAATTTTTTGCATCGATAAATTGATATTATTGTTGCTATGTTAAAAAATAATCTCTTGTTAAGACATGTAGATTCAGCAAATTTTTTTGGGTTATCAAAGCATTTTCTAGATAAGTTGCCCGTATTAGTAGTTCCATGCCCTTGAAGAACTTGATCAACTCTAACGCCAAAGTTGAGTTTAATTTATGACTGCACTTCTTTTTTATGAGTCTCAAATTTTTCTAAATCAAACAGCAATTATAACAATTATATTTAATTATTTTCTGGAATAAAATGTAAGAAATTTTATTACTCTTTTAATTCAAATTCATGCTTATACTGAATTATATATACATACATGCATATCATAAATACATTTTAATTTTGTTTCAAATGTATTAGTAAAAACTATTTCTATCAATAATTCAAATTTTAAGAGGATATCGAATCCGTAACTTTGTAAATTTGCTAGGAGGTGTTTCATCTATAATTAACTTTTAGTTTTGCGAAAAAGATACTTTAAATTTAATTAAAATTATTTTGTAAAATAAGATGTTTTCAACAATTAAAAAATAAAATAAAGGTTTGATCGACCTTTAATCTTGATACATTGGTTCATTGGACTAAAAAGAATTTCACTCTGCTCTTCGTTTTTTTTATTTCAAGCATTATTTAAAAGTTTCAGCTAATAAAAAAATGTGTTCTTAGCTACGACCTCTTTTTAAGGGAGTACCCTCGGTACAGAGCTAGTCAAAATGAGTGCATTATTCATTTTCAGTTTATTCGCGATATATAGTCAGTAAAATAACTAAATAGATTAACTAATACCAAAAAACAATCATGCGTTAGTATTAAATTAATTCTAATCGTTCTAATTCTCAATAACAAGTTCCATAAAGAAGGTAATTTGATTCACTTTTTGAGGTTAAACGTACACTTACGACGAAAATATTTAATTTTTAGTCTTATAGGTTCTGAATGATAATTTTGAAAGTAGCTATAGATTATAAATTAAAATTTAACATCTTTCAGAATTTTTTTCATTTTTAGATGCTTTTGTATACTACAAAACGTTCATCTCCCCATAAGAACACATGTTAATTTCAATCGTTAATTTCTCGCGTTTGAAGCTCTGAAGGATCCCAAAATTTTAACCAGGGATTCAGTAGAGTTTAATCAAGCTGTCACATAATTTCAAGCGATTCTCACTTTTAGATCTGTTACCGGAGGTACTTCCTTAAGTCATACAAGCAATATTTGACAAAAATAAAAATGTTCACTATGTAAGATTCATTCTTTCATTTCAATAATACCTTTGTTCTCTTGAGATATTCCAACTTTTAACACTTTGTTTATAAGATAATTGGAGAAGATGTTCAAATGCTTTGATTTGGACGTGCAGAAGACCTAGTCCTAGTTTTAAAGAGCCTTTGTTGGGAGTAAAATCTTTTTTCAATTCATTAAATCTGTGAGAGTACTCTAAACACATAAGACATCTCACTGTGGCTGGGTTACCAACAATTGTGTTAAGGCATTTCCCATCAAACATAGTTGTTGATATAATAAATGTTACTTTTCTTTTTTCTTATTAGACATGACAAATTCATGTGGGACAATTGCTTCTATTTCAGATATTAATCTACTATACTCATCAATAATTGTTTTCTCTGTTTCTTTTTCAAACGCTATTCTGATTGGTCGGCAGAAACAATAATTTTGAGGAGTTGGATTAAATACAATGACTAAAGCTAAGTAAGAAAAGATAAATATTGAAGCAAAGTGAATTTACCGCCCGACACCATGGTCTCTTGCCGCCAAAATCTGAATGCCGCTGAGACCCGAGGCCCAAACCGATAATTACCGAGAGGACTCGAAAAAGTTCGAGCGCGCTTTTCCACTACTGTTTTCCATCTAAACGCCTCCCACCAGTCGGTCCTCGTGCCATGCAGTCACAGATTAGCCTTTCAGCTTCTCTGCACAGGAGGTCGACCTTCACGTACCATGGAGCGAACTCCCACCCGAGGTCTAAGGCAGTCTAGGAGTGATTAACAAACTACCCCTAACCGTATTGGCTGAAGCCACGAATCGCACTGCCGATTCGCGCAATGAGGACCAAGACAGCGGAAGAACGCTTGTAAACAAATATACATACATAAAAAACGCATGTCGCACTTATTTCTACACTCTCAATAAATAAACTATTTCGTCCTGAACAGTAGCCAAATGGCTTACTTTACATAAATTATCGTTATATGTAAGCAAAACAGTATACATTACATTTGGTAACTATTGCAATAGTTTCGCTGACGACATATATATTAATATTGGTATTAATGTTATAAAAAGAGTAAAAAGCCACAAATATCTGGGATTAATACTCGATTTTAATATGAAATGGGAAAAACTAATTGAGTATTTAGTCAAAAAGACGAGATATTTGATCTTCATTTTTGTAAAAATTAAAGCACAATGGATAGGAAATCATTGATGGTCATATATCATGCTTTCTTTCAAAGTACAGTTGGAAATGGAATAATTATTTGGGGTGGAGAATATAACAATTGCCTAAATTTATTACAAGAAACACAAAACAAATTATTAAAAATTATAATAAAGAATCAATTTATATCGCATGATCTTCCATTGAACGTAAGGCAGTTGTTCTAATTAGAGGTTGTTTCTTTTCATTAGCTAACATTAAAAAAATTATACAAAAACAGCACTAGTAATAAAAAAACAAGAACTTACAGTTGCCAAAAATTGTAAAAAGTATCAGTCAAAAAATAGCTATTACGTGGCAATTTATATGTTCAATATGTTAAACAAAGAGCTTAAAGTTTTAGATTTTAGTAAATTTACAATAAAAAAAACTAAAAGGATTTATAAGGAAAAATTTAGTGTAGATGAAAGCATGCACTTGTTAATTAAATTCTAATTTGAATCGTTGTGATATAAAAATGAGCAATAATATATAGGTCAATTTAGTATGTAAGTATATAGTTTTTAAGTATTTTTCTTAAAGTACCATACCTATGTACAGGCAATTTTATTGGCCTCTATAGAATGCCTTGTTCTAATTTGTCAAGGCTTTCTATATGGTCTAAATATATATATATATATATTACTCGATGACATAAAGTAAATTAGTATATATTCTTAAATATAATAGAAGAAAGACAATTTGGAAACATTATTGCCTAAGATTTAAACAATCTAAAATATAACATCAAACTATATAATATATGCGCCTAAATATGCTGCCTTATTTTTTAGAAAGGTAATCGACGAGGCTTATGTATCATTTGGAGTTTGAATATCTATATTTTGAACTGCTACAATATCCCGTTTCAAGCCGATTGTCTTACTAATTAAGTTTCATATTTACACCCGGAATGCTCTCGATACAAATGTATTTATATACTTACTCGTGTTAACTGATCGACATCGAGAGAATTTGTAAAAGTAAAACTGGAAGATGTAGGCGGCAATTCATGAATCTTATCATTTGAGGGCAATAATGTAACACTTATTCTTTCAATAATTCGCTCTTTAGCTTTAATCCATTCATCAGCTATCTCGGTCCAATTGGTTGTTAAAGTTTCGGCTTCTCTTTTTGTCCATATTGGAGAGCCTAGATAGAAAATGATATTGAGCAAAGAAATACAAATTTAAGTTCATTCATATAAAATATTCTGTTTGCATATAAAAGTTAATTACCTAAAGCTTGCTGCTTAAGCAGTGAAATTAAAGATAGGATATAAATTATTTTTAATGACCAGATTTGATTGAACATACTATCAAGAAGTGGTTGGATATGTCTGAAACAGAAAATTGCAGGAATTCGAAAATATTGTTAATAATATATAACATTAAAAGAATAACAAATGTAATAATTCAACATAGATAAAATGAATAAATATTTTTATAAATATAATACGTGATATTTTTATAATATATAAAGAAAAGTAAGAAAATTTGCATTTACAAGTATAAATTTTCGCAATTTTTAGCGCTCTTGACGGGTTTTCAAAATTTTAAAAACATTGTGTACGGGCAAAACCAACCCCAGATTTGGATTCAATGCGTCAAAATATATAAGGGTATATTCGTTTGAGTACTGGAACAGACCACTTTTAAAATAAAAATTATGACAATTTAGCACATTTTAAAAATTTGTAAACACTTTTAACTTTTTCTCTCTCTCTCTCTCACTCCCACTCCCGCTCCGACTCGCACTCGCACTCTCACTCTCACTTTCAATCTCACACTCACTCTAACCCTCACCTTCACCCATCTCGCCCCATTACGACACGTCACACGTGGTTTACGATGGCTCTTCGTGAGCTCTTGACCGAGCGTAATAGACTGTACAGGTGTTTTCGCAGAACTCGTCTTTCCTTGGATCTGTACTTTTACAAATTGACTAGGGATGATGCTCACAGGCAGATCGAGCATGCCAGGCTGAATTATTATCATTCCCGCCTTTCAAACTTAACCGACGTCATGGAGATCTGGAGAGAGCTGAGGAACTTTGGAATTATATCCTCCAAGGACAACATCCCTCCTCGCTTCTCCGTAGAAGACCTCAATATCTATTTTAGTAGGATCTCTAATGATCCTACTGCACCTGATGTTGAGGAATATCTGCGTACCATAGATAGTCTGGATTACCCCGCTGATTTCTATTTCCAGGAAATAACGGAATCGTACGTCATTGCGCGGTGACACACTTCAACTCTCAAGCCAGAGGAAGTGATGATCTCTCGCAGGTCATAATATCTAAAGTTCCACCAGTACTAGCACCATTACTATGTTGCTAGTACTATTTGACATGTCCGTTCGTCCACACACAGCTGCAGTATAGCCAATTCGCCAACATCTATAACAGCGCCTTATTTGTATTTTTCTCCGGACCCGGCAGTTCACCCATCCAATGCCTTGTCTTTTTAGATTTGCCTTCCCCCGTAAGCTGGTCGAAGGGATCTTACTGATATCGACCCAGGTAACCGTTCTTTGATGTGTTCGGATAAGATTTCACGAATTTCTTCCTCTGTAGTGACTTTGTCGATGTTCTTGATCTCCAGAGTGATTTGCTGGGACCTTGTCGTGGCAGATGCCTTTTCTTTCACCTTTCCCTCCACCTTATGGGCAAATTCCTGCGCCTTCGTGCTTTTGCTATCCAGCTCCAATATTAGGACTCTCCCAGCATTTTTCCTAATTTTGGTGACCTCCTTTCCTCCTTCCTTAAGGTAGGTGAGCTCCGGGTCGCTTTTGATCTTTTTCAAGATGTCAGCGTAGGACATCCCATCTATAGCTTCTATTACGATGGAGTTCAGTCTGACCTTACTTGGATGCTTTCTTTCCCAAGGTGTCTTGTCTCTCCTTACGTTCTTGTTTGCGACCTTGCGACACTCACCTTCTTGCGACCCTCTCTTGTGGATACTTTCCTCCTGTTCTGTTGACCCTCCAGCGGCTTGTTGTCTCTGTGTTTCGGTCTTTTTGGCTTTTTGTGATTCAGGGGTTATCGGAGCCTCCCTAGAGCACCCTGTTATTTTCTACTTCGCAGACTCGGAGTGGTCTGCGTAGTCTTTCCCTCCAATCCTGGTCGTTGATACTGTTGCAGTTCTTTATATGTCGTAGACACTGTGCAAGGTCCTTTATATGTTTGTGGACGTTGTGTTGGTCCCTTACAAAATCGATAAGCTCATCGATTTTTGTGCCCAGGCGATCAAGCTGGTCTTGCTTGCGTTGAAGGCAGCTAATCAGAGAGAGAGAGGGAGAGAGAGAGAGGGAGAGAGAGAGAGAGAGAGGGAGGGAGGGAGGGAGAGAGAGAGGGAGAAAGAGAGGGAGGGAGGGAGGGAGGGAGGGAGGGAGAGGGAGAGAGAGGGCCAGTAAGTGCTGCCGGCGACAGCGAGCTGCACGGTCTGGCTCTGCGCTAGATAGGTGCGTGTCGTGCGAGGCAGGCAGAGCGCGTGTGTCGAGAGAGGTTGGCTGGCTGCGGCTGTGAGACGCGTGGGAGGCTTACGTAGCCACCATGTTGTAGGGAGGAGTTTTAGCGAAATATAGTCTCATTTAATTAAAATTCGTATTATTATTCTCCCTCCTCTTTCCTAGCCCTCCCAAGCTAAGGTGATCACGTCGAGTCCCTCGACAAATAAATAAATCGAGCACGTAAGAGGCGCAAGAGTTGCGTGTGCGCTGCTGGGAGGCAGCACGTCGCAATATATATGTATGTATTTCTTCATTGTATACCGATGAGATTTCAACTTTTGCAGGACAGTGTCAGATAAAATTAAAGTATTCAATGGCACTAGACAAATATATCAATGTACTTGGCCATGACTGATATTGCAAAAGTATATTTTAATACCTATAACTGCTTTGATTGTGTACCAGGCGAGCAATGCAAGCATTTTTTTAAAGGTATTTCGAATTACAATGATAGTCCTAAATAATCCGTACAAAAGAAATCACTGTACAACATCAAATGAAAGCTGTCAAAATTAAAAAGACAGTGGCATCAGTAACTTGTCAATCTACATCAGCTAATTGAGAAGAAGTTCAAGGGCCGTAGTTGCCAAAAATATAAATAAAGATTATCTATTATATTAATGGAACTTCCTTGTATTCAAGTTGAAGTCCAAGCAATATAATAAGTAAAGTAACATTCGATAGAAAATGTGCTATGAATATTCTATTTGTTTTGTTTATTTATTCAACAATTTATTAGCTGTTGTATGGATTATGATATTGTTTAAATATCAAATAAAATAACAATACATTTTTTGTAAATAAAACTAGTGTTTGTTGCTAATTATTAATCAATTTTAACTTATTTATTTATTTCTTATTGTATTCCATACGCCATAAGCAATTCCAAGTATTTTTGTAATAATGGTCAGTTCCGCCCCCTACCAAGATCACAAAATGTGATATAAAATCTAATAGCAATACTTTGTAGTGGACTCGTTTTAACTACTTCTTTAGAATGTTATTATAAGTGAAAAAAAATTATAACACTTATGGAACGGCAATTTAGAAAAAATAATAAATTAAAGCTGATCTGGGCAAGTTATAATAGAATCACCCATATATATTCTTGCGATGCGAGCCTTTGGTAAAGAGATCCACAATAACGTGATCCGAGGCTTCTCGCATCATATCCTCAATTATCAAGAGTTTTTTCAATTGTAGGTCATTTGAAGAATCATCTGGCTTTGGCAGACCTCCGCAAAACTCTATATATAGATTTACCATTTTTTAAAAACTTTTCATTCTTATAACCTTTGTACCACTCTGCATTATAAAACAACATTAGATCAAGTGTCAGTAGTATATGGGCCCGGATAGCGAGACGGGGGCGTGGCCAAAGTGGGGGAGGTTGGCGCCACAGTAGCAGTATGTCAACAGTAGCGCATGTTTATGTAAACAGTAGCTAAATAGGTCAATTAACATGATTTATGACCCCTAAGTATGTCAACAAGTGGTTAATCGTTGTAAACAGTAGTTAAGTGTGTCAATTAACATGATTTATGACCCCTATAATGGGGTAATTCGCTACTGTTTTTATAAATAAACAATGATAGATGACCGATATAATTATGTAAATAGCTACTGTTTATGTAAAAAGCCTCTCAAAAGGAATGTAGGTGACCGAGTTAAAAATATATGTCAACAATTTAATTATTTATTTATATAAACAAATAATAAAACTCAAGTGTAAACAAGTGTGTTAGTAGGTCGAGAAAAATTTATGAGGTATTAAATTTTATGTATGTATAAATATTAAACTATATAGGTTTCGACAACTGTGCGTCCCTCCCCCCTTTTACGCCATACGGGCCCCTTGAGCTCGCCAAGAGTCTTTCCCCTCCCCCCTTTTTACACCATAGTAGCTTCGGACTCTTTTTCCGTTGCTTTACGCTATACCAGCCCCGAGTGCTGACGTCAGAGAGCCAGACTTCCCCCTCTCTCCTTTTACTCCATAGCAGTCCCGGGCTCTCTCGCTGCTGTGACTCTTCTCCCGTCGCTGTACGCTATACCAGCCCCGAGTGCTGACGTCAGAGAGCCAGACTTCCCCTCTCCTTTTACTCCATAGCAGTCCCGGGCTCTCTCTCTCGCTGCTGTGACTCTTCTCCCGTCGCTGTACGCTATACCAGCCCCGAGTGCTGACGTCAGAGAGCCAGACTTCCCCCTTCTCCTTTTACTCCATAGCAGTCCCGGGCTCTCTCTCTCTCTCTCTCTCTCTCTCTCTCGCTGCTTTGGCTCTTTTCCCGCCGCTGTACGCTATATCAGCCTCGAGTATTAGAGGAGCGAGCCGTTTCTCCCCACCACTTTAGACCTTCTCGCAGCTGCACTACAGCGATCCGGGCAGGCAGCTACCTGTCGCTCGTATACCTGTACCGTTTATTGCCCTAAAGTCAGCTCTGCTCCCTTTTCGCAATATAAAGAGATGATTACGACATTCTTAAGGGAAAGTAAGGGTGTCCTACTACACGTTATCGTGAAGCCTACTCTAAATTTCAGCTTCAGGACTCAAATAAAAATACATCTATCAAATTTTTAATATTATGGTGATTCTTTAATAACATTATGTAGAAAAAATATAAAGTCTTACAATAATACACACTTATACTTTTAAATACTTTAAATTATACGTTGACAGTACAATAATGCACACATACCAGAACTTAAATTTATACGTAGACACTAGGAGATTAAAAGATAGCACTAAATTATAAACAGCCAACACATCTGCAGACGCGAGTCGCTCGTTTTTGTCGCAATTGAGGCAACGGTCCACCTCTGTGCAGTTCGCGTGCGAATTCCCTGGGTGGGGTCGGCAGTCTATGAAAGTCGAACGATGTACCGCGACGTGATGATGGTGAACCCTTGTCGTCTGGAGATGGTGGAGGCGACGGGGACCTGGGTGAGCCCATATCCTGTATACAATTACACACTTGTCCTTGACATTTCCAGCATCGGTATAATAAGCACCTCCAACACTGTTCCCACAAATCGTGCTCCGATATTTTTGCCAGGCACAATCGGCAGCGTACATTGAAGGGTACTACTTGTCCGCGTAGAGCGGCCTTTCGTTCTCCTTCTTCTTGTTTTTTTTGCAGCACTTTTGATATGTCCAACAGACGTTGTTGGTAACGTTCCAGTTGGCCGTGCACTTTCTCCAGGGTACGTTTTTTATCGTCTATACTGGCCAAGAGCGCATCGCGTTCCGCTGATATTTTTTGTAACTGTGACATGTTGTACACGTGTGTTCTCTGTTAGCGCTCAGAGCGGACTGGTCCTCGTGCACACTGCCATAAGCGTAAGCCTTTAGACTACGTGGAGAAATATTCGACACATGCTGATAGGGAGGGTGGGGACTTAGTTCTCCTTAACCGATGAATTTCACTGACGGTTATTGTTTTAAAATACTCTGTCGACGCAGACTGTAGGAAAGGCGTGGGAGAAGACAACATGGATCTATTTGTTTTGCCTCTCAACGGTATGTGCTGTATTAGAATACGACTCTAACGTAGTATCGGTGTGACTGATTTATAGGTTTACGTTAGGGTACTCGAGATTCAGCGCTGGGACGGAGTTATGAAAAAAATTTGAGCCTATACGGCGATAGAAAGAAATAAGAAACTCATTGTGTTACAAATCAACACTAGGCAGGGCTTTCCCCGTGTCTGCAAGCATACGTGCGATGGAGAGAGAGTTTTATTGCCTCAACGTGTTTCAGAAGTAAGCAAACTGCATAGATCGGTTCATTGTTCTTAGCTATAGGTAGTTGAGGAGAGTAGAAAAAAGAGACGAGATGTTCGTTTGGACTTCTCAAAAGGGTCTGTGCTCGAGTCATTAAACGACCAAGACTTGTGGAGGCGGTCTGAGTGCCCGCGTCAACGGGTTTCGGAATTTTTCTCTCTATCCCAGATTTATGACTGCTACGTGCCGAAAGCATAGACACCTTTGGTATTATTTGTAAATTTTTTTATTGACTGTTAGACCGGATACTTTCTTAGCTTTGTCCGTAACATGTGCGACACTCATCAACGGCAGATGTGGAATTTTTTGTATACACAGGGTAAGATTTTGGATACCCAACGCTACTTGGATTTATTTTATTACAAGAGCTCTTTTCCACCGAGGAAAGCGAGGAAAACTCTGTAATTTGCCAAGTATCCATCTCGAGGAGGGCCTTATTTTTTCATGCGAAAGTTTTCTCCGTGTTAAGCTCTGTCATTTGCCGAGATCCCTTTCTAAGGAGGGATTTGTTTTTTCATAGTGTTTATTTACAAAGCGATATCCCCTCTCTAGTCATCTCAGTCGTTCTATGAGACATCTGATTTGCTCTGAGGAGGGAGGTCTTATATTTCATGACACTTCTTGACCAACAAAACTCGTTCGCACAGCCACGTAGGGATCATTCTGCTCAAAATGTGCGACATTGTGAGACAGGAAGTAGAAGCGATAATGTACAACTACAACGACGAATCGATTGCCCAACTGCGCAATGCAGTATTGCGTTTTGCGCGTGCAGTACGTGTGTATGTGCCCAGTGTGACGCGTAGGTGTGATCGCGAGTGGTTTAGTGAAATAAGACTCCATGCCACGCAGCTTCGCCGTGAGTTGCGGTTATTACTAGCCGCCGTTGGCTATCGGCGAATAGGCAGACTGCATCGTTCCATCTTCAGGCATTCGAGTGCAGTGATGAGAATTGTTGGCGAGTTCTTAATTGACAGAGGCGCTCGCGATGTGCATTGTGTATCGCGTGTAATGGAGGATTATTGTAAGTATTTTGATTCTTCTATTTTATACTAATAAATTTAGAAAAAACAGTGAAAATTATATTAAATTTTTTAGTTCGCATTACTCTTGCGGATGACTCCGATGAAGAAGGAGAGGAGGAGGAGGAGGAGGAGGAGGAGGAGGAGGAGGAGGAGGAGGAAGAGGCTATGCAAATAGAAGAGGTGGATGATAATGCCATGCAAGACGACGAGGCATACGTGTCAGGAGAAAGCAGCGGCGAATCGGATGCCAACGATGTGGTTCCCGCTGTGCACGATGCGCCCCATCCTAATGGACTCGGAGAAGAGGCGGGTGCGGCTCGCGTGGTACCGTATGTGGCTCGCGTACAAGAGCAACCGCCTCATGTTGAAGCAGCGGAGGATGTCGCTATGGAAGAGGCGGAGGGTGGCGAGGAGGATGAGATCGTGAATGTGGAGGAGGAGGAGGGTGGCGAGGGCAGCGATCTTGTAGAATCGGAGGAAGAGTTCGGCGCTGATGGTGAATTTGAAGACAATGGGAATTTCGTCGGTGGAGTCCCGGACCATCATATTTTCAGAGTGGGTGCTCCAGCACCACTACAGCGCAATGAACCGTACAGAGAAGCACGCATGGTTTTGCGGTCTTTTATGTACGAGCCAGCTCCGGAGTTTGGACCCACTCGAGCAGAAGTGTTCGCTAGATTTATTACCCGCGAACAAACGGAAGCAGAGTACGAGCGAAACTCAAACCAGGGAAGGTTTAATCAACATTCGCCCTTCGATCGTCAAATTAATGAAAGTGAGAACAAATTTTTTTAAATATTTTATAATTATTTTTAAATATATCATCGGTAATAATGATAATAATTTTTAAGTTATCAGACGCCGCGAGAATTTTGGTTTGCAGCTTGGTCTGGATGCAGTTCCAGAAAGCGATACAGCTGCGATTTTTCAAGCCGCCGTTTTACGAATTCTGTATAACGGACGGGCGCAAGAAGTACGTTGGTTAAACAACGTACTCGAAGAATCCGCAGAAGTGTTTCTTTCTATGACTGTGTTCGAAATGGCCGAGCTGTTCGATGCCATCATTGAGAGTTGCAATGGTCGGTCCGAGCAGTAATTGATTGATTCGCGTTGCAGTCGATGCTGATAACGTTAGCAGCAGCGAGGAAGGAGATGTACGTCGCTCAACAGTACCATCTAGTCCGTCGAGCTTCTCGTGCCGCTTGTCGTCACCACCGACAGTTGCAACCGAGGAGGTTTTGTGCTCTACGTTATCATCGGTGTCGTCGTCGTCGTCGTCGTCGTCGTCGTCGTCGTCGTCAAGTCCCTCACCATCCTTACTACACGAAATTTTATTTTACGACGCGGGTCACCCGCTCATCGATGGTGCGGAAAGTGAGTGTACGCAGGTAGGCGGTGGCCGTGCCGGGACCCCGTCATCAACCGATGGTTCCGACAGTGAGGTGCACAACGTTTCCGAAGATGAAGAAGTAGGCGACGAAGAGGGAATATTACCTGCAGGTGAGAGGTTTACAATTTTCAGTCAGTCTGAGCAGCACGTGCGCCAATTTAGATTGATAGGTAGACGGTTGAGTCTTCGTGTAAAAAAGATTCCGTACGAGAGTATGAATCCCATATTTTGGCTCGAATTAGCCATGCGCGACATTCACGCGCATCTAACGCGATTAGCTCGAAAAAATGATATGATAGGAGTGACGCTATCGAGCAATTTTTTCGAACACGGTTCCGCGGGGCTTTCTTTTCGACCGGTCGAAACATTTATTTGCAAAGATCTCTTAGATTTAATAACTGGCTTATGTCAAAGCAATGATTCGTTTTCGATCGACGAGAGCTTTGCAATTAGTGTCATTATAGTAGAAATGCCTACAGGTATGGGTGGGCCTCGTAAAAAAAATTTGACCGTCGACACTTTGGGGCAAAGATCGATTATGACGATAAAAAACACTGATAATCTTTGTTTACCACGCGCACTCGGAGTCGGTGAGACATTTTTAAAGTTAAAATTCATCAATATGAAAGAAACGCGCGTCGAATGGAATGCTGTACGCGATGGGCGTCGTCAATTTCAGCAGCAACGAGCTGAAGTCTTGACGCGGGAAGCTGGAGTTTCCATAGTGGCGAATGGTTGCGGTGTTCGCGAGCTCCAGCTATTTCAAACGTATTACGCAAAACGAAATATCGCTCTTGTGGCTTTCGAAGTCAGTACCTTTGGTAGCGGTGAGCCGCCGTTTTTCGACGGACGGAGCGACATTACACCAATTTCGGGCACAATATTTTTGATATATTCTCAGGGACATTTTGACGTTGTTTTAAATATTTTTGGGGCTGCAAAGTCCCGTTTCTTTTGCACTTACTGCAATAAAAGATATAAAAACGTAGAGGATCACAAGTGCTCGATGAATTGTTAGAATAGAAATTTTTATAGCAATACTTGTTTTGCAAATCACAAAGAGGTTGGTAGTTACAAAGTTAAAAACCAACCACTTTGTGGTTTGATACAAATATGTCGAGTGTGTTCTAACCAGATTAACACTGCACGTGGCGTACACGAGTGCGGTGTTAATTGGTGTAGGCAGTGCAAGACTCGACATGGCTACAACGAGTATTGTTACATTAAGTCTATTGTAGTGAAGCCAATGGTCAAAAAATATCTTTTTATTTTTTACGACTTCGAAACGCGCCAAGATACGGTATTTCGTGGTAACGATGCTTTAATGGAACACGAGCCAACACTATGCGTCGCACAGAATGTATGTACCGACTGTCTAGACAACGAAGACATGTCGCAGTGGTGCAATTCTTGTGGAGCTCGCGAACACATCATGTCGGTAGATCCTGTCGAGCAGCTGCTGCAATTGAGCATTCGTGAAACATCTCTATTCGAAGAGATCATTTGTATCGCGCACAATGCTCGTGCATTCGACGCGCAGTTCGTTTTGAAAAATCTGGCAGAACGAGAGTCGCTTGTCGCACCAAGCGTCATCTTGAACGGGCAGAATATTGTATCATTACAATATGGTCGAACGAGATTCATAGACAGCCTAAGCTATTTTCAAATGAAGCTTAGTGCTTTGCCAGCGACTTTCGGTCTGCCAGATAGTTTTAAAAAAGGGTTTTTTCCACACCTGTTCAACAAGGTGGAAAACCAAAATTATATAGGTCCCTTACCCGACGCCAAATATTGCGCGATCGATTCGATGAGTACTAGCGAGCGAGATGCCTTTTTTACATGGTACAGAGAGACTCGCGCCACCAACGATCATTTCGATTTCAGGCGGGAAATCGTGGAATATTGCAAGATGGATGTAGAGATTTTGCGTAAAGCGTGTTTGGCTTTTAGAAAGATTTTTCTAGAGGTTGGCAACACCGATCCTTTTGTTGCAGCGACTACAATTGCATCGGCGTGTTCGCACCTCTTTAGGAAAAAGTTCTTAAAGCCAAATACGATTGGTATCATTCCAGCGGGGGGATATAGACGCTCGGACAAACACTCGCAGAAAGCAATCGAATGGCTTCTGCAGTGCGAGCGTGAATTCGATCGCGATATAATTCACGCTGGAAGAGCACGAGAATACCGCCTGACGGAGGGATTGTTGGTGGATGGATATTTACCGTCCGAAGACCCCCGAGAAAAAGGGATTGTGTTGAATATCAGGGCTGTTACCATCATGGTTGCCCTGAATGTTTCAAACACAATCGCGACAAAAGCACGGCTCGTGGACGCACGTTTAACGAGTTGTACGAAAGCACTCGTGCAAAAGTCGCTCGTATGAGGACGTTGGGCTATGAAGTTCGAGAAATGTGGGAGTGCACGTTTGACCGTGTAAAACGTGATAATCCCGAGATCTCAAAATTCATAGCCGAACATCCACTGATTTCAAAAATAACGTTGTGTCCGCGAGACGCTTTTTTCGGAGGCCGAACGGAAAATATCGTGGCGAATTACGTTGCAAAAGAAGATGAGCGAATTATGTACACGGGCATATGTTCGCTATATCCATTTATTTGCAAGCGAGGTCGATTTCCGCTCGGTCACCCCAAAATATATGTGGGTGACGAATGTACAGCCCTGACTGGCGGACAAAACGATTTGTCGGGTATAGAGGGGCTGGTAAAATGTAAAGTCTTACCACCGAGAAATCTTTTTTTGCCTCTCTTACCCGTCAAGATGCATAGTAAACTTTTATTCGCCCTGTGTCGCACGTGTTGCGAGGAATCGCGAGAAGGTGCTTGCGATCACGACGATCCCCACGCTAGAGAATTTACGGGCACGTGGGTCGCCGATGAGCTCCGAAAAGCGGTCGAGCTCGGTTATGCGATTACCGAAATATACGTAATATGGAAGTATCAAATAACCGAGTTAGACCCCACTACAGGAGAGGGTGGGCTCTTTGTCGAGTACGTGGATACCTTTCTACGGCTTAAGCAACAAGCTTCAGGCTTTCCAGCTTGGTGTCTCGATGAAGAGTCCAAAGAACGGTACATTCGCGAGTACCAAGAAAAAGAAGGCATCTTGCTCGATAGGGAGAAGATCGAAAAAAATGCGAGATTGCGCACGGTAGCGAAACTTTGCCTAAATTCGTTTTGGGGAAAGTTTGGTCAGAGGAGTAATTTGCGACAGACAAAAATAATAAAAAAACGCGAAGACTTACTGAAACTTCTCGTGGCCGAAGACAGAGAAGTTTTGAGCATTTTACCAGTTAATGAGAAAATGCTATATCTAAACTGGCGATATGTAGACGAGGCGGTGACGACAACGGCGTACACAAATGTCGTCATCGCTGCGTACACAACTGCTCAGGCTCGACTCAAATTATACGATCACCTGCAGAAGCTTGGCGAGCGAACGCTGTATTATGATACGGACTCGTGTATTTTCCGTACGAATATACGAGATCCTCTTGAATATAGACCCAAGTTAGGGTCTTTACTCGGTGATATGACCGACGAATTGCAGGGGTACGGCGACGGGGCTTATATTACGCATTTTATTTCGGGCGGTCCGAAATTTTATGGTTACAAAGTCCTCGTGCCTGCTACCGGTCAGGTCATCGAGAGCTGTAAAGTTAAGGGCATATCGTTAAATTTTTGTAATTCGTTAAAAATTAATTTTAATAGTATAAGTAGCATGATTGAGCGATATTTTGACGACGAGCGCGAGAATGAGACTGATTTATCAAATAATGTTAAGCTTAATTTTAATGCAATACGAAAAATGCCCGACCATTCAGTTGTAACGCGCAAAGAGTTTAAAACCTGTACTATTGTCCTTAAAAAACGTCGTTACCTTTCAGAAACACTGTCGCTTCCGTATGGTTTTGTGTAACTAACAATAAGTTTTGTTTTTTTTTTTTTGGTGTGTGTGTGTGTATAGAATAAATTATATTTTAAGTTTAGCATAAATATATGAAATCCAATGTACCTTTTTGTTGTTGTCATAAGTCTTGAATATTTTATTTGTATTAGTATGTAAACATAATTTTATAACGTTTTAGGTATAAATATATATATAAGCTGACAAGTTTTCATTTTTATTATAAAATAAAACAATAAAAAAAATATTTGCAAATCAATCACCTTATCCTAAACCAAATTTTTAAAAACTTACCTTTATACATACATAGTGCGCTAATTGTTCATTTTAAGATTAAAATTTATAAAATATTCTTTTGAGATCTGTTATAGTAAAATATTTATTCTCATTTTGAAATACATTCAATCAGACTGATTTTTAAATTGCTTAACGTACACGAGTACTATTTTGAAGCGCTTGGAATACGCGGACAGGAGCCCCTCTATACGCTTATCAAGAAGCAACGTTTATACGCGTATTCGCAGCCCCCCTGAGTATACGCGTATAGTGGCCCACGTGAATATAAGCGTATACGTGGGTCCCTCCGCGTGAGTACAAGCGTATACGCGGACCGCGTAAGTATACGCGTATATGCGGCCCGCGCGACTATACGCGTATCCACCCGCGCGCGCGCGCCCGCCGCCGCCGCCCGCGGTTAAAAAAAATATAAAAAATGCTTCTAGGTAGATTGCTGGCTCAGTTGAAAAAATGGATACGCGCTGGAAACACCCTTTTACGGCTTGCATAGCAGGACCCACAGGGGCAGGTAAAAGTTGGTTTTTGAAAAAATTTCTCCAACATTTGCCACAGATGTGCGATGTTCGCTTTGACAGGGTGCTGCTCTACTATACCGAGTGGCAAGAAAGCTACCGTTCGGAATTCAAGGTAGGCGGTTCTACTGTACCGATCGAGTTCCGAGAAGGGCTTCCCCAGCGGAGCGATTACTCGACGGATACACAGAAGAAAAAGTTGCTCATTCTGGATGATTTGATGCGCGAATCGTCCAACGATATAGTTCTCGATTTGTTTTCGCGTTCTTCGCATCATTTAAACTTATCGGTCTTTCTCGTGACGCAAAATATATTTTATCAGGGAAAGTCACAGCGCGACATCAGTTTGAATACCAAATATCTCGTGATATTTAAAAATCTACGCGACAAAGCGCAAATCCAACACTTTGCGAGACAAATCTATCCGGAAGACGTCAAGTTTTTGCAAGAAGCGTACATCGACGCTACACGTGGACCTCATTCTTATCTGTTTCTCGATATGACACAGGACGCTCTGGATGATAATCGCGTTCGCACGTGTATATTTCCGAGCGATAAAGTGCAGTACGCGTACTTGCCGAAATACGGCAAATCTCGCTAAAAAAAAAAATAAAGTAAAACACGGATACAAAAAGCAAACGTCAACCACTGCTATTGGACAGTAGACGAACAACTATGGCGAGAACAACATCGCGAGGACGACGCGAATGTTGCATACCCATTGGTAAGCATTTTAATAAAAAACGCGTAGCTGTTCTAAACGCTCTTTGTCACACGGACGGCCAACAGCGTACAGCTCTTTTACGTACCGCTGATAAAAAACTCGTCCGTTGCATATGCGAGTGCGCTTTGAACGTTTTGCAAGGTGTGATAAAAATCAAAGATAGCCATAAACAACGTCTCAAAAAACACAAAACGGTACTGCGTCGATTGACGACGACGACAACGAAAACAGCAGCAGGGGATTGACAGAAAAAGAAACGAGCTCTACTGCAGCACGGTGGTGCATTTTTACCGATCCTACTTGCTCCGATCATTGGAGCTCTCGTATCAAAATTATTTAATACAAAGTCCAACTAGGCGAAGACGACATGGATCGTGCGAGAAAAATGATTATCGTCCCAGAAGATATGTTGACGCGTATGGAAAACGTACAGGCAACGACAAACAGCTCGTGTCAAAACTCTGTTCAAACGTGCGGTGACAATCTCACGAGACTCGATTCGGAGATGTACGCTATTCTACACTCGAATAAATTTACCGACGAGCGTGAAAAATATAAAAATTATTTACAAATATTACGTCGTTATCTGTTTTTCAAAGATTCTGAACGTGTAGCCGAGCGCGATTTAGAGCATGAAATCGACGAGATAGAGGCCACCTCGGCTCCTGTGTCCGATGAAATCATACTCGGCAGCGTGCCGAAAAGTTACTCTCAAAAAGTCCGTCTTCTGCTGAAACACTGGAGAACGGTTGCCGGTGATCGCCTCAAGTGGGATAGTACGGGCAGAGTTAGTATAGACGGACAACCAATACGAGATTCCAACATTGTAGAACTGATAAGCGACATTGTCGTAGAAAAAACCAGTGGATCCCGCGAAAGTGCCTGTTGGACGACTGCCTTTTGCGAAATTCATCAAAACAGTCGAGACTCTGAGCGAACTAATTGGAAACCCCGAAATATTAAAAATCGGCAAATTTATGACTTCACCCCGGAATACCGCTAAACGTCGACTAACGTACAAAGCGAGCATTGACACGTTGATGGAGATTAACAGCAGCAGCAGCAACAGTGGCAAATCAGTAGCATCGCCTGCTTTGACGAGAAATCAGGCAAAGAAAAAGTGGCTACGTCTCGATATTTAAGCTATACAGACTAGAAGCATGTCATACGAAAAATAGTACTACGATGTGTCGCACGAGGCGGGTTACGCTGGTGCGCGCAACCTCGTACGCGTAAATCGAAAAGGAAAACTGTTTAGCGAGACCGACCCGAGGAAAAAAGAGCGCATATACGAGTGGCTTAGCAATCAAGATGCCTACACTCTTCACAGACCCGTTAAGCGTAAATTTCCACGATTGAGCTACAACGTGACCAACATCGACGATGTATGAGAGTGTGATTTGCTTCAATTGACCACGATAAAAGAGCACAACGACGGATACTGCTACCTGCTAGTAGTGGTGGATGTACTGAGTAAACAGGCCTGGGTTGAAGCTTTGCGCGACAACACAACCAACAACGTTACCACGGCCTTTAGGCGTATACTCAAACGCAGCGAGGGACGACTGCCAGTACTCTTGCAATCCGATAAGGGCAAAGAATTTATCAACTCGACATTTCAGAATTTTTTGAAAAAACGAAACATCAAGTTTCGTACAGCTCGAAATCCCGATATTAAGGCGGCAGTAGTCGAAAGATTGAATCGCACTATACGCGAGAGAATGTGGCGATATTTTTATCACAAAAATACAAAACGTTACATCTACGTTGTGCAAAAGATCATCGAGGCTTACAATCACACGCGACACAGCGGTACAAAGATGCGACCTTGCGACGTAAATATATACAATGCCGTAAAAGCGCGAGAAAATTTAGAAAAAAGGGCTCGTTTGCAATCAACTTACAAATATCGCGAAAAGATGGCGTCAGCTGCGATGAATAAATACACTCCCGGCTCTTACGTGCGCATCAGTCGGACGAAAAATACTTTCGAGAAGGGATACGAGAAAAACTTTAGCGAGGAAGTTTTCAAGATCAAACGTATATCCAATAGACAGAATTTACCCACGTTTATTTTGGAAGATTTGAACGGTGAAGAGATAGACGGCTTTTTTTATCTCGATGAGCTGGCACACGTTGGTACGCAGCGCATGACGAGCAGCACTGAACAATTCAAAATAGAACGCGTAATTCGTACAAAGGGACGCGGCACTAAAAAACAGCTGTTTGTCAAGTGGATTGGTTACCCGGACAAATTCAACTTGTGGATCAGAGCGTCCAAAGTCGAAAAAATTTAAAAAAAAAAAAAAAAAATAATGGACACCAACGATTTTTACCTAGTTTTGCCGAGCAACAGTAGCACGATGTACTACAGTGACAACGCTACCAGCTGTTTTACAACCCACCTCTCGCGCGAGGTTAGACTAAGCGGTAATTGGTCCGTTGCACTCGTTGAGATTCACGTACCCTGTACCGTCACTCATATTCAAGAAGGGGACGCGTTTTACACGTTCAAAGCAAAGGAAAATGATAACCCTGAAATGTATTTTTTCGCACACGGAGTTTACGAAAAGATCGATCAGCTAGCCAACGAAATAAATAAATCGAGTGCATTTCAAGATCATCTGCGTCTCGAGGAGGCACCTTTTCAAAGGGGCTATTACATGTTACGCCGTAAATGCGGATGCACGGAACCGCACACTGTAACGTTCAACGAAAAAATTAGACGTATTTTTGGCTTCCAAGATTCGGAGATACAACGACAAAACGGCACTTTTGTCACGTCAAACCTTGGCAGTGTTGTCGCTTTGGCAAACAGACCTGCATCCCTCTCTCGAGCTATACCCGATCAACTATACGTGTATACAGATGTATGCGAACCGCACACAGTAGGCGACACTCAAGCTGCTCTGTTGCGAATAGTTTCCATAGACACTGCGAAATATAAATTTGGCAGCAACGTTGTGAGAAATTTTGCACCAGCTCATTACATCACACTCTTGCATCACAATTTTCGCTCGATCGTCATAGATATAAGGGATCAACACGGAGTGCGAATACCATTCGAATACGGAACGTCGACGATTACGCTTCACTTTAAACGTAATCGTTAGAGAAACAAAATGACATAATGAGTCACTACATACGCTACTACGACGAACAAATAGGCGGTGGTGGTGTGAGACACGTATTCTCCGGATCAACGTATCAGCGAGGTCGAGGTGTAGGTGCTTGGCTCGGAGGCTTATTTCGCAAAATCCTTCCGTACATTGCGTCAGGCGCCAAAGCTGTGGGCAAGGAGGCTGTGCGCGCAGGAATCAACGTCTTGGACGACGTTGCGAACAACGGCTCGAATTTTAAGGAGGCGTTCTAATATCGCGTAAAAGAATCTGGAAAAAATTTGAAAAGAAAAGCCGGTGAAAAAATAGCCGACATGATGAAAGGCTCGGGTTATAAATCACGCGTAATACGACGAAAGCGTCAGTCGAGAAAGACACGCGGATCGAGTAATATCGCTAGCAAAAAACGTAAACAATCAGGAAGAAAGAAGAGAGTCAGCACTGGCGCAGCAGCGAGAAAGAAGAAGAGACCTAAAAAGAGGACTGCTCAAACTTTGAGAAGCGTTACGGATATTTTTGGACCACGTACATAATTGTGTACGCGCGTAAAATGGCTTTTTTACACTCTCACTCATCCGAGTGCATGTCCAGTGAACTGGATCTTTTCACTTTACCAGCCACCCAAACGTCTATCGAGAGCAGTAGCTTTCTACATTATAAACCCGTCTCGTCTCTCAGCGATGACGTCGACGCACCCTTGGAGTTTGTCGTGCCGAGCGGAAGCGAACATTATTTGGATCTGGCTCACACCATGCTCCATATTCAAGCAAAAATCGTACCCGTCGACGAGTCTGCCGATACGAGCGAAGACGTTAAAGTCGGACCGATCAACAATTTTCTGCATTCCATGTTCAATCAGATCGACGTTTTTTTCAATCAGAAAATTGTTTCACCGCCTAATAACGCATATCCTTACAGAGCGTATATCGAGACGCTTCTCAACTATTCACCGGCTGCTAAAGAATCTCATCTTACGGCGAGTTTATGGTACGACGATACACTGGGTGCTTTCGATGCAGCGGCAAACGCGGTGAGCACCGCTCAGTTACCGATTCCCGTAAACAAAGGCCTGGAAAATCGTAGATACTTTACGCAAAGTCGACGATACTTTGACATGATTGGTCACATTCATCACGATCTCTTTAATCAGGATAAGATGCTGATAAACGGAGTAGAGATGCGCGTTAGACTAGTCAGAAGCAAGGACGCATTTTGTCTAATGGACGCGACCACCGATGGAAAATTTAAAGTCAGCATCAGAGAAGCCACGCTCATAGTTCGCAGAGTGAAAATCAGTCCTGGAGTTTTACTAGCACACGCGCAAGCGTTATCGAAAACCACGGCTAAATATCCCATTACCAGAGTCGAAGTGAAGTCGTTTACTCTTCACTCGGGAATATTGGGCGATTCGATTGATAACGTTATACTCGGGCAATTACCGAAAAGAATAATCCTCGGCTTTGTGGAAAATAAAGCATTTAATGGAAATCGCTTGTTAAATCCGTTTAATTTTCAACATTTCTCGATAAATTATATCTCTCTTTACGTCGACGGCGTACAAATTCCAAGCAAACCTTTGCAACCGCGTTTTACGGGCAACGATAAACTCTACATAGATACTTTTCAAACACTTTACACCGGTACAGGCATACATTTTCTCAACGAAGGTATCAGCATCAATCGCTACAACTATTACAAGGGGAACTTTTTGACAGCTTTCGATCTCACACCCGATTTATCGGCACACTGTGCCACCCATTGGAATCTCGTGCACTCGGGTAGCATACGCATAGAGGTGAGATTCGAGACAGCGCTTCTCACAGCGATCAATTGCATAGTTTACACCGAGTACGATAACGTTCTGGAAATCGACTCTAACAGACAAATCGTAACGGATTTTAGCGCTTGATGCGCGCGCACACGTTCGATCACAGCGCCTCAATTAGCTTAATAAGACACGCACGAATAGTGTGCAGACACTCGCGTGCACACAGCTTGCTAACGCACATACGTGAAATTTTATCAGCATCATTATGGCGACGGACTACGTGATCGATATTCAAGGCTTCAGAGATATAAATAAAAAATTTATTCCCAAGGAAGTAGCCGCTATATCTCTACAGAGTCGCATCATTGGTCACTGGATAGTTCGTTCACCATGCAGTTTTGCGGATTTACCTAACGACATCAAAACAACGAATAATTATTGTTCTCTCGAAGTGCACGACATAGAGTGGTACGACGGGGACATGTCGATCAAACATCTGCATCGCAATTTGTGTAACTTGGTGAAGAACGCTCGATTACTGTACGTGCGCGAAGAGAACAAAGCCCGGTATCTGGAAAAAGTGATCGCCCGCAGAGTTATAAATTTAGAAGATTTAACCGCACCGTCGTTTGACGTATTGGTGTGTGCCACGCACGGCCTCAAGAAATTCGAGGGTAAAAAAGATTTTTGTGCGATGCGTCGAGCCTATCAGATAAGAAGATGGATTCACTCACTCGTTAATGCTGAATTTGGACGCGACCCGTACAATATAAATAGCCAAGTTTTGGCGTTCGGCGAGTGTTCATGATGATGACAATAATGCTGACTGGACAAGCATCTAAGGTAAACTAAATTTTTTTACAACACGAGTTATCATTTACGACGGCGAATGCGACAGCGCTATTTTCCGTACAGCGTTGGGACCTATTGCTAACGACTTAGCTATAGGTCTTTAGCTAATCGGCGCTATTATATTGTCATTGTAAGAGTTAAAAAAAATATATTGTTCGGATTAAATTATGCGGCAGGAAAACAAAATTAATAAAGACAAGAGATGAATTAAC
The DNA here is from genome assembly GCA_020010945.3 of Muscidifurax raptorellus. Classification (NCBI taxonomy): domain Eukaryota; kingdom Metazoa; phylum Arthropoda; class Insecta; order Hymenoptera; family Pteromalidae; genus Muscidifurax; species Muscidifurax raptorellus. The sequence goes on from JAHUUD020000012.1 coordinate 1,012,360, forward strand.
AAATAATTATTTAAAACAACAGTAGTGATCTACAAATTAAAGGAAAATTGAACAAAAACAAAACTTTAATTTAAAAATAAAAACCAATATTAATTGAAAGAAATACACATTGAATAAAAACAAAATTGATTTTATAAATAATAAAATAATTAATTAAAAAATAAAATTATTGATTTAAAAAATAAAACAAAAATTTTAAAATAAAATAAAAATTGATTTTATTTAAAAATTGAAATTTATTTATTTATTTTTTACTTATTTACCGGAGTACAAATAATTATATGCATGTTTACATCCTATTAGACTTATAATATAATCGATAAAACAAACATCCCGTAGAGGTGATCAAAGTTACCTGCACATGGGTCCGGCAAAACTAAAACTATTCTTACATACTATAAAACAATTAGTCTCATCAGGCATTATACTTAATAAGTTATCTGTATATATGTATCTAAATCATAACATTCTTATAAAATATTTAATGATTTCTGAACCATTTAATAATTCTTCTTTTTAAACTAACTCTGTTGAAGTTTAAGATTTTCAATTCATTCGGCAGTTTATTATATAATTTTATTGCTGCCCATTCGCTATTCTTAAAAGTAATGCACTTATTTATTCTGGGTAAATTTAGTATTTTATTTCTAGTAACGCATTTTGAATCTATACATTTTTTTGTATTTCATTATAATTATGTAATAATGATTATATTTCAAAGGAATCGTTACCTTTTAACGGTTTAATTAAACTGTTATCATTTTTCAAATGATTTTTATCAGTCTATGTTGTAGAGATTCTAATTGATTCAATACATACTATAATATAATAATTAGCTAAGCTGTGAAAAAAAGCATAGTATATAATCATTAAAGATTCTTTATTCATAGTTTTAGATAGCTATGCGAATATGAATAGTAAATATTTTGTTTTTTTTTATTTGTGTTATATGCTTTTCCCATTTCATTTGTTAGTCAAAAATTATATTAAGTAGTTGGTCGAAAAGACTCTTTCTATTTCCATGTTATTAATATAAATTTTATAAGTTAGTTTGACACATTACTTTGTCACATTTAATGATTTCAATTGGATGAGTTCAATTGGAGCCATCCAAATATTTACTTCAAGTAGATACTTGCTCATTTTTTCCTCGGTTTTCGCCAGGTATTGCCCGAGCTTAATATTACAGTATCAGCCGCATGCGATACAATACAATTATCAGGCACTAAACATAAGAGATGATTAATATAAACTATAAATAACAAAGGTCCCAACACAGTTCCTTGTGGGACTCCAGTACTTATTGTTAATCTATCGCCTTTACATTCTAGAATTTCAACTATTTGCTCTCTATCGTTAAGGTAATTTTGTAATAAATTAAGCGCTATACCTCCTATGTCATATTTTTCTAATTTCGCAAGCATTTTTTGTGATTAATGGTGTCAAAAGCCTTGGCTAGATCAAGGAAGGTTGCTATAGTAGACTGATTTTTATTAAGATTGCTGTATATAAAAGATATAAAAACTAATGCATCCTTTGTACCTTTATTTTTTCGAAAGCTGAATTGATTTTCTGATAAAATATTACATTCACCAAAGAAATTTATTAATCTTTTATCAATTATTTTCTAGTAATTTAGCGATGTTAGATATTAATGAAATTGGTTTATAGTTCGTATGAAGATGTTTGTCATTCGATTCATAAATTGGTACTACTTTCTCAACCTTCAATGGTTTTGGCCAAATTCCTTTTTCAATACATAGATTAAAGATGTTCACCAATGGTACCTTAATGTAATCTATTATACTTTTAATTATATTTCTTGTTAAGTTTTCTTTTATCAAGTTCCTACAGTTCTTTGTTGTTATTTTGAACTTTTTGTACCTCCTGTATCTCATGTAAGTATTTAGCACGTGCTATAATTTTATTTAAATTGCTTACATATGTTGTGTACTGTAGCCTTGACGTTTCATTTCTTGGATTTTGTTTTAGTTTTGTATATAAATATTCCTTGGTTAAACAAGAGTTTATTATACCCTTTGTTATCCATATACTTCTCGGAGTTTTTTCCTTATTTTTTTACGTATTGTAGAAAGTGATATGATTTGTTGTATTTTCTCAATTGACAGTTCTATATATTGCTCTGGATCGTTGCATTCAACTTTTAGTTTTTTATAGTCAATATAAGTGTTGTGTATGCTTTGATTTTCATGTTGTTTTTCTACTGAGAAAGCAACAAAGAGAGGGTAGTGATCAGTGAAGCTACTAAGTAGTTTTTACGCTGTAACATTTATATCATTGGATTTAAAAAATATATTGTCAATACAAGAACCTTGAGTTGATATGTTTGTGCTGGGTCTGGTAATACTAGTGAACAGTGATAAAAATACAGATTCCAAAAAATTATTTAAAAATATAGTGGAGTCATGATCATTACTTTTGGTATCTATGTTAAAATCACCTATTACAAGATGATTTTTTACGTATTTTTTCGCTTTTATATAACTGTTTACTGAGTTTATAAAATCAGGTTTTTTGTAAATCATGGCACCTGTATAATGAAGTTACGTTAAAATTTTTACCATCTTTTATCTTTAGAACTGCATTTAGAAAAGTTATTTTGTTTACTATTTCTATTTCAGTATTTTCCGATATCAAAATACTCCAGGTACCATGATTCGGAACACACTATTAAGTCAGGTTTTATACTAAGTCTTTCTATAAACGCTTCTAATGGATTAAAATTAGTTTCTAGACCACGAATATTTACACATAATACATTAAAGTCACTACTACAAAGCATACTAGCCAAAGATTTCAAGTCTTGTATTTCCTGCTCGTTTTCGATGACACTGCTGTTGTGGTGCTCATACATTAGTGGTGTCATCTGAATTTTACAATGTAGCTTTAGTAGCATTTATTAGTTTCGACTTTGATCGTTTTACAGTTTCCTTTGTTACCTTTGTTGGCTCATTTATATTTCCATTACATCCAAAAAATTTTTGGATTGTTGGTTTAATTGGATAGTCTGTATTATTAAAATTTTTTTTTTTATCAACATTTTTAAATAATTGCACTTGTCTGCATTCATAGCAATATAATTCACGTCCCGATTATTGTTGTATTTATTTTTTCCAAAGCAGCAATTACTAAATTTTATCAATGACTTACCATCGGAGTCTTTTGTCATGTGATTGCCAGCACATCTTAAACAAACCGCTTCGTTAATGCATTCATTTCCACTATGCCCTATTCTTCCACACTTAAAGTATGGCATGATCTTAGACATCATCATCAAATGATCTTAGACACTGATGTCCCACACATATTTTGTATTTGTTTGCCTAATAAAATTTTATGCACTGTTATCCACACTAATAATAGTATTAAGTTTGTTTGTCTTATTATTATTAGTAAAAGTGTGCACAACATTACAGAATAATTCAGTATTACCAAAATTTATTTCGTTGATATCTGCTTCAAGCTCTTCAAGTGTCATATTATTGTCGATTCCAACAATTTTAAGTCTTGGTTCTAATATTCCTCTTGCTTTATTATAAACTCTCTTTCAATTTAGTAAGACAGCTGTTCTTCTAACTTAGCAACGTCACGCACACTTATATTCCGTCGCGTTGATCTTTAACTTTGCTTATTTGAACAATTATATCATTTAATAAGCTATTCTGCACAACTCTACTAATTTTTGTTTTATCTTTTGTGAAATGCTCAATTTTTCGCATTTCTATTCTCATTAAAAATGATTATAGATACTAAAAGAATATTATATGCAAGCAATAGAATGGCGATCCCACTGAGTATAGCGGGAGAGTGAGAGCATTGACGACATTGAGCGAGAGTAAACACTGAATAGCTCCGAGCCGAGAAGGTCAAGAGAATAAAAGTACAAGCCAACTCGGGAAAGCACATTATACATTCTGAATACTTTAAAAGATACGAAGCGGGAGACTAAAAAGAACAGGAGAGACAAAATGATCGTATGCGGAATTAACATTATTAAATTAAAGTAAAACGATTGATATAGCAAATATCCAAAACGAAATACCAACAATCATGCGCGAGACGACATTATTATACGAACACAAATTTCGGTAAAATACAATTAAACAAAGAGTCAGAATAACTAACTCAAACACGTCGTCAGAATTATAATACAAAATTAAAACCATACTGAGATTTGAGCATATCGAACGTCGCTAGAAGAATTTCAATAGCGAGTGTAAAAATACAGCGAGTGCAAAAATGAACAAACATCATATCCACAATAAGGAAAATAAAGAACAAATTAGGAGATGCAGACGCTAGAAACGCAATGCTCAACCTATTACCGACGGACCGCCTTACCTATGCATCCCGTGGCCTAAGCCAACAGCAATCCCTCTTCTGATACCTATTGCAAGAGAGGTACATGAAAGAAGCAGCCTTACCCGGAAACAGTAAGTGTCCATATTCACGGCAAAGTAGATCATTACTTTGATGACTACAAGAAGCCCGGAGAAGCCATACGATGCAAAAAAGCTCGACCACCTGAACAAACATAGATCCGAGCAGGACGGAACTATATCCCGGGGAGGGGACGTATGATAAGCAGCAAGAAAAAGCCAGAGACGAAAAATATAAGAAGAGGAGTAGGGGGCGATCATAGATAACTCCATATATGGAAAAGCTAAGCCTTCCTATTGGGGATTTTCGTTGAGAATATTCTAGAACATTCGCGAGTCCGGACTATATCAGGGTCCAGATAAACTAAACAGGCCCCTCATTCGGACTTAAACTCTCAGTCGAGGTTAATTTCTTTCTGTCGCGCTTAGAATCTTGGACGGGGCGCGACACCTACATTATCACAATCTCAGAAGTTCAATCGGGAACTTATTCGCCGTTGGACAAAATTTAGCCGAGTTGGAACTCGGTTCGGGACTTAGCATCGGTCAACATAAAATTATTCGTTTCGGGATTTAGCTTCAGTGCACGCAAAAATCATTCGGTCCGGGATTCAAGTTAGACAAGACTTATTATTGAAAAAAGTTAGAACCTCGCGTCAAATTAACGTAGACCACGAACAATTTTCATATAGTAAAAATTTGGACGGAAACCAGGAAATCGAGCCGCGAGATAAAGGAGTTACCGCATAGCAACGGGCAAAGAAAAGAATAACGATATCACAAAAGCCTGTCAAACGCGCTTCGGAGTTAAATAAAGTAAAGTCATCTGAGTACCAATCAGAATCGAGTGCATTTTAAATTATTCATTTTGGATACTAGTAACCCTTTCAGTAAAGAATTATACGATCATTACGTCTCGCACCGTCTCTCAGAGTAGATCGTCTCACCTACAGTTGCAAGCTTAGCACTACTACATCGACTTAGTATATTTCATTAACGCGATAGTCGCACTGAGCGTGGACAAAATTCGGGTAATTGTTATTTCAAACAAATAAAAAAAGGATTTATTGCTATTAAATTACGACTTTTTAATCGAAATCCAAATTCCGAGTCCTTGCATAATATCATCACCTAACTAAATAACTTATAACCTGCATCGGCCTCTGACCCAGTCAGAGATTCCGATCACCCGTCGAGAGGACGAACAGGTAGCAGAGCAACACAGCAGCCGACACGACAAAAGGTAAGTGTCAATTCAATACAATGCTACTAGTCCGCTAGAAGCTTCTCTCTCTCTTTCTTTTACAAACTCTCTTTCTCTCTTAGAAGAAGGGCTATAGAACTAACGTGTAGCATCGATTATTCGGGATTTTTCAAATCGAGTTTTATTCTGAAGGCATGAAATTAAGTTCTTTTTCACTAACAAAGGGTTTCCCAACCAGGCATTTTGCGCTGTTCTTCAGGATCGCGGGAATGTATAAACACCGAAAGCTCTAGGATTTTCACATAAAAATTCTCGTCGTTCTCCGTGTCCCCCATAATAAACTAACCAATAAAAATGTTGCAACCGACAACAGCATCATAGCCGATACGTAAGACTTTGTTGGTTCTTGGTATAACAATGACCGATGGTATATGTTCGATTTTGTTATCATTTTCTTTGACAGCTTGAGCATATATTGAGATTCCACTAGCATATTTTTGCTTAAATTCTATAATTGTCTTGTTCTTTCCTTCTAGTAGTTCTTTCATGATTTTATTTTTATCTTGCATTTCACTTTTCAGTTGCCTAAGTAGTACAATTTCACCTTTTAATACTGTGCACTCATCTTCTTCTCTTCCCGCTATAGTTAAATTATTTCTATCCATGTTATGTTCTCTAACATGTTTAGAAATGTTTAGTAATATTTGATCTTGAGCTTTATATTTTTCTAATAATTTTACTTGTGCTATTATTCTTCTAGCTGGTAGTGACAAGGCATCTTCCGATTCTTTTAAGGTTATGTCGAGCTCCGGATGTTCAGGACAAATACACAACACTTTACTCAATCTTATAACATTTTTTAAACAGTTTAAATACGATTCGTGATACACATTTTCACAGATAACACGCACAATTGTTATTACTTTCCTTCTAAGATCACCCATATAATACTTCAGACAGATCGGAGGTACCCCGCCATCTTGGATATATATATATGATTTATTTAAAAACTATAATTAATTTATTAAAATTACTGCTGGGGGCTGGTTCTACTTGTGCTACTACTTTTTATACTGATACTACTGATACTGCTTCTACGGGTGTGGCTGTTACACGAGGCTACAGCTGTTGTCACAAATCGGTCTGCCGAGTGATAAGTGAATTTCTTCGGTATTGCTTTGGTATATACACATCTTCAGGCTTTATCCATATCTCTCATCCCTCTTCTGGTTTTTCTACACCCTTGCCTCGCGTACACCCTCTCTAGCAGGATGGGCCTATGGACCGTGCAATAAAAATGTGCGTGCGTTTCGCCGAAAAATTTGTCCCATCATCCTCGGTGCCAACAAAAATACTTTGTGTCTGCTTTCTTACCTACTGCTACGAAATCCTCGTAATTCTCGCTTAGGACGGGCTCTTCAAATAATGTGTACACAAAAATTCATTTTCACTTTAAATATATTTTAATTATTTTTACATAAAACAAAATCATTTTATCGTCTTATAATTACTGCGAATATTTGAGCAGTCAAACGTGATAGAAGTAATAAGATTTTTATCTGTTATATACATCAAGTCTGATACATACGCATCTCTATACAGTAATCTTTCTCTACATATTCGCGATTATACTAAGACGGCAGCCCCACCGGGTAGTTAAGAGAGCAGCAAAAGATAACTTACCGACGCCGGTAAGTTACTGACTATGCAGCGCTACTAGTCACCTTGTAAGAATATACCTAAGCGAAGGTAGATGGCATGCGAGCATATAGTATTGGAGAAGGGGAGATCCACAGATATAAAAGGAATTCGCAGCAGATCAAGGAGCACTTATGACTCTCTTCACCTGTGAGGTTTGGATGAAGGGTAGTTCTCATCCGCTGCTCCGTTTCCATGCTATTAAGTATCTCATGATCAAAGCGCTCTTGAACGATTTATTTTACCCGGATTCCTCTCCCCTCCTCTAACTGTTCTTAGATGGGGTACTCTCGTCACAGGCTAGTAGTAAGAAAGCTTATGCTTACATACTCGCCTGAAGTTGCGTGGTGGGTCACCTAAGTGTGTGGAGGTTAAAGAAGATCATTTAGAGGACGTACCGGTGATCGTGGGTCCGACACGGTTTCCTGGTACATCTGATCCGGGGTAAGAATGCCGACAACATATCGCAGCCATACACGACATACATGTATTTTTTTAATAACCCTATCACATGAGCAGTGATTGTTATATTATTATTATTTTTCAATATATTTATAATATTAATTCATTATACTTAGTCCCGCATTACATATGCTTTGTCATCACTAAACTATGCAAAAGATTGTGTCACGCAAGTTCTTCTAGGCTCTTCTAATCGGGAAAGTGCTTACATCTCGCGATGAGGCAGTTTCTTTTGTATTATTGACACGCACCCTGACTTCCTAGGTACATCAAATAGCGACGAGTAGCTTAAAAATAATTAAATAAAAAATATATACAATTTACATCTTATAACAAAAATATGTTAATATAGCCTGAGAACAGATCCCCCTTGCGCGTGATTGGACCGTATTTTGCTATCTCATACTGCCAAATAACACTTATAGATTTCAAACTATAGCCGCACTCTATTGCTTTTCTTATTTCTAACGCCGCCCACGTTCCCGATAAAATGCGATCTTGTTCATTATCATGATTACACTCGGCCTGATTCATGGCTTCGCAACAGGAGCCGCACAGTGAGAAGCAGTATATAGTGCATTCTAAAAGGAATTACGGGGTGAAACAAATTACTTGATGAAAGAATCTCACACTGGATAAGACCCTTGACGTTTTCGTTAAAAAATTCAAAATTTTCTCCGACAATATCGCGGCTTATATGTACTACGTAAATTTTTGGATGACCAATCGGTAAAATCCCTGTTTTACAGATATTGGGGTATAACGAGCAAACATTGAGATATCGTATTTCCTCGCGGCGGCCTGCTCTAGAAAGCAACGAAATTTCCTGTACGATCGCCGTCAAAAGCAGCGCATAGATTCAACGAAATATTTTTCACTAGACGATGATCGTTGATACATTATTAAAATTTGTTATCGTTACGGAGCGTTGCGCTCCCAGATTTTAATTAACTCATAATTATATGATTATATTCTGTTCGACATTATAAACGTATTTTCATAAGGCTGTCTTAATGTCGTGGTATCAGAAAGAATGCGCGCGTGTTCGTTGGCATAATACCGGGGACATACGTGCCAGTAACAACCATGAAATTGGTAAAGAATACCTTTTAAATTATTATTTACACCAGATAAAAAACCATCGACAATAGGCCCCTCTATTAATCGATATTCCCGAGATCGGGCTGTATGAATAATCTCGCGACCTATATGCTGCTCTTCCAACAAGGGACACTCTATACATTTCTACGAGTAGTTACTCTCTAAAAGTACACAAGTCAAAAATCACTCTACTAGAGTTCTATATGACTCTTTTATCTCGAAAAAACAGAGCCAGACGGACTGAAGAAAAACCGACTTTTTTTTATATATATTTCAAACTTGAATTTTTTTTATTTGTTAAACTTATTATATCATTCATTTATTTAATTTATTGTTCTCATTTTTATCATTTTATAATTCATATTATAGTAATATTATTAATTTACAATTAATTAGTAATGAAATAAAGGAAACTAACATTTTTGACGGCAATGGGATTTCAACCTGGATCGTGTACGAGCTTGCACAATAGACTGGATGTCATCAGAGCCATCTTCGGTGTTTTTATCTCACATGGACAAACCATCCCCCCACCTTTTTTTGGTTTCCACTACACCCATCATCTAAAAAAACCGCTACCAATTCATTGGCACCTAGCTTCCTCCGACTAAATTTATAGTTCCAATTAATAAAATTTTTTTTTAATATACAGTATGTCAATGCTATTTTAAATATTTCCAAACTTTATTATTTTGCTGTTGTTTATCTATTCGTTTGATTGTCTACATAATCTCATTGTCATCCCCATTATGAATTTACATTGTAGATGTTCCCAATGATCTCCATTATGAAATCAGAAGGAAATTCCCATACAAATTCTCTAGGGACTGCTTAAAATTTCCGTGCGTTCATCGCGCGGTTCTCAAAGAATTATTACCAAAGATTACACAAAGTCATACATATAGCTATCATAAACAGCATTCATATTGATATTTACGCATCTAATATAATATTATATTGATAATAAATAAAACTTTACACAAACTAAAACTGGCGGTCATTCTACTGGACTGTTGATACGTAAGGAACCAAGTAAAAAATAACAACATAAATTAACAATAAAAAAAAATAAATAAATAGGAATTTCAAAAAGAAATTTCCATCGAAACATATTTACGGGGACTATGGACGACATCCATGCATCCTTTGCACGGCCCCTATAGATATAGCTTTCTGAAAGAGAATGCTTTGCAATGATGCAAATTTTAAAATTATAGTTTTGTTTTTAACCGATCTACATTTCTTAATTTTTTAGAAAGCATACTGCTGATTCAGTTATCAAATTTCACGTAGGAATAGAGTTCATGCATTATTTTTTTGGTCCGATAACATAAAAATAAACAAGTTGAAAAGTTAGTAAAAATTCTGATCACCTCAGCGTTAATGGGTTAAGACTCATAGGGTTCTGAAAGCTGTACAAAAAAACTCTTACACAATGTACCTTTTTCCAAAGTAAATTTCAATTAGTTTACATTCGTACTCGTATTTTAAAGAACAGATTCAAGTTTTGACAAAAGATTTAATGAAATATAATGATTAACGATTATACAGGATATACAGGGTGAAAAAAAAATTGAAATTTCCGTATCTACGATTTTAAAGGATTTTATAAGCTGCGCAAAGAACTTAGCCGAGATAAACAAAAGATCTTTTTTTTCCAAAATTTCAAGTTAATTGAATAAAACATAAAGATTATTAAAAATGTTTACAACATGTAGACATTATTGATAATAAGATGTATACCGTGATATTTATGAAACTATTCAGTCAATATCAATCAAATTTGACATGCATATCTATTTTTGGATTCTGAATTCAGGAAAAACATTTATTTTCTAATTCTTTCAATTACTTTTTGTATGGACATTTTTTGATTTTTAAAAAACATCATTTTCCTTTTTTTCAATCATTTCATTGTCGCAAACAATTCAGTTAAAATGTATTTAAAAGATACTAAAATGACCTATATTTCCCCGTTTGGTCCTGGAATAAGTGGTCAAGTCATTTGACTACTTATTCTTTTAGTAATAAATCGCAAACTGATAAAAATGTTTTTTTTTTGAGTCTCGATTACGGGCGTAGAAAGGCCATATTGCACTCGAAATTTTGGGAAAAGATAGATCTCCTGATTACCTCCGCTAAGTTCGTTTCGCAGCTTATGGAAACGATTATTTGAACAGATATTAAAATACAAATTCTTTGTCTCTCCCCCTGTATATTCTAAGTTTTAAGTAAGGGTATACCCTTTATAACTAAAAATTATTATTTATATTAAACCTTATAATTCGCTAACGAAAACTTAGAATATTTGACAAAATTCATGGTTTTATGAGGTTATGAGGTCTATTTGTGATATAAATTGCATTTCATTTTATTAAGAATACCCGGAGAAAGAGAAATGCATTATTTAATTAATATACTTGAACTATACATACAAACAAGGAACAATAGATTTGTTTGGAGGAAGCGAAGTGCCAAGGAATTGGCAGCGGTTTTTTTTTGTTATCATAAATATTTTCAAAACATTAGACTATTTAAAAAAAAATAAAAAAAAAAATTTTCAAAAATCAAAAAATGTTTTAAAAAATGCTTACAATTACAAACAATTATGCATGTTATAGTTCCAGAAATACGACGATATACATACATACACACACACCCATCCGCACGGACATTTTCTAAAAACACATGATTGGAACTACAAACACCTCAAAACATGATTAATGCACGGCGTCGCTGCGCTCGGCTTCTAACCTCACGCCGTGCAAAAGAGTGCTACTTAGGTCACTTGTATCATAATGTACTATAATATATCAGATCTGAAATTTCGAACATAACAAGTCCGTTTAGGTAAACAGCTGGCGTACTCGACTGCCGTGCCAAAGATCCATGGTTCGTTCCTTGTTGCCGACAAAAAAAATTTAACTTTTTTCTTTCTTAAGTGCGATTAATAATATTAATGCCAATTGAAATAATAATAATATTCAAGTAACAGTAAAAATCCAATTTTAAAAATTGTCAATATTCTAGAAAATTTACTATAATGTTATAGTAAAATTTGTTATAATATGAGTATATCCAATCGCTCCTATAAAATATAGTAATTTTTCCTGTATATTTAACAAGTTTTACTACGAATTTTTTCTTAGTGCAAGAGTAGTAGGGGCAACACTGTTACTGCGCCATGTGACTCCCGCGCCACCGAATACCGACCGATGGTAACAGGGATCTGCTTTTTTTACCATCACTGTTTTACCCGTGATGGTTACTGTTTTACCCGCTTACCCACAACGGTCACTGTTTTACCCGCTTACCAATGATGGTCACTGTTTTACCCGATCGATATGGGGCAGCCCGCGTCCAGCTGTACGTTGCAGGCTGTCCCGATGGGCCAGTGCGTAGAGTGGAGGGGGAACAGGGATCTGCTTTTTTTACCATTACTGTTTTACCCGTGATGGTTACTGTTTTACCCGATGGAATCGGATGGGGTCAGTCCGCATCCAGATGCAGGATCCCGATGGGCCAGTACGTAGAGTGAGAAAAGCATTGAAAAGTGTGTGGGGGAGACCGCTTGCTAAATAAGTGCATGCGGAGGGAGAGGGAGTTAGGGTAATTATTTTACCTAAAGTGATTGTGAAGGAATAAAGGTTAGGGTTGTTGAATAAAAACATGAGTAATATAAGTTTTATTTTTTAGTTTATTGAAAAAATTTTGAGTACAATAATGATAGAGGTAGCTGTTTGTACATCTCAGTACCTCTTGTAGCCCTGATGTTCTGGCATGGACTTTGTGTTAGTGGAATATTTCTCAAAAGTTTTTTTTCACTGTTCACTTTTATTAGTAGGAGTAGAACAAGGTTCTCCTCGATACGTATTACATTGTTTATCATCTTGCGCTCTTCTAGCGCTTTTATCCTCCTTGAGAGGAGTGTACGAAGCGCTATATCGATTCATTTTTGAGATCTATCCTGACTGATGGTTTATAACAGTACTGACTAATTGATGATTCATGCAAGCTTTATATAGTTTTATACAAGTTTCTTAATATCACCGCTTATAGGATTATACTTAACAATGCGATCATGTAAAATTAGACAATACGCAGTTGTACTTGCAGGCATATTATTCTTACAATCAAATTCAAGACGTACATCGACAGCTGCTTGTTTGAGTGAATCGTTTTGTTTTGAACAATCTATGACTATGAGTGGTGCGTATTGAATAAATTCTTCTTTACTCAAAAGAGGATCTATTACAATTCTATCAGAGTAATATACATTTTGGAAATTTGCATACATGTCATAGAGTGTGGCAAACTGATTGTTTGTAATATCAAGGTTGAGATTACCGTATGGATAACTCTGAGAGTTGAGGAAAAGTTTTACATTACTAATATCACAGTGATCAAAATGACTAGCATTTTTTTTCGTGCGCCTTTCCTCGCTGTTTGAAAGCCTAGAATGATAAAACGCGGCTTTTCCAGATGATTCGATGTTTTCACTGTCCATACATGTTGTGTGGTTGTTGGAAGTACTGGATACTCATACAATTCCCATGAACGAAAACTCATAGCAATCGGTATATCTTTTTGAATATAATTAAATAGTTGTATTTTTCGTCGGTCTGACAGTACGAGGTAGGGCATAAGCCACTCTATACGAGTGATTTCAATTTTAAAGTCTTCGTATGTAGGTCTTCCATCTACCATTGTAGCCTCTTGTAAAACAGCGTTTAAATCATTTCTCGATCTGGTGAGAATGAGTTCATGCTTAACGTTTACAACGATTTTTCGATAATCCTCAGCGAAACCAAAGATCATTGATAGAGGAACTGTCACATCAAAGTTTCCATTATTATCAGATATAGTTCCCACGTTAGTAATAGGCGTCCAGCTAGAATTTTCAAGATACTTTAGCTGACTGGGCGAGAAAGAAGTGTAGCCTTTCATCAAGGTTGTTGCAGCAACATTTTTGCATCGATCAATTTCTATGGCATTGATTTCATATCGAATTTCTTCAAAGAGATGACTGATAGCATTGTTCACAAAACTAGTATGTTGTACAGCAGTACCATCCTGTTGAGTAATCTTGCCGCATATGTGTAGAGAACTTTTAGATGGTAAAACACACAAATCTTGATACTGAATAGCTATTCGAATTTCATCACTATTGTTAAATGTATGTGAGGTGTAGGGTTGATGTGCATGAATCTCATAATGTGAGACAGATTCGTCAAAGACGACTGGAGATTGTACGTTAAGAATTGCCTCCATCTTGACAGCAACAGCAGATAAACGTACAACTTATTTTTTCCGTATTTTTCTCACTTGTCCTATTTTTCCTCCACCACGCTTTACTGTGAGACCGAGACTTTGTAGAAATTGACTGTTTTGACGTGTTAATCGTTTGATCACTCCTTGTGGACTGACTGTCTGATGACATACTGAGCTGTTAATATAGCTTCTGTCAGCATTAAATACAATGCCCATTTCAGGTGCTTTTCAGATGTAAACGAATTGTAATAATTTCACCTCGAAGATTAATCAAATCACCATCTTGATCTACTAGACGTAGTTGTAAATTATCAATCACTTTCACAGATATTGGTAAGTATATTATCTGTCTAAGAACTTCAATGATCTTGTAACCAGGTGGGACTGCTGGGAAAAATTCATGTATTGTATGAACTTTTTGTTGATTTATGTATGCTCCTGCCGTAATGTTACACTCAACTCGTAGACCGTTCACTTTGAGAATAGCTACTGGTAAATCTGAGTCATGGCTTATATATGGTTTCAAGAGTCTTGGAGTGAATCCTAGTAGACGAGCAATCGAGTCACTTGGACGAAAATCAATTTCATGACTGCACTCTATAATACTGCGCAATGTATTATTATTTGGCTTGATACTAACTTTTACACCTCGCGTATCGAGGATACCTTGCAGAGTTCGTTCAATATCCACAATCTCATAACTGCCTGTAGGAAGTTCAATTATTTCTTGTCCAACGTAAAACTTATTGCATTTTACATCGATGTTTGGTATGGAATTGAAAGTTAACAGCTCAACAAGTCCAACACTATACTGTTTATCTGGATCCAGCTCTATGGGTGGAAAATAGTGTGTCTCGAGGTTTGTGGAGGTGCCAGAAAGGCTAAGAGTCATCGATTCGACAACCATCTTGAGTAGACTAATTCGAATCACTCATATAGATTTCTTTTTATATAGACAGAACTGTTCCTTACGATTAAGCTGATTGCAGAGAAATTTGAGACAGAGATGGCCGCAGATGAAAGTTGAAAATTCCTGATACCTTTGATAATTGTACTTGACTTGAAATACTTTCCAGTAGTTTATAAGATCTCGAGGTGGTTGTAAATCACCGAAACTATCAAAGTATATAACTTCGTTACCATTTTTTCGATAAGCTACCCAATGTGTGCCAGATCCACTCACATCATCTAGATTTATAATTACTGATTCTTTGACTCGACAGCCATTTGAAGGTAGAGCATTCCGCATAAAAATACCACGAAAATTTGATATTTTCATTAATTTTGAATATTTAAGTAGATCGAAGTCAGTAAGTGCACGTTTCGGCAGTCTTATTTCATCGAAGTTTTTTTTTTCCTACACTGTTTCTTTTTGTTTTGTTTGAGAAAAATGCCGAATCCTTTGTGATGAGGTTTCAGAAACAGTCCTTTACCAAGTGTCAACATTTCCATTTTTTCATTGTGCCTCTTTTGCTCTTCCATTCCTTTCTTAGCAGTGGTTGCTTTATTTATTGCTTTAGCGATTCCTGCAGCTACTCCTGCAAGTGAGCCGACTGCACTGAGACCAGCAAAAAGTGGAATAAATGCTGGAAGAAAGCCACCTACTTTGTTGGGAACTGGTAATATGCGTGGAACACTAACTTTACTTTTCCCACCGATATTTTTTACATGCTCACTTGCAATCTTCAGCGCTGACTTAATCATAGAGCGAGAGTTATTGCCAGGAATGATTGAGTTTGCTGCCAACTTGACCAAATTTTTTAGCGTGATCTTTTTCTTTGAAATCATTTTTTTGCGTTTGTGAGATTTTCCTCCAACACCCATTCCAAGCTTTGATTTTAACTTCATGGTATTTGCTACAGCAAAAGCTGTTGCTCTTTCTCTCAAACCAGCGTCTCTAGATTTTACTCTTTTCCACGCCTTTTCTGCTAAAATCTTATCAGCAGCGTTTCTCTCTTCAATGTTATCAGGATTTTTCGACTAGGCAATGTCGTGTTCCTTGCAAGCAGCGTCCAGAGGATTGATTCCCTGATCTCCATGAGCTAGGCGTTTAGCAAGTTTAGTACCTGGACCACAGTACTGATAACCAGGCACATGAAGTTCAATGGGTAACTTGTTGATCAATTTATTCACCAATCCTGAACCTCTTTTTTTCTGCATGATGCTAGCTCTTAGCGAGCTTATGCTAGACTAACTGAGAAAAACTATAAATGCTTGTATTTATAATAGCTCGAGTCAGTCGTCATATGAATAAGAAGCATTATGGATCTTAAGAAGCAGTCAGCAAAATTGCCAGTGATTAATTTTGATCTTTTAACGCAGCAGCAGAAAAAACAGCAAAATCGTCATGGAAAATTATTGCCCAACAGTATAAGAGCAGTATTTTGTGGTCCATCTAATTGTGGTAAAACGAATGCTCTCTTATCTCTAATCATTCATCCTAATGGTCTAACATTTGAAAATATCTACGTATACTCGAAATCTCTAAATCAACCAAAATATAAATTTTTGGAGCAACTTGTTGAGCCTTTGGAGGGAATCAAGTACTTACCGTTTAGGGAGCATGATCTTGTCGTATCACCCGATGAAGCTCGACCAAATTCAATTTTTGTTTTTGATGATATTGCTTGTGAAAAGCAGGATAATGTCAAAGCTTTTTACTGCATGGGTAGACATAAAAGTGTAGATTGTTTTTATTTATGTCAGTCATATGCACAAGTACCAAAACACTTAGTGCGCGACAACGTTAATTTGCTGGTAATTTTTCGACAAGATGATATGAATTTAAAACATTTTTACAACGATCACGTTAATACAGATATGACATATCAACGTTTTAAAAATATTTGCTCAATGTGTTGGAATGATGGTAATCATAGTTTGTGATGTTGCACTTTTCACGGGGGGGATTCACCCGAGCAACAGCCACTATACTCTAGGATACGCTACGAATTAATATTCGGACTCTTCCGATCTCGATAAGAAGGGGGGGACAGGTAGGTATTTATGGACGGCCCGGCGTGGCACTTCGAGGAAAATAAATAATAACACGTCAATATTCAAATATTAATAACATAACTTTTGTATATTATACGCTCCGTTGACCAGATCCCCAAAATGGCGGATCGGTTACAATTCTCAACGATCACGCGGCGACGGCGTCGCTCGAGATGGCGGTGAATTCCTACTGGCTCGGCTCAGCTCTCCTCTGCAGATGGCGGAAGCCAGTGGCGCAACACTAAACTGAAATAACCCGAAAGGTTGACGCGGATCCGCCTCTCACCATACGACGACTGCTCCTCGTCCAGTTCCTGTAAAAGAAAGCTAGAAAAATGGGGAAAAGGAAGGGACTCAGTCCGACTGTTAACCAGTCAGCATCGGCGCGATCGATCGAATTACAGTTTGCGACTCTCCGACACAGCTTCTCTGGGTAGACTTCACCGTGGCGCAACCTTATATCCCAGGCTCAGTTCGACTAGGTAGGCGCGGTGCTCGTTCTCGATATTGATGGCTCCGTAGTCCATCAACCGCTCGGTTCCCGTTACACCATCACCACAAACACCGGTTTCGTGCGTTAACTCGACGAAGTCTAACGGACGCGGCCAGTTCCGCACTAGCTGGCTTCTAGGCACGGCAACATTCGCGTGAAAGGCTGGATTGACGGAGAGAGAGAATCCCCGAAGCACACCCGCGACGCGCGACGACCAACACCTCATACAGTAACCCGCACGTGGTTGGAAATTGGCACAACGCACTACGTTCGAACCGCGGGAGTCTAATTCACGGAAAGGCGCAACACTGATAGAGTGGTGTTCCCAGGAGGAGAACCACCGAATCCCATTTAATATTCGCGGAGACTACCGTCTATGTCTCACGGTCCACATCGCACTATGGCAGCGGCACGACACCAAGGTAATTCACACACTTAGCTGGACGTGAGTCTACAGCGGCGCAACACTTAGATGGGTCGTACCTCGAACGGACGACCCATTGGCGAATAACCACGGCGCAACCCAGCACCAGAATCGAGGGAGAAGGATGAGAATTACTCACTCTACTGGATTCTTCTAATGGCCTCCTTTACCTCGCCACGTGTCTCCTTTTCGGACTGGTGCGGTTGCGTCTGATAGCGTCGAGGGTCTGGAACGGAATGGACGAGGAGGAAGCCGCTCCTCTGCGGGAGGCGAAGGCGTTCCGGAAGACTCGTCTAACCGCGCCCTCTATACAGGCGAGGCCACCCATGGTGTCCGACCAGGGGGCCTAGGCTGGCGCGAATTACGAATTATTGCACACGTGGCATGGTGGTTGCGGCGTGCGCGCGCGCCACCACGTGTCGCGTTGACGAACCCGTGAGCGAGCGCGTAGTCGCGCCTGTACCATGCTAGAGGTGTATATTCAACCTCATGGCGGCCGTACTGGTGGTCTTTGTTCCCACTGCGCTTGTTTCCCCTTCCTTCCGCGCCTAGTCCGCGCGTTATCTCGATTGCCGGAGCTGCGCGCGCTACTCCCTCCTCTCTCGGTCTCAGTACGCGTGCTATATCGTCACGAGGCCTGTGGGCATCCCCTCTCGCGTCGATGCGCGGCTGGTGTGCGCGCGCGTCATTCTTGTTCGGCGCTCCGTACCCTGCGCATGTCTGTATTCCTCCAGGAGTCGCCGCTACGACCCCTGGTGGATCTCCTTGACAGAGCCATCATGGCCGTCGGTGTCGAGGAGAGCGGCGCGAGTGGCGACACGTGGCAACAGTGCGCGGCGCGTATATCGTAACCCACACCTGGAGAGCCACCGCTGTGACAGGTCCTCGACAAGTGAGGTTACTTCCGTCGTCGGCACGTGCACGTGTATTTTCTTTCAGTGCGTTGGGCTGCATCGGAGGCGAGTTCTCATCCTCGACCTCGTCTGCGTCCGACGGCACGTCGCAAGTTTTCTAGTCATAGACAAAGATTGTCATATTAATGATGGACGTTATAGAAAAGGCTTTGATCAGTTTGTTATAAATATATAGAATACTGAATAATTTAAGTATTCAGTTGTATGACTCTAAACTATCAAGATGTCTGATTTTAATCAACAAACTGCAGTCCTGCGAGAAGTTGAAAAAGCTCGAAATACAGTGAAAAGAAAGTATGATTTATTAAAATTACATAAATTGGAAGTGGAGAACAATTTAAGTGATTCGTTTAAGCCAATCATAAAACCGCTAGAAAAGCTAATTGATGTGAGTGAACATAACAAGAAAAAAGTGTATCACCAATGGTGATTAAAGAAGAAAACAGAAAGAAGAGAAAATTGAAATTGGAGCGGATCAAAAGTATTAAAAAAAACGATGATGGTGATGATGCCGATGATGGCAATGCTGATGATGATGATGACGATGATATCGGAGAATCAGCTTTTGAATCAGCTATAGGTGATTCAGATATTTCAGATCAGGAAAATACCATTACTAAAGATGATACTGATAATTTGGAGAAAAGTGATAGTGCTGATGAAAACGTTCAATTGCTGCTTAATGGACAAGTGCAGACCTTGGATACAGTATATGGGGTGCGAAAAATGCGGGATAATTCACTAATGATTGGAAATAGTCCTATAAGTTTTGATGGAAATAAAATTATCATTGGCAACAAAGAGTATGAAAAATCTTCTGGTCTAGTTGAGCTGTTGTTTAAAAAATATCCTGATGATACTTTTCTCACTGATAATGATAAGAAAAATTATGCTAAAATTTTAAAAGATACAAATGCACACAGAAAATACTATAATGCAGAGGAAGATATTCGTGAAAATACTAGCAAGAAATATACTGATTTTGTGAGTAAAATTCTCAAGATTGGTAAAAGTGGACGAGGACTCATGTCATATAAGATTGCTCGTGCAAACACTCATACCGATTATCGCTATTGGGATGATCCAAACGAGCTTGTCGATCGTTTAAGATTACTTGTAGCTGAAACATCCGCTGGCAATAATAATCATATCAATGAAATACAATCAATAATTGAGGAGCTTCGTGAAGCTGGAATTATTAATTCAGTATCAAAATGAGTATCGATGTGTTTGGACGTCGATTGGTCCACGCAGACGTATCTCAAGGACCACCTGGACTAGGATTCAAGCTGACTAGTGATGGAAATTTCGATTTACAGAACCGAAAACTGTGTCATGTAGGTGATGCCGCGGATCAAGATGATGCTGTAAATTTAAAGTCTGTAAATAAGTTGATTAAACGAAGAACTGAAAAAATTATGAAAGATTTGCAGGAGTTGGAGAGCATAGTAAACGATAAAATTATTAATACTGAGGCTGAATTTTCTAGAATAAATAATACGTTAACAGATTTGCAAGAGAAATTACAAATCTTGGATTCCGCAATAAATAAAGTTATAAATCAAGATGAAAGCAGGACTGGTAGAGGAACTTCATAAACCAGCAAGGCGTAATTATCCACGTCGTTCTTTTCTCGTCAAAGATATAGATGAAACTTGGCAGGCAAATCTTGTTGAAATGATTCCATATGCTAAGCAGAACAAAGGGTTCAAATACCTGCTCACGGTTATCGATGTATTCTCAAAGTATGCTTGGACTGTTCCGGTAAAACAAAAAACTGGAAAATGTGTAGCTCAAGCTATGAAATCAATACTATTGCAGAAGAGAGTGCCTAAGAATTTGCAAACAGATCGTGGAAAAGAGTTTTACAATAAAGATTTCGACAAACTAATGAAAAGTTATAAAATTCATCTATACTCTACCTACAGTAATCTTAAAGCATCAATTTGTGAACGTTTTAATCGCACTCTAAAAAGCAAGATGTGGAAGTTATTTAGTCTACGCGGCACCTACAAATGGTGGGACATTTTACAAAAGTTAATTTTGCAGTATAATAATAGTCGTCATCGAACAATAGGAATGAAGCCTGCCGAAGTGAACAGAGACAAAGTGAATCGTGTACTTAATCGATTTAAAAAAAAGTCAAATAGTCAGAATCTGTTTAAACGAGCTAAATTTAAAGTTGGAGATAAAGTGCGCGTAAGCAGAAACAAGGAGATTTTCGACAAAGGCTATACACCTAATTGGTCAACTGAAATCTTTACAATAACGCGAGTTTCACCTACAAAGCCTTACACTTATCATCTCAAGGATTATCAAGACAAGCCAATAGCTGGTGGGGAGTTTGGGGCTGGCAGGAGTTTATGTAAAATGGCTTGGTTTTGACAATAGTTGGATAAATAAGAGTGATATGTAAACGAAAATAAATTGATGAAAAAAATATTCTGTTTGTTATTCATTTATTTTACATTTCCTTTAATTTTTTTTACAAGCACCGGCATTATAATTTCATTTGTTTGCGCAATTCTTCGCCTGAAACGTGCTCGATCGCGTGCAGCCTCCTCCCACTTCCCAAATCGAGCTTCATGATGTGCGAATCTCCATGTGTGCATCAAGTGAATGGTTGGTTCCTCCTTGAATCGTACATGCTTCTCTTTGTTGCTGGAATCAAACATTTCTAAATTGAATTTTGTGTGTGTAAGATACATGTATAGTTAATACGAACTTACCCATTTTGTTGTTGTTTTTGTTGTTGTTGTATTTTGTAATGTCCCCAAGCGAGCGTATCAGTACTGTTCTCTTGAAGGAATCTCTTATCGTCATAAGGACTGAGAGCGATCTTTCTCTGTCGAATGGTCTCGACGTTATGAAGCTTTGATCTTATAGCATACTGCTCTCGACTCTGAATGCATGAATTTTTCAAACAGTCCAAATAGTCCTTAAATTCTATAGTTTTCTTTACAACTGAAGCCTTAATACCCTTAATTTTTTTCATGCTATCTTGATTATTCACACGTGTACTATACATTTTACTTCTCAATCCAACAAATTCGGTGAGAATCTGACCATTACACTCATCTTTCATAAGTCCTACTACTTTTTTATTTACACGTGGCATGTTAAATATATTATCTACAGGATAATCGGATGTATCGAACATATGAATATTTCTTTTCATATCTTCATAAAAATCATCACATTTTATAGCATATATGAGACTATCAGTATCTGTATAAAGTAATTTCAAGTTGTTTTTATATATTTTTTGCATATAATTATAATGAAAATCATACATGTGTGTCTTGGAGAGATCTAGAACTGTAAGACCTACATAAATTGGTTTATCTATACATATATCAGTCTTATTCATTTGTATAGCAACTAAATTTTCATTAAATATTGAACTACTGTGAAAGTTTGGCTTTGAAATTTCAGCTTCAACACCATATCGCCCATCATATTTACTCATGAGCTTGACTGAAACACGTTTTCTAACATTTTTCATAGTCTTACCAAACACAGCATTGTTCATTAACTTGAAAAAATTTTTTTCAAATTCATTTTTTGCTAATGCTCGCAGACTGCTATTTAAATCTATGTATGATTTCAGCCATGGTGATTGTTTAAATTTCAGAACTCTATGAATTTTAAGAAGCTGCAGTCCGTTTGAGAGAGCCTGTTTTAGAGCTACATAGTGAATAACATAATTTCTTTTGTGATGAAGTGTAGCTAAAAGTTTTTCTTGCTTAGAAGCTGGAGGTTTCGCGTGTTCAGGACAGAATGGTAAATCATTATGAGTGTTGTGTAATTCACTAGGATAATCTAAATCAACCTCTAAAATATAACCATGAGAGGCATCTGATGCAATGGAAAATAAATAAAAATTTTCATAATTTTCAAGCCATTCAAATTCATCATAGGGAAGATATTGTGAGAGGCTATGTCCATATAAATTATTTGCATCTAAATAAATCAAATACTGATTTTCCTTATCCTCATTATAATTCTCATGCATATATTTATGATTGGCTGCTGCATAACGATTTGAGCATTGGCTTAAACCACCTCTGATCCCTCGCTGTACAAAAAGTACCATATCAATATCTGTTAAAAGTTTCAATTGTATGTCAGTATGTTTGAGCATTGCATCCCAAGAAAAGCCTGGAGTAGTGTAGTAGTGAGCAGGATCGAGACTATAGACTTTTATACTCTGCTCACGAAAATTTTCAAAAACATCTGTTAACAGCAAGACGTCAGTTTTCATGTAGAGGTCAGAATACTCGCCAAGCGTTTGCACATTAAATATATTCCACACATTTTGTGCATGCTCATAATCATGATCAGATATATGTGAATCATTGAGCACGCTGAAAAAGCTTTCTTTTTCTGATAATTCACGCTCCTCTAGCTTATCCCATGAACTTATATATTCATATGGTAAAACACTTTTTCTCATTAATAGATCAACTTGTTCTCTGCTGTGAACATTAAACTCTTTATTAACAATTTTGTAATCCTGTAGATAAGATGCCAATTTTTCAAGTGACGAAGGCATGAATCGATATGAATCTAAAAATCTGAATTTGATTTTACTATTTTCTATATGTTTTGTGAATGAAATATATTTTTCTTTTGTTCTAGGAAGTAGATCAATCTGTCCAGGAAAATGATTTGATACATCAGATATAATAAAGTGTGCGTCATATCCACTTAAATTATGAAACACCACTGGTACTGTTTTTGAATCTTGATAATTTAAATTACAGATGTTATGTGCGGGTCCTCGATATTTTCCAGTGAGATGACAGTGATCGCGTACCTTGACATTATCATTCAAAAATTTTTTACATATATGACATGTTTTTGAATTATAATAATCTGTTTGTTCGGATTAGGTATCGTTGTTAGGAAGATTTGAATTTCGCGCCGTAGCGCGTCGTTCGCTGTCTGTGGCGAGAGCGAGCGAGTTCATGCGCGCGCCGCGAGGGGATCTTCTTTTCCTTTTTTTTTGCGCGGGATTGAGGCTCGCGAGCACGTGCGAGTTAGTTCTGAAAGCTCCTCTCGAGAGTTCAGTTGAATTTGCGGATTTTTAGCGTCTTGCGATTCCTATTTTATTATTGCGTGCTTAAGGAGTCATTGTAAACGTCCTTTTCAGGGCGATCGACTTCTCCTTGTGTATCTCGGTGCGTTGCGGAGTGAATATTTTGTTTGCGACCGGCGTGTTTTTTTTTGGTGTGAGTGTGTTCTTCGAGTGTTGGGAGGTAGGCCACGAGCGAGCTTCCTCGACGTGCCAATCTCCACCCGGCGATCGAAACCTACGCGGCAGGGCTGCAAGGGTCTGCCCGTGGTCCAGGGTAGGTTCCCTCGAGACGTCGAGGCGCCCTGCGACCGAGGAAGGTTCATCCCAACTTTGTGCGGCCAGGGCTTTACGTCGTGCCGTCCACGTGCGTTCTGCGACAAGGTAGGAGAGCTCTCAGCGTGCGAAAAGGTACCTCGCGGCGTATGCGGAAATTGTATTTAAGTTTCTTTCTCTCCGTTGTTCAATCTTTCTTAGAGTCTCTTTTCTCTTTGTATAATTTTTCATTGAAATAAATACATTCGCTTGCCCCGGCTTTTCTCTCTACTCCGTGAGAGTTGTTGTGCCGAGGCAAGTAGTCTTTTTCTTTCGCGAAATAAATTGTGTTTGTGTCTGATTTATTAACCCGACCTTCCCTCACTCATTCCACCGTTTAATTAACAGAAATATATATCGAACTCATTAGTAACATTTTCATGGTGCCCCGGGTGAGGAGTGAGTGATTGTTGGGTTGAAAAATCATTAAATTCAAAGGTTGAATCTTTGTAAGCAAGCGAGTTGCGAACGGCGTCGGCTGGCGGTTCGCGGAATCGGCCGTTGACAGCGAGCGCGCTATAGGGTCTCGCGCGCCAGTTCGGTGTCTCAGCGTTGCGCCGTAGACTTGCGAAGTAAATACATCGATTCTCGGTACTGAGTGGCGATCATCACACTCGTGCCGCGCATTCTGCTGTTATTTTGACTTCTATCTTCATGCGTGTGTTTGTTCGTTCCTATCGAGCATAATTAACTTTAGATTCTCGGACGATTGCAGTTTTCGAAATTTGTTTGTTTTTTTTTCCGTTTTCTCTTGTTTCGTTAATTGGATAATAAGGAAGGCCAGTCTACTATGGCTCCTTCAGCGCTGAAAAAGTTGACAGCTGCGCAGGCAAGGCGTTTGGTGGAGATCAGGGGCTTGCATAGTCGTTTGATTGCTAAACCACGTGCGGCTCTTAATAAAAACATCCTTCAGGCACGAATCGACGCCTTGAAGCTTATCTGGGAGGAAGCTCGTAGGGCTCATTCTGACATCGTCGCTAGGGATGATGCTGAGAGTGATGTGTACGTCACTAAGGACGAGTTTGGTGCGCTTGAGCAGGCGTATGAGGAGATTCTCGACGAGTTTCTGACTTTGCTGGCGCAGTTTGAATTCGCTGATCAATCCACACTTCCTGGAGGAGTTCTAAATTCCACTCTGTCAGAATCTGGGCTCACGAAACTCCCCAAAATCAATCTCCCTTCGTTCTCAGGGAATTATGAGGATTGGGCAAGTTTTCGGGATAATTTTAGGATCATGGTCCATGATTTGCCTCGGGTTGCCGACGCGACTAGACTTCAGTATTTGAAAATGTGTTTGACCGGCAGTGCGGCCGATTTAGTTAAAGATGTGCCAACCACTAACGCTAACTATGCAAGCACATGGAAGGCGTTGGAGGATCGTTACCATAATCCGAGGCTCATCATAACCAAATATTTGACAGCTTTCATGGAGCTTCCTCATCTCCAAAGGGAATCGGCTGAGAAGTTACACTTCTTCATCGATGAAGCTAAGCGTATCGTTCGTGCGCTGCGGGGGCTGAAGATGCCTGTAGATCATTGGGACGTTTGGTTCGTTTTCCTCTTGTCTGAGCGCCTAGATCCCGAGTCTCGCAGCCGTTGGGAGTCTTTGCTTAGTGAAAAGGAACGAACAACGGTTGAGGCTAGAGCAGTACCAGTGCAGGGTGCAGGTGAGCCGACGTACACTCCAGCAACGTTTAACGAGTTTGTTGAGTTCCTCGAAACAAGAGCTCAAACTTTGGGCATGCTGGCTACTGAGCGACGTGGCGAAAAACGGACGGCCCCTCCGTCTAAATCGGTTCGACCTCGTAAGGTTTTCCACGCAAGCTCATCGCAGTGTCCTCTCTGTGCCGAGTCCCACGCTCTTATGCGATGCCCTCAGTACAAGGACAAAAATCCCCAGGATCGCCAGAAGGAGGTCCAGCGGTTACGGCTCTGTTTCAACTGCTTAGGACATCATCGAGTGAATTCTTGTTCCTCTTCTGGTCGTTGTTCGGTATGTAAGGAGAAGCATCATTCCTCTCTTCACGACTCCAGCAAGGGCAGCCAAGGATCCACGTCTGCCGCTTCCAAGAACAAGCAGGGGAACCCTGTTAGCAGCTCGGCGGTGGTGTTGCATGCAGCTAAGTCCGTGGCGTCTTCAAGGAGAATTCTGCTCGCTACGGCGCGTGTGATGGTGGTGGGTGCAAAGGGCAAGGGCACTTATGTGCGGGCGCTCTTAGATCAAGGTTCAGAAGTGTCCTTTGTGTCCGAAGCCATTGTGCAGTTGCTTGGACTGCCTAAGCGACGTACACATGTGCCATTGTCTGGTCTCGGAGCTAATGCAGCATGCACAGCCCGTTCAATTGCTACCCTCACGCTTCGTCCTGCGGTAGATTCCGGCTTCCAGGTTGAAACTGAGATGTTAGTTCTCCTCAAACTCACGTCGCTTCTTCCTTCCTATGAGATTAGCGAGGACTTGGCGCTAGAGCAGTTTCCGGATGTCGCGCTCGCTGATCCGGATTTTACTGTGCCAAAGAAGATCGATATGATTCTAGGGGCTGATCTTTATGGTCAGCTACTTCGCTCTGGGGTGAAAAGATCCGCATCGTCGCAACTTGTCGCTCAGAATACGGTGTTAGGTTGGATTGTTTCCGGGCCGATGGAGACAGGGACCTCACGGCGGGCGGCAGGAGCTGAGGTTCACCCTACAGTTCAAGCGTTCCACTGCGCTCCCCAAGATGATCTTGATATGATGCTGCAACGGTTTTGGACTCTTGAGGAATTCTTAACGCAATCCATTAAGCCGAATCCAGAGGATGAGTTGTGCGAAAAAATATTCACGGAGACTCATCGGAGGGACGCACAGGGTCGGTTTGTAATGACATTGCCTCTGAAGTCTGATCTCCCTTCCGTTGCTGCAGAGTCTAGAGGGATAGCTCTCAGTTCCCTTTCCCGTTTGCATCGTCGTTTCGAACGTGACTTGAAGTTAGCGAGGGCGTATCGCGAATTCATGCAGACCTATGAGAAGCTAGGACACATGACACGCGTGCGGCGATCGGAGATACATAAACCTGAAGCTTGGTATCTGCCTCATCATCCAGTGGTGCAAGTTCTTCTCGGGCTGTGGAAGCTGAGAGTTGTGTTTGACGCTTCTCGTCGTACGAAGGGCGGACACTCGCTCAACGCCTTCTTGTTGACAGGGCCTGCGTTGCAGAAGGATTTCTCTTTGATTCTCCTAAATTGGCGTAGGTATCGGTTTGCATTCACCGCTGACATAGTCAAGATGTTTCGACAAATTCAGGTGGCTCCAGAACATCAGGACTACCAGAGAATCGTTTGGGCGTCTGACGAAACCTCTGAGGTAATGGATTTTTATCTGACTACGGTCACTTACGGGACGGCTTGTGCTCCTTACTTGGCGATTCGCACACTCGCGCAGCTGGTTAAGGAGGAAGGACACCACTTTCCACTCGGAGCTCATTGTCTGGAATCGGAGACATACGTTGATGACACTTTCGCAGGGGCTGATGATCTCTCTGTTGCAATTCAGAAGAGGGTCCAGCTTACCAAGCTGTTAGCTTCAGCGGGAATCGAGCTGGACAAATGGGCTGCAACCCATCAGGAGTTGCTTCCAGAGTCAGCGCGTCAGGTCTTAGAGAAGCAGATCGGCGAGGACGAGTCTGTCAAGGCCTTAGGCGTTCACTGGTTTCCGTCGCAGGACTTTTTCAAGTTCAATGCTGCTAGTGTGGCGAGTTTGTCTGCAGCCTATACGAAGAGATCCGTCCTTTCAAACATCGCAAGCTTATTCGATCCTTTAGGTTGGCTTGCTCCAGTCACGGTCATGGCAAAGGTGCTTATGCAGGATATGTGGATCCTGAAGTGTGATTGGGATGCACCTTTACCAGCCGAGATTCGTGAGCGTTGGTATGAGTATTGCAAGGGTTTATCCGCATTGCCTTCCTTGTCGATTGAGCGTTGGTTAGGTGGTACGACTGATTGCTCGTATCAGATACATGGGTTTTCGGATGCTTCCTCTCGTGCGTATGCTGCGGCTGTGTATCTGCGAATCGACGAGGGCAACGGACAGGTTCGAGTGTCTCTGTTAGCGGCTAAGTCGAAGGTAGCTCCAGTAAAAACGGTGAGCATTCCTAATCTAGAGTTGTATGGTGCAGCTCTTTTGGTCAAGCTCATCCAGCATGTGACCAAGCTGGACTTTCTGCAAGGGTTGTCAATATTCGCCTGGTCGGATAGCCAAATCGTGCTTATGTGGCTTGCCAAGCATCCATGCCATTGGAAGACATTTGTGGCAAATCGAGTTTCCTTAATCCAGACTGAGTTGCCGTCGGCAACGTGGGCTCACGTTCCGACTAAGGAGAATCCGGCTGACTTGGCAACGCGAGGAGTTCAGCCGGGAGAGTTGGCCAACAGCACTCTTTGGTGGCAGGGCCCGGCCTGGCTATCCATGCCTCCTACAGAGTGGCCTCAGCTCGCTGGCCCGGTTCGAGCGAATCACGCTCGCCCAAGATCCGACGAATCTGAGATCTTGACTAGATTCTCATCCTTGACTAGGCTTATTCGGGTCGTGGCGCTTTGCAGACGCGCGATTTGTCGAATTTTGAATAGGAGAAAGCCAGCAGAGAGTTCTTCATCTTCATTTTTGACCACTGCCGAGCTCTCCTCAGCGCGGGTAGCAGTCATTCGCCTGGCACAGGCAGCTGCGTTCGCTGAGGAAATCAAGCTGCTGAGGTCGGAAAAGAGATTGCCGAAGGGTAACCGGCTCAGTACTTTAAACCCGTTCTTGGACAAGGAGGATGGACTCTTGCGCGTAGGAGGTCGCTTGGCTCACTCTAATCTCTCGTTCGATAAAAAACATCCCCCGATATTGCCACATGACTCTGCTCTTAGTTTGCTGTTCGTACGACACGCTCATCGTCAGTGTCTTCACGGTGGTCCCACTTTGACATCGAGCATTCCAATGCCTCAGGTGTGGATTCTAGCTAGGAATCGGCTGGTCAAATCAACGATTCGTGCCTGCCTACCCTGTCAACGGGTAAAGCCTCACTCTGCTCAACAACTTATGGGTGAGCTTCCTGCCGATAGAGTGACGAGTAGTAGGGCCTTCTCTCATTCTGGACTGGATTATGCTGGTCCCTTCCAAATCCGGATGGCGAAAGGTCGTGGAAATCGTGCGCTCAAGGGTTACATCGCTGTGTTTGTTTGCTTCGCTACTCGTGCTATTCACTTAGAGCTCGTTAGTGATTTGACTTCAGCATCGTTCATTTGTGCGTTCCGTCGCTTCGTAGGAAGACGAGGCATTTGTGTTAATTTGTATAGCGATAATGGTACAAATTTTCAAGGAGCTGATAAAGAACTCAGAGGTATGTTCCAGCGTGCCTCAGACTTCTACAAGGACGTCGGCGCTGTACTTGCCAACGATGGACCCAACTGGACGTTTATTCCTCCTAGTGCACCTCATTACGGAGGGTTGTGGGAAGCAGGTGTTAAGTCGGTGAAACATCATTTGAAGAGAGTTGTTGGCGAACACACTCTCACCTTCGAGGAGTTTTCCACAGTTCTGGTTGAAATTGAAGCCTGTCTCAATTCTCGTCCTCTGGGTGCGTTGAGTGATGACGTAAACGATCTAAGGACTCTCACTCCCTCTCATTTCCTCAATGAGGGAGTCTCAGTGTTACTTCCGGAGGCTGATTGTCCAAAGTTGCCAGAAAATCGGTTGACTCGATTCCAGCTTATCCAGCGCATCCGCAACAACTTTTGGAAGCGTTGGTCGACGGAATATCTACTCCACCTGCAAGAGCGGGAGAAATGGAGGGATCCATGCGAGAATTTTGCAGTAGGTCAGCTGGTGATGGTGAAGGATGATCGGTACCCTCCTTCAAAATGGCCATTGGGCAGGGTCGTTGAGGTGCACCCTGGCCCAGATGGTCTGGTGCGAGTCGTCACCATCAAGACAGCCACATCTTCTCTCCGACGACACGTTGCTCGTCTTTGTCCTTTGAGGTTAGAGGAGAAAGCGAAGTGAGCGGTTCTTTCGACCTTCTTAGGGGCGGATTCGTCCGTTGGACGAAGGCGGGCGGAATGTTCGGATTAGGTATCGTTGTTAGGAAGATTTGAATTTCACGCCGTAGCGCGTCGTTCGCTGTCTGTGGCGAGAGCGAGCGAGTTCATGCGCGCGCCGCGAGGGGATCTTCTTTTCCTTTTTTTTGCGCGGGATTGAGGCTCGCGAGCACGTGCGAGTTAGTTCTGAAAGCTCCTCTCGAGAGTTCAGTTGAATTTGCGGATTTTTAGCGTCTTGCGAATCCTATTTTATTATTGCGTGCTTAAGGAGTCATTGTAAACGTCCTTTTCAGGGCGATCGACTTCTCCTTGTGTATCTCGGTGCGTTGCGGAGTGAATATTTTGTTTGCGACCGGCGTGTTTTTTTTTGGTGTGAGTGTGTTCTTCGAGTGTTGGGAGGTAGGCCACGAGCGAGCTTCCTCGACGTGCCAATCTCCACCCGGCGATCGAAACCTACGCGACAGGGCTGAAAGGGCTCTGCCCGTGGTCTAGGGTAGGTTCCCTCGAGACGTCGAGGCGCCCTGCGACCGAGGAAGGTTCATCCCAACTTCGTGCGGCCAGGGCTTTACATCGTGCCGTCCACGTGCGTTCTGCGACAAGGTAGGAGAGCTCTCAGCGTGCGAAAAGGTACCTCGCGGCGTATGCGGAAATTGTATTTAAATTTCTTTCTCTCCGTTGTTCAATCTTTCTTAGAGTCTCTTTTTTCTTTGTATAATTTTTCATTGAAATAAATACATTCGCTTGCCCCGGCTTTTCTCTCTACTCCGTGAGAGTTGTTGTGCCGAGGCAAGTAGTCTTTTTCTTTCGCGAAATAAATTGTGTTTGTGTCTGATTTATTAACCCGACCTTCCCTCACTCATTCCACCGTTTAATTAACAGAAATATATATCGAACTCATTAGTAACTCATTAGTATTCGTATATAAAGCACTTATTTGTTCTTCTATATTTTTTAACAGTTCAGCAAACCACCTTGAAGCTTCATGACCTCTATAAAAGTCATATCTTGATAAAGAGTCATTATAGCTGCATTTAAGATAGTATCCTATACTATAAATTTCATGACTTTGTACTGATTGTGTGTTGGTTTTTTCAACTTGTTGGTTTAAGCAAACACTCGCAGTCTGCATATATTATAAAAGGTAACTTTTCATTATAGCGATGATTTTTAAACATTATTACATTATTATCTTCACTGGGAAGTCTAATTCTACAATTATTCAATTTTTTACAATGTTCTTCGTGTCTCGTTAAATTATCTTCTTTGAAAAAATAATTTAAACATCTATCACATACAAAAAGTTTTTTCCCATTTTTGTTTAAATCATTGCTAACTAAACGTGAAAGATGTTTGATGTATATATAATGCGAATCTGGTACAGACTCATCATGTTCCTTCGTTAGTAAAAGAAGATTTATATGGTAACTCTTTTTACAAGATGTTAAATAGAGAGGTACAATGTTTTTGTTTTCCAAACCAAAAACATTTATTGTAATCGTCATATTTTGCTTCTCAAAATTCGGTATCTTTTTCAATGATACAGGTGTCTCAATACCTTTCATGTTTATTGTATGTTCATATGTAATGTAATTACTCAATCTATTAGAATGATTTATACGTTCTACAGGATACAAGGCAGATAAAATTGCCCATATGAAACATTTGTCGTCATAATTTTTAACGTTGACACATGCTTTTCTTTTCTCTATAAATGTTGGTAAAGGTATATAAGAGCTACCAGTACGCATTGGATTAAATTTATTTACATTTATTTGTATATTTTCTATGGAATGTAGAGTCCAACCAGAGTCACGTTCCTGAAATTCCTCAATATCTGTGAGTAAAGGTTGTATGACATTTGACTTAAACCATTCATTTAATGATGTAGCAGATAAAATTTCATGATTTTGCGTATTAAAATATTTTGTTTCAATACACTCTTCTTCTTCTTCTTCTTCAGCACCTTCATTATGCTTTACACATATTTTTACAAACTTACATGATAAAACAGTATTCACTTTATAAGCTTTATCATTTGTAAGCAATATATTTTTCATTTTTTGTGAAAATAATATTGCAGCATCTTGTAGAAATTCAATTACGTCAATATGTGCTAAATTAGCTATAACAGCAGTCCTCATTCGATTATTAAAAGCGTTATCCATATCAATCCAACGAACTCTATCAATAATCTTTTTCTTCGGTACTTGTACTCCACCACCACTTTTTCTTCTAGACATAACTTCAAATCTTGCTTTCATGCATTCTATTTTGGCTGTAGTACATAAAATACTCTGTTTTTCTTGAACTGACAGTCTTGTATTATTTAAAACCTTACGACACGTCTATAGTGACAGAAGAAATTGGTTTTTCCATCTTGCTATCGTTGCTGTATCAGTAAACGTTGAATGTAACAATTTTTCAGCTTCTTCTAAGAGCTTGACCAATTGTATACATTCAGCTATAATATTCTCCATTTTGATTCTAACAAATAATATATAAAACACATTAGTTAAAACACATAGCATACATATAATATAATTTACTTAATATTTAAAAATGTAATGCCGCAATAAAATTAACGTCATTGAAAAGAAAACTGTCAGTGTTTATTTTTAATATACATCCAACGGTAAAAAATAAGTTTGAAATATTGTGATAACCCGCTATGTTAGGTGATGTAAATTTTGTGCTGGGTCAGGGAAGGTTAGATGTACGATGACATTCTTTTTACACATCGTGATGTACCTAACCTCACCCTGCAGAGCACAATGTTCACAGTCTGGGAGACTAGACTAGATACGGTGAGTAAAGTTTTTCAAACATTCAGTAGGTGGCGCTACTGAGCTAGACGTTCGAATAGTACAGAGAATCTGCTTTATCGACGTTTTACTGAGCCTGGTAGCTGCACCTTGCGTACGAAAGATGGTGCATTGAATATCTTACATTTAGTTCAAAAATATTTAAAGGTTATATGATGTTTGCCATCAAAATACAATAGATTTTTTACACTTTTCTCTATTTACAAGAAGTTAAGCAGGTATAATCATAATAGAAAATGTAAGGATGCAATAGTGAATTAAAAATTCAAATTTCGCGCTACAATATAGCTACCGCTGTCAATAAAGCAGATTTCCAGTCTTGGCTATGTTTAAGGTTATAACGTGATGTATTTTTTAAAATGGGTTAAAATATGTTTTTTTATTATTAATAAATAAAAACACAGTTATATATTAAGGAAAAAAAAAATTTATTACAACAATCTTGAAGAAAAATAGCTTTATTATTCATTTTATATTTATTATTATTATTATTAATTAGCATGTTCTTTATTATTTATATTTAACACATTCGAAGTTAATTTTTTAATTTCCTGTAAACTGTTTTTGGATAAAAAATCATTGTTTCGCGCTTTTTTAGTCGAACTTGTAGCTGCTGTTGCACTCGCTTTCCGTTTAGCAGCTACCTTCTTCCTCGTCGTTGTTGCTGTTGTTGTATTGGTGGTGAACGTACGTAAGAATATTTCATTCTGCTTGTTTAGCTTCTTCATCTCTGACAATATCTCTCTATTTTGTTGTGAGATTATTTCTAGAGATTTTGACAGAGTCTCTGTTATTTTCAAGACATCAGCGCTTTTCATCACATGGAAAAACGTTATTACGTTTTTTGTGTTATCAGCTACCTCTGATTCTTTATAAATATTTGTCAGATCAATGACAATTGGTTGTTGTTGTCGTGGATTTTGTTGCTGTTGCTGCTGCTGCTGCTGTTGTTGACACTGTTGCTGATGTTCCTGTTGTTGTTGTTGCTCCTGCTGTTGCTTTTGTTGTTGCTGTTCATGCTGATGATCCTGCTGTTGCTGTACCTGCTGTTGCTCCTGCTTTTCTTCAGGCTTTTCTTGTTGTTGTTGTTGTTGCTGTTGTTGCTCTTCTTGACCCTCTGATTTATTCAAATACTTTTCTAAATCTTTATAAAAACTTTGTATATCCTCTGCTCCCCATTCTGTTATATCCTTAGATGCTGGAGTTAGATTGATATTTTCAAGCTCTCGCAAATCTGCAGGCATTAAATCTTCTACTTCAGATTTACTAACTGTTCCCTGATTTATTATGGCATCAGGAATGGACAGTATATAATCTAACGATAAGTTCAGATCATCCTGAAAAAATACATTAAAAATTATAAAATTGTAAAACAGTTTTATAATATAAAATTTTTTTTTTTTTTTTATTATTATAAAAATGGTTATTTACCTGATTCATTGCGTTGCTTGTAACGTTTTCGTTTTCTACGGACTGCCAGACTAAGTCAAGGTTTTTCTGTAATAAAAAAACAATAATATGTATTATCGTCTGATTTGCATATAAATATATATATATATATATATATATATATATATATAGAGAGAGAGAGAGAGAGAGAGAGAGAGAGAGAGACAGAGATGTATCTGTATGAGCACAGTGTTACTAGTATGTAAGAAAGATTAAGTGTGCATAGATATTTGTGTATATTACTAATGAATGAGAGAAAAAAATATGAAAATTTAACTTACTTGGTTGCGCATGTTGTTGCTGCTGCTGCTGATGATGATAATGTCTAAAAATTATTTATAATTTACAACACTCGTGAACTTTTAAATATGCACACACTTTATATTTTCACCTAACATAAATTCATAAAATTATTTATAATTTACAACACTCGTGAACTTTTAAATATGTACACACTTTATATTGTCACCTAACATAAATTCTTTTCAAACTTTTAGAATTATTGCTAGTTCTATACACGATGTTACTACAGCAGCAGACGCGATTCGAATGACACCCCCGTCTACAGGACTGCCTAACTAGGCTCCTGGCGCTGGACACTAATTATTAAGAAGTATCGTTATCTACCTATGGATTATGACGCTCGGGAAACGCATGCAACGTAAAAATATTGAAGCATTACATTTAAATATTCTATTATTATTATTATTATTATATTATTTACTAACTGAATGTTAAGTAAATTAATTTTGTTCGTACCTGTATATCATTATTATGAATAATAGTTCTTGCTGACACAACAACTATCCCAATTCCACTATAAACATGTATAATCCTTTTGCCGACTAAACACAATCTCACTGTGCTCTGACTTATATACTATAGAAAAAGAGTGTGGGGGTAATTTTTATTGCCTGTGAAAAATTTAACTATTTTAGCATGTTTTTAGTATTGGCGGGGACACTGAAAATGCATAGAAACGTTTAGGGGTGAGGGAAATCTTTGTCACGAAGGAATGCATGCTATCTCTCTGCAGAGAATATCGAGGGTAAACAGTCGTTAATGAGAGCCTGCGTACGAAGAAACTGAGGACTAGTAATGACCAGCTCGCTTCGCTATTATAATGCGTGGGGGTGTAGGAAACTTGTGTAAAAATGCGGGAGTGAGGGTATTGCTGCGTTCTTCTAGACTGCGGTGGTGTGCTATCTCCGCTGAGAGTAAACAGTCGTTAATGAGAGCCTGCGTACGAAGAAACTGAGGACCAGTAACGACCAGCTCGCTTCGCTATTATAATGCGTGGGGGTGTAGGAAACGTGTGTAAAAATGCGAGAGTGAGGGTATTGCTGCGTTCTTCTAGACTGCTGTGGTGTGCTATCTCCGCTGAGGATATATGGCGCTTCTCTGCTCGATTCGTGAGGCATGAAAAAAGTAGGGGTTAAAGAAAAGGTATAGGACAGCCTAAGAGAGAGGGTTGACTCTAATGATCTCGCATATGAATTTAGCCTGAAAAGCTTTTGTAGTGGTGGGGAGGTCCGAGTTTCATGGATATTTAAGCAGTGCTCTACTCAACACTGAGTTACATTATCCTCTAGTTCTTCGCTAGTACAGTACTAGAATCTAATTTAGTGAGTATATTATAATTAATATCATGAGTATTTTAATATATATATATATATATTTCTATAATATGAAATATTATTTTAATAGAAATATGGATTTAGTTGTGGATTGTCAAGGTTTCAAGGGTGAGAACGGAGAATTCGTTGTCAAAGAGTCACAACTCGTAGTTTTCCAGCCGCCGTACTCTTGGGACAACTTGTCGAATTCTCTAAAGCGCACTAATCTTTGGTTAAAATATTCATTTCACGGATTAAACTGGGGTAGCGGGGATGTGCCATATAACAAATTAGCTGAAGTTTGTTCTAACATTTTAAACATCTCACCAACGAGAAACGTCGTTGTATGGGTAAAGGGTGAGCAAAAAAGACGTTGGTTGCAGCCTTACTTTTCACATATTGGAAATCTAGAAGGTCTTGACTGCCCATCTCTCAAAACACCAGGATTCAGAAGCCCCGTCGTATGTACTTATCACCTACCTGGCTGGCGGCAAAACTGTGCAGTACAAAACGTTGTTGCAATAAAAAATGGCTGTGGACAGTGAAGCAAGATATACGGTACAGACTGGCAATTTTAGCAGACTACTCATCTGATTCTTCATCAAATTACTCAACTGATTCTTCAACGTTGACTGACTAAATTGGTATGTAAGTATAATGCATAAGTTTAATTAATTAATATGCATAAGTGTGTATGTGTATATGTCACATATATATTATATATAGAAGAGATTGAGAGAGACTGAGAGAGAGAGAAAGAGAGAGAGGAGTGAATGAAATATCGTTAGTGTGATAATTTGAAAATTAATATTTCTAATGTATTATTTTTATTTACAGCATGGACTTAATAAACGCTGTGTCTACATCATCTGCATACCTGCCTACGAATAAGCTCTCTGATTTGGAAATCAAGCGCTACAAAGTGACGGGGATCAAGAATGGTGCAAACTAAATTTGGTATAAAAATGGTTGTAGAGCTGGACAATAGCTTTGATACATTTTTACCATCACGCGTCAACAAATTGCTGATAGAAGATACTACTGTGCTTAAGAAGCTGGAAGAAGAGATGAAAAGCCGAGATGTTTATTTAAAACATCTTAGTAATAATTTGATTGAATTTATTTAAATTGTAATAGTAATTATTTAAAAGAGATGATCATTTGAAATTCTGTTACTGTTAAGTTATATACTATTATATTTATCATAAGGATTTTTGTATCTTTATATATAAATAAATTGAAAAAAAAAACATAAAAAATATAAAAAATTAAAACAAATCTTTTCATTTGCTACCTACCTACCTACCTATATCATCTACTTTCATATATCTCATTCATTCATCTCTCTCTCCCTCTCTCTCTCTCTCTCTCTCTCTCTCTCTCTCTCTCTCTCTCTCTCTCTCTCTCTCTCTCTCTCTCTCTCTCTGTCTCTCTCCCCCTCTCCGCACTTATTTAGCAGCAGCAGGATACGAAGTGTAGTAGCACACATCGCTGCAGCAAGCGATCCTCCCACACTTTTCAATGCTTTTCCTATACTCCTTTTCCCCCTCCACTCTACGCACTGGCCCAACGGGACAGCCTGCAACGTACAGCTGGACGCGGGCTGCCCCATATCGATCGGGTAAAACAGTGACCATCATTGGTAAGCGGGTAAAACAGTGACCGTTGTGGGTAAGCGGGTAAAACAGTAACCATCACGGGTAAAACAGTGATGGTAAAAAAAGCAGATCCCTGTTACCATCGGTCGGTATTCGGTGGCGCGGGAGTCGCATGGCGCAGTAACAGTGTTGCCCCTACTACTTGCAAGTACAAAGATTAGATTTTGAAAGAACTTTTATTTTTTGTGGAAAAAGAAGATATTTACAACGATATCGAAAACATCATAAAATCACGCATTAAAAATAATACAAAAGCTATTCAAATAAGTGTTCAAGTTCAGTTTGACGCCTATAAAGACAATTATTTTTCATATTTCTACTTCGATATTTTGTACGTAGAATGAACAACATTACATTTAAAATATTTACGAAAATATCTAGTCAAAATGTACGAAAACCAAACTATAAACTTGTCTACTCCCACACAATCATCAAAAGACTGTTCAACTGTTTCAATAAACAAAATTTTTACTCTCAAATACCAACCTTATTTATGTAAAAAACCTACACACACACACACATATATATATTATAGCACAGTGTGACCTAAGCCCGCACTTAGG
This sequence comes from Muscidifurax raptorellus, assembly GCA_020010945.3. NCBI lineage: Eukaryota > Metazoa > Arthropoda > Insecta > Hymenoptera > Pteromalidae > Muscidifurax > Muscidifurax raptorellus. The sequence continues at coordinate 1,050,878 of JAHUUD020000012.1, forward strand.
TCACGCCTATCCGTGACCTAAATAGTCCTTTTTTGCACCGTGTTTATCACACTCGCTACGATCGTGCGCTAACTTCACGGTGAAAGACAGGACTGCTTATGACGCGGATAGGCGTGACAGCGGGCTTAGGTAGGCTGTGCTATAAAATTCTATACGATACTCATGACCTAAGTAACACTTCTGCACGGCGTAACTAACCTCACGCCGTGCAAAAAAGTGCTACTTATTTCACACGTATCGTAATGTACTATAAAGACAACGCACGCGCGTGTGTGTGTGCTTTATACCAGTTTCCTTACCTTACAATCTACACTAAGAAAACTATATTTTAAAATTTACTACTTTTTTAAGAAAAATTACTATATTATATAGTAATCTTTATACGCAGATGAAATAAAAAAAATGTAATTTCTTTCTTCGTCCCTGGTGGAAACGGTGACGATATTCTCTCTAAACAGTTGCGAGTTTTTAATCTCGGTAGAAACCCAATGAAACGTGAATTCTAAAGTGTTTCTTCCGAGACGCGACTACCGAATGTTTGCGTGTACACCCTAACCTAACTTGCAGTGGACTATCTATTTTCCACCCTACACTCTTGTACTAAGTCAGCAAAAAAGTAATTGATAGTAAAACCGCTGCCAATTCATTGACACGTAGCTTCCTCCAAATAAATCTATTGTTCCTTGTTCGTATGTATCGTTCAAGTATATTAATTTAATAATGCATTTGTTTTTCTCCGGATCTTCTTAATAAAGTGAATTACAATTTATATCACAAATAGAACTCATAACCTCATAAAACCATGAATTTTATCAAAAGATTCTGAGTTTTCTTTAGCGAGTTATAAGGTTTAACAAAAATAATAATTTTCAGTTATACAGGGTATACAGGGTGAGAGACAAAGGATTTCTATTTTAATATCTTTTCAAATAATCGTTTTCATAAGCTGCGAAAATAACTTAGCCGAGGTAATCAAAAGATCTATCTTTTCCCAAAATTTCGAGTGCAATAAGGCCTTTCTACGCCCGTAATCGAGGCTCAAAAAAAAAACATTTTTATCAGTTTTCGATTTATTACCAAAAGAATAAGTAGTCAAATGACTTGAAATTTTAATGGAATATAGTTTGACACGTAACCCATCAATATATTTTTTTTCGTGACGTTTAGTTTCAGAGATCTGAATTTTTAAAAAGAAATCACCTTTTTCATTTTATCTGACGAACGGAGCAGTCAATCTCGAGGACCAAACGGGGAGAAATAGGTCATTTTATTATCTTTTAAATTCATTATAGCTGAATTGTTTGCGACAATAAAATGATTGAAAAAAAGGAAAATGATGTTTTTTAAAAATCAAAAAATGGCCATAAAAAGAAAGCAAATGAAAAAATTAAAAAATAAATGTTTTTTCCGAATTCAGAATCCAAAAATAGATATGCATGTCAAATTTGATTGATATTTACTGAGTAGTTTCAGAAATATCCCGATATACATACACACACACACATCCATACGGACATTTCCTAAAAACACGTAATTCGAACTTCTAACATCTAAAAACATGTTTCTATGAAGTTTTAGCGAAACTGAAAATCTTACTATTACAAAGTTTCCTCTAGGCGGAAACAATAAGCATTGAAAAATTAAGGTGCCTAAACTGGGATTTGACCCTATGCACCAAAAATCTCTAGACCTATGCTGTAGTGTTGAGCTAACTCTGCACGTAGAGCTAACTCATGCGTACAAGCATACGCGATTGTATTCTATCACATTTGATGCCTCAATACCGAGAGGAATAAAAAAAAACTTTCATTGCGATTTTCAATTAAAACGGTGGTGTTTTTCATTAACAATTTCTGTACAAATCAATGGGAGAGTCTAGTATACAGAATTTTCGGCTTATAACACTGATGGTAATAACTCTAATGCTCAATCGATAAAAGTTTTTCTGTTTTACCGTTTGAGAGCTATTGGGCTGATTCCAGAGTAGAAATCGACTTTTATTTCTCCTGGGTTTCTACCGAGCCGGATTTTGCGATCTTTTATCATTGATATTAATCAATATTATATACTTTAAGAAATTTATTAGAGAAACACATTTTTTTTATGGCTCGAAAAACAAACACGCAATTTTACACGAATAGAACCTGGACCTCCGGCACGATAGTCGAGTGCGCTGACCACTTACCTAAATATATTAATATAAATACCTAGATATATTAATCACTTATACTTATGAGTCAACATTGATAAAAAATTAACACAAATTAATAAATAATATCAGCAAATACTATATAATGGATTGATAATATCAGATAAACGAGAAATAATAGATTTTGAACTATGATTACTGCATAAACCAAGTTTTATAAAAATACATAACCTCAAAGTCTGACATTCGGAGGAATTCTTAAAATAATTTTTACTATATAATGTAGTAATTTTTAATATACTTATAACAAGTTTTAATAATATGTAATATAGTAAAATTTAGCATACATTGAGTATGATCTTCTGTAACTATATAAAATAGTAATTTTTCCTACATACGTAGAAAATTTTAAAATATAGTTCTCTCAGAATACACAGAAATTGGATTAAATTTATTGTTTGAGATTAAGTAAAAATTTCGACTTCAATAGTAAGTTTCTACAGAATATCATGTATTTATTTCAATAAATTATACGTTTTTATATGTAATAGTCAGTGTATAAATGTATCCATAAATGAACAGTAGTGTTAATATTCTCATTAACTTTTGTTTGCAGATGATTTCATGTATTCGTGTAAAAAGTGCGAATATATCTATTGATGCTTTTGTATTGTGTGACTCTGCGCGTCCGTGTGTGTATGAATGGGTATGTTTGTCCGTGTGTGTGTGTTTGTATGTGTGTGCGTGCGTGCGTGCGTGTGCGTACATGTGCGTGCGTGTGCGTGCGTGTGCGTGCGTGCGTGTGTATACTGTGTATGGGTGGGCACGTGTTTATGCTGTGTGCAAGCAACTAATACGTCTATCCGTACATATCTTTGTATGCAATGCGCGCTTATTTACGTACGTATATGTGCCTGTGGATGTGTATATGTACGTGTGCATAAAATACGCTTATATAACTATGTAATGAAAAAAAAAATGTAATACACAATATGTGCATTTTCACTTTTTAATTCGGTTTAGATTTAATGAAATTTACAAAACTTGATTAATAAATAAAAAATACTTACAAAATTATAAATAACGTATTCGTATTGTAAATTTTATAATTTTACAATATTTTTATTTAATTAAATTTGATATTTATAATAAAAACCATTCGATTCTTCTGAACTAAATCAATGTAATATAGGTTAAACACATGTATATCCTATTTATGTATAATAATTCTGTTCGATATGATATTCTTATTGCATAGTATATAATTTTTTTTTAATACTGATGCCTATTTTATTTGGTATGTTACTAGTATAGCATCTAATTTATATTTTTATTTTATTAACCAATATCCTTCTATTGAAACGACACATGCACGTCGATGACTTGACGTAGACTACTTTATACCTACGTCACGTGTATATACAGGTACACTCGCTTGATGTTCCCTGTGATCTCTGCTTACTGTACTATACTATATAGCTCTTTGAAGATGCTGCTCCTACTTCTGAATTTATCGTAAGCATACATGCGTAAAATTAATAGTTCTCAATAAAAATAATTTTTTGTAATATATTTTTGTTTGCAATATTTATAAACTAATAAAATTAAGTTAAAAAATTATATTTCATAACTGTATAAAATAGTAGATATTCTTTAAAAAATGTTCACATCTCTAACTTATAACAATAAATTTTCGATTAATAATCAACTCATTAAGAACAATTTTTAGTAATTAAGGCTTTGCCACTATTAAATGATAAAAAAATGTTATACAATGTATGATATATTTTATAAAATTATTTTGAACGTGAAACTTTTTATATTTGCTAAATTTTATTACTTTGTTAAGTTTTTTAAAATTTCATTACGTAATGATGTAACGATTGTATTTGCGATATTCTATAAAAATTATTATAAAACATTATAGAGGGTAACAAGGAACAAAAGTTTTGAAACATACGACTAGAACAATTTTTTCTCGTTCTATATATATATATATATATATATATATATATATATATATATATATCTAACAGAATAGAATGAACCGATTTTTCAGCACACAAAAAATATCTTGTGAGACACTTTTCTACACAATTAAATCAATCGTATTCATCGATATTAAAAATAATCATCTCTTAATTTAAAATAGTATATAAATTTGTAAAGACTTTTATTTTTTTGACTATACTTACTAAAATCATTGTTTAAATTATAATAAGTATAGCTATTTAACCAATATTCTTATTTTTTAACCTCAAAAATGAATATTTTCGAATTGTTTGGAAGAAAGATTTGGAATATCTCGTAAATATTCCATATAATATTCCTGAAATTGGCTATCTCCGGTGGAGATCTTATAGTGGCATATTTCAATTTATTATTTCTGAATGATTCTATGCGTTCATTTAATGAAATATTTCAGAAACATTTCAGGTAATGAATTGTGAAATCTTTGTGAAATAGAACGGTGGAATATTGTATACAAGTTTCCCTATCATGGAGAGATAAATATTTAGACAAATAGCGCTACCTGTAATATTCTTGAAATCTTCCGGAATTATTCCGGAGAGAGAGAGAAGCTCTTCCATGAATAATGATACATTATCGACTAAGGTGGAGAAAGTCATGTAAGAACAGATTACGATTACAGAAAGTAGTGTACCTTTATAGCTCATTAAGAGGGTGAAGCTAGACGCGTTTAACGACTTAAACGTTTAGACACTGCAGTAATCAAACTCTGCAATACCAAATAATGTGAAATTAAGATCTCTAGCTGTCTAGTCTCTTTTAATAGTTTTCTAGAGACATTAGATTCTTGTCAATAAAATAATTCTAACTGTATTAAAGATAATTAAAAAATAGTTAAGAAAAAATAATTGATTGTTCGATGTAAGACCCCTGTGTATACGTTAGGAGTCTATTCCAGTCGTTACTCTGCTGCAGTGTTGATCGGTAAAGTAGTAGTTGCAATTGATTTTATTTACAATTGGTTAACCCAGAAAATTTTAAATTTTTACAAGAAGCTTATTTCGACGCCATATCAGTTCCTAGCGGTTATCTACTACTCGATTTGAAACAAAGTACACCCGAAGTATGCAGAGTAAGCACTTGTATTTTTCACGATGTCAAATATCAATATGATTATATACCACATAATACAAAAAGAAGCACTGTTAAGCTGACTTACGAGTCTTACGTAGATAATGACTCCGTGAACTGTATTCATACCAAAACTAATGTACTATCAAACCATATCTCCAAATTTGATATAACAGACTTCCTATACTATAAGTAGGTATTATAGGCGTATAGATAGGTCTATACCCAAATTAAGGTAAATATGTTTATTTAAGTCATACAAATTTTAGTTTATGTATATATATATATATATTAATATATTTTAAATAATTATTTATTTTTTAGTTTAACCATATAAGTGATTTTAATAAATTAAACAACATAAAATATATATAGTGACGCGCTTGTAAACTGTTTGGAACATGTGCACATAAATCTAACGTCGAACTGAAATGAATCGGCATTAAACGAGAATATACGAACCATTATAGCACAAGTAAAAGAACAACAGAAAGAAGAGTTAAGGAGAGAAATTTTGGAAGAATTACAAAAAGATAATTATGGTGAAGGCTCTGCTAGTGACGAAAAAAATATAGAATTGAAAAGCTTGAGGAAAGAAAACAGCTTACTCAAACAAATAAATGCAGAGTTACAAGATAAGAATGTAATATTAAACAAATTTATTGGTCAAGTATAAAAGGACAGCAGCACTAACAAAAAACTATATGCGCAAGTATTAGCAAGTAAAAAACAAAGAAAAAAACGTGTACCGAACATCATAATAAGAAAAATGTTGAATACAGCAAGAATGATAGTAAAGTGATAATAAGTCGTATTAACTCCTCAAGTGCTATTGAGGCCATTAAATACATGACTACAAAACTATCTAATATATGTAAGATAGAAAAAGAACTAGTGAAAACACCTAAATTAAAAATAGCATGTGTAGACAATTACGAATCGATGGACTTGAAGGAACTTGAAAATGACATAAAATCAAGAAATTTTAAAAGCTGTGAAACTAAGTGTGAAGTTATACATAAATTTGCTAGCAAAAAAACTAATCTAGATTATCTAATTATCGAAGTATCTGCAGAACTATACAAAACAATTTTTGTAGAGTTGTCGAGAAAAGAATTTTTATTGGTTATCAAAATTGCAAAGTATACGATGACCTTAACCTACAACCTTGCTCAAACTGTGAGAGATTTACTACACTAGAGATTTACAACTAGCTTATGTTGCATAAATTGTTGTTATAATAACAACAGATACAAAACAAATTACAATACAAAACACATAGCGAATTACAGCCATCTATGCCAAGTGTTAAAAATTAAATATTAAAAGATTCATTCAATCAATGGATTACCCTGGTATATAGGTAAAAGAGATATTCCTCCACCAGCTATAATACATAATATAAAAAGAAATAACTCCAACGATACGCTGCTAACGTCACCTCGAAATAGCATGCTGAATCTACAAAGTCAGCGAAACTTCAATAAGCAAGTCAAGTATAAACAACACGAGTAGAAAATATACAGCGTGAAATAATACAACGAAACTAACTATTACAGATCGGGAGTCTCTCAACAAAAACGTGAAAAAAAATAAAGAAAATATACTCTACCTAAATATCTGGTGTTTAAATGCCAATTTTACAAAACTTCAAGTTTTCATTGAAAGACTCGTAATGAAACCTTGTATAATTATATCCATCGAGACATCGAACTTAGGATATAAAGACTATTTGCGTTAAAAGGATATAAAATGTACTATATTAACAATAGGATAAACAAATCGGATGGTGTAGTGATATGCATGGAAGACTACATAGATGAAAATACTGAAACTATACAGATAAATAATCCTAAAATTTTAAATTCCACTATAAAAATAGATAGTACAAATATACTAGACATATAATCTTTATATCAATCACATGACATTACAAAATTAAATTTATAATGAACTTAAAAGAATTAATAAAAATGAAAAATAGAACAAAGAATCATCTAATCATAGATGATTTCAATATAGACTTAATGTGTCACAGGACAACTGTAGTAACAAATTATTATGTAACTTTTTGGCTAATGGATTCAGTCCGGATTTGCAGGGTATCACTAGACCATCGGATTATAGAAATACACTGGATCATGCATAGACAATGTATTCATCAAAACCAGATCATTAAGAACCACAACTTTTAAATTGATAAATTTGATTTGAATAATAACTTAAAATCTAATATATTAAAAGAACACAAAACAGCTGTAAACTATAGTAACCTTAAGAGAATATCCAATGAAGTAAACTTGAACATGATGCTGTCTGTGCATGATACAACGGAAGCTATCAATGCTCTTATAGGCACAATAAAACACTGCATAAAACTTGCCACTATAAATATAAACAAAAGCAACAAAAACGATAATACTATACCTAGGGAAAATGAATTACAAAGGTCATATTAGTATCATGCAATAAAAAAGATCTGTTATATCAAATCTGGATAAATGAACCAAGTAAGGATAGGGTTAAGAAAGAGTACAAGAATTATGAAAAAATATTAAATAAAATCATTAAAGAGGCTAAAATAAAATTTGATAGGGAACTGATCGACCAAAATCAGAAAAACTCAAGAAGACTATGGGAAATAATAAAAACAAAATTAGGGAAAAATAACAAAAAAGCCGATACTATCAAGTATGTATATAATGGTGATATGCAAAATGGTTAGTGAACCAACCAGAATAGCAGAAGAGTTCAATTCGTACTTCTGTAATATTGGTAAAAATATAGGTGACAAGATCCGACAACCCACTAATATAGCCAGCAAAAGTACAAGTATAAATAAAAAATCTATTTTTCTGAATCCAACTAATAAATTGGAAATAGATGAAATAATAAGTAACATGCAATTAAAAAAGTGGAGGGGTATAAAGGATAATATAAATGTAAAAACTATAAAATTGTTATCAGAACACATTTCAAATCCACTTGTGCATATCATTAACTTATGCATTGAGAAGGGCATATGCTCTAAAAAGAGCTGAAATTATACCTATAGACAAAGCCAAAAGCAAGAACCATGTATCAAACTACAGACCTATATCGTTGATCTCAAACTTAGTTAAGATATTTGAAATAGTCATAAGTTTCTTAGATCTGGCTAAAGCTTTTGATACCATAAACGACAATATTTTATTGTATGCAATAATGCATAGATTATATAACTATGGAATCAGGGAAATAGCATATAAATTAATTAAAAGCTATCTGGAGAACAGAAGCCAAAGACTAAAACTACAAGAATATGTAAGCAGTTACGAGGTGATAGACACTGTTGCCCCGGAAGGTGCGATATTATGAACTTTATTTTTTATATTATATGTAAATGATCTCCTAAAAAGTATGAATGATGACACAATTGTATCTGATGCGGATGATACTGTAGTTATATCTATCGATGATACCTGGGCTAAAGTGAAAAGTAAAATGAATGAATATTTAAGTATAATCTCAGACTGGCTAGCACAAAATAAACTATCCTTAAATATTGAAAAGACTGTCTTTATAACTTTTGGGAATTATAAAAATAGTGTTCCTAAACAAGTCACATGCAAAATAGAGGGTAAATCCCTGACAAGAGTGAAATACTGTAAATATTTAGGCATTATGTTTCACTATAACATGAAGTAGAAGCAACACATAAAATACCTTATAAAAAAACAAAATATTTAGTTTTCTTATTTTATAAATAAGCCTTAAACCATTCGGATGGAACCTTTAAGATAATGGAATTCAGCGAGCGTCGTGCCGGCGCTGAGCGCTTCAAACGACGTTAAAGCGCTCAGCACTTGGCGTGTATGTGAGCGTGAGTGTAAGTCTGTGTGTACTTTTCCCCTCTTTTTTTGTGAAGGGTTGTCTTTCTTATCTTTTGGAATTCTCTTAAGGAACCAGTAAAAATAAATATATCTTCTAAACTTTTTTTTTTTTTTGAGTGTCAGGGATGCCAGCGCTTGAGCGCGAGAGGAAGTGCATTGGATTTCTATGTCAGTTCATGTTGCTCGTTGGGTGCGTGTATGTCAAATGTTGGTGTTGTTTTAGTATGATGTTTTTGAAGTGTTGAAGTTAATCGCAGCCGCTACTGCTTACATTAATTAACGAAGGCTCCGTTTCTTTACATGGTTTACAGATTACATATTACATAAAATTATGGCATGCGTGCCGTACAAAAGTTCCTGGCTTAACTCTAGTGGCTAATATAAACAAGTGTTCTTGTTCTTGTACATTATTTTAAGGATTGTAAAATACATTGCTTACATGCTAAGGTTAATCACTGGATCCTGGTGAATCACTAACACTGTAAATGAATAATCTAGAAATGTGATAAATAGAACGTAACGTAAAAACATAATAAGAACGAATGAGATATTTGAGAGCCACTACTTTCTATCAGGCATGTAACTTGTACATTTAGGTATTTTTTTTTTTAAAGAATTTTTTTTTGCTTAGTATTAGTATATTTAATCTACACAGGTCGTCCCCTCCTCCTATCACGAGCCTGGTTTCTCAGTACGGCTTTCGGGCATTTGCTGAGTAGCGCGTTCTTATTTCTTGAAAATCCTAATGTTGCAATATTTGTCTGAAATCATTCTTATTCCGTGCCCCTGCTCGACAGGGCGCTTCTTTCTTGCGAGAATTTGCGCGACTGCTCTAGTGCGATTAGATATTCTTTCTGTTTGATTAATCGAGAGATCGGGCTTTTTGTACGTCTGCGGTATATTATAAAGCCTATAACGATTACCGCGCCCAATAACAACATTCCGGATGATAGCGAGAATCCGAAAATCGAAGTATACGCTGACAGCGTAAGCGGGCAGTTTTGCTGAGACATGGCTGGGCTCGATCGTCGATGACAGCCTCATTCAGATCGGGGGTTATACAGTGGTTAGGCAAGATGGTAACGTGAATGGAGGTGGGGTTACCCTGTTTGTCCGGAATGGTTTGAAGATAAAAACTTTAGCTTCATCTGATACCCGGGGACCAGGTAAACCTGGCATTTCTGAGTATCTGTTTTGTAGTATTCAGCAGGGTAACTCTCCTCCTGTTCTCGTCGGAGTTATATATAGACCCCAAGAAATCCCTATGCAGAAGGACTCTAACCTCTTTAGAGTCCTACGCGATCTCTGCAGCAAATATAGCCACAAAATAATTGTGGGTGATCTGAATGCGGACCTGCTGTCCACGACTGACGATGCCACTACCATCAGGCGTCTATCCGAAGAATTATCTCTTCGGATTGTCCGCCATGGTCCCACTCATCACACTTCATCTTCTCACACATGGATTGACTTGATCTTGACAGACGAGAACGACACGATCTTGGACTCTAGGAATGAATGGCTGCCCAGTTTCGGCAAGCACTGTATAGATGTCTCTCTAGACATGTACACACCTACTCCTGTGCGGGAGTCTTTTTCGTACCGTGACTACAAGAGCATTGATTCTAGTGCTCTTGTTGACTTCTTGTCTTGCTGCGACTGAGCATCCATGAATTCTTTTGAAACCGACCTGGAAGGTGCTTTAAATACTTTAAATAATAATTTAAGATTGGCAATTGATGAATTAGCGCCTTTAAAAACAGTTTGCCTGAAAAAGTAAATGAATTACCCTCCTTGGTCTGGACCTGAGCTGAGGCTCCTTATTGATAAACGTGATGCAACGCACAGGCGTTATTAACGCACTGGGCGCGCAGATCTACTCAATGAATTCCTCAGGCTCACTAATGAGATCGATATGCGCTTGGCTCAAGAGCGTGAATCCTTCCTTAGACAACAGCTGACTGACGCTCTTGATGATAACAAAAACATCTGGAAGGTAATGCGTCATCTCGGCCTCTTGCCTGGGCGTAAGGAGGAGGAGTTTTTTGGTTTCTCGCCTGGGCAGCTGAATGGGCACTTTGCGGGGATCTCGACCTCACCCCTTGAAAATATTAACGAAGCAACGGACACTATTTCATCGGCGAGTGATGAGGGCTTTAGCTTCAGCCCTGTCAGTATGAGTGACGTTGTCCTTGCTATTTCTCACTTTTCCTCGCAAGCGAGAGGTGTTGACGGCATTCCCTGCGAGGTGGTCACTGAGGCTCTTTCTATCATTGGCAATTTTATTTTAAATATTTTTAACTCCTCCTTTGCTCAGGGAATCTTTCCGAGTATCTGGAAGCAAGCGTAGTTAATTGCACTAAGGAAGAACAACACTCCATCTAATGTTTCTGACTTTCGTCTAATTGCATTGCTCTGCTTTCTATCTAAGGTACTCGAGAAGATCGCACACACCCAGATCACGGAGTACCTTAACAAAAATCATATATTGGATCCCTTCCAGGCAGGTTTTCGTAAGCATCATAGTACACAGATAGCGTTATTGAAACTGACTGACGACATACGCATGGCCGTTGACAAAAAGAGGGTTACGCTATTACTGTTGTTTGACTTCAGTAAGGCATTTAACACCATCTCGCCCACCAGACTACCATCCAAAATGCGACAGCTGGGTTTCTCCCGGACAGCTCTTCTGTGGATAAAATCATATTTACAGGGACGTACCCAAATGGTAATCTCTAATAAACACGGAAACTCTGAATGGTTGGATACTAACCTGGGTGTTCCACAGGGGTCTGTCCTGGGCCCCCTGCTGTTCAGTCTTTATGTCAACGACCTGCAAAACATACTTGACGATAGCGCACACCTATTTTATGCTGACGACCATCAGATTTATCTACATACCACCAAAGATAAATTACATGAGGGTTTGACTCGACTAGCGGATGCGGCACGACTGGTGTCTGATTGGGCGGGGAGCTCCGGTCTGCAGCTGAACTCCAGCAAAACTAAGGCTATATTTTTTGGTTCCCGTAAAAATGTCAATGATATCGAACCTGCCTGGAGTTCAGCTGCAGGACGGAGTGATTGTCCCTTTCAGTGAAACCGTCGTGAGTCTCGGTCTTGTTCTTGACAGTAAACTCACTTGGAAACCGCAGGTAGATTCGATAACGAAAAAAGTTAATAAAGCCCTCTATAGCCTGTGGTTTATTAGGGGCTGCACCACCGAGACTCTCCGCAGAAGGCTAGTCGAATCACTCATACAACCGAATATGGACTACTGTGCTGTGACTGTCCTGGACGCTGCCGACGAACAACGTATTCGCTTACAACGACTGAATGATTCGTGTGTGAGATTCATATTTGGGGTAAGAAGGGATGAGCATATCTCTCCTTTCAGGAGGCATCTCGAGTGGCTTCAAACTGATTCGAGGAGGCTTTATTTTGAAGGTATTCTTCTATATAAGGCGCTTCGGATCAGGGAACCACAATATTTATCGGCATTTTTTGCCAAAAGCAAGCCGAGGCCCTCAGGTAGGGGAGTTCCCCCACAACTGAGTATCCCGTCAGTAAGAACAGAATCTGGGGCAAAAGCCTTTCAGGTTCAAGGGGCTCGTTTCTGGAATGCTCTCCCTTCTGCTCTGCGCAACCTACCATCTCTCGCATCATTCAAAAGAGCTCTGCGAAGGCACCTGCTTGCCCTCGACGCCTAATTAATTAATATAAGTTCTTGACGTAAGTTATTAAAACCGCAATAGTTAAACTAGTCTGACGTGGCCCCTATTGGCTGTACTCATTTAAAATTATCACAGTGATCCTCATGTATATTAATTAGATAGGTCTATGACAAAATTGTGATATAAAGTTAATACTAGACTGTGATAATTCTTTATGTAATATTGTCCTGTAATGTCGACTTGTTTATAGGTCTATTTAAGCCTGTTTCACGTCGTAACAATCTGTGACTTATTTATTTATTAATTTTACAGTGATTTATTTTTAATGTATATAATACAGTACTTTATTGTATTATTTATTTATATTTTTACTGTATTCAGTGAATAAAGATCTATCTATCTATCTATCTATCTCTCACCGCACACACTCGCGTTTGCAGGCACTTAATATCGTCAAAGTTGCGTCGACGATGTCAGCACGAGAACTGACTAATTTCGCGCGCTCTCGCGAGCTGCCGCGCCACATGCTCAAAACAATCTAGCGGGCCCGCTCATGTAAGAGCTGCGCTGATTGGCTCGCGGTCCGCGCGAGCCGTTCAGTCTCGCGTTGCAGCAAGTCGATAGGCTGAAACAGCGAGACGCTGGCTCTGGCTACGGGCACTATCCCGCGCTCGAACCAGTCCTTGCTGCGCCGATTTATCCGTTTGAGTTAGGCGGGGCGCCACCCTTCATCCACCCACTCGCCCCTGGGTCACGCAATTGACAACGCAACCACGTATTCTCCTCTCGCGTGGGAGTGGTTGGACAATGGTCATCCACAGGCCTCTTGCTCCGAGCCGCCTGCTCCGCCAGCTCCCCTTGGCGACGGTTTACGGCCTCCCCCTGCTGCCGCCGTCTCTCCTCTGCAGCTCTCGCTGCCTTCTCGGCACGATGGCGCCTCTCCTCCTCCTCTCCCTGTCCTGCCTCCTGCTGGCCTTCTTGGGGGGCATCGGCTGGACTTGGGTTCTCCCTCGCCGGGCCAGGCAACTCGTTGGCTACTGCCTCCGGGTCGCCTCTTCGGTCGGCAGGGGCCCAGTTGGTCCAGTCGACCTCCGCTGTTCCTGGAAGATCCTTCCAAAGAGGCATCCCAGTAGCGCGCCAGCTTCTCCCACTGATGACTGGCCACTCTCGTCGTAGGCGTGGTGGACAGCGAGTGTCAACTGCCTATTACCACCCTCCTTCTTCTTGCCCTTTTTCTTCTTCTTCTTCCTTTCTCCCGCTGGCTGTCAGTTCATCGGCTCTTCTCACAGTCTCTTCGGTAAGCTGGGAGTCGGGTCTTGCCATTTGCATGCAGGGAAGCCAGCGACGTATCGCTCCAGCTCTTTCTTTGCTTCCCGGCTTTCGACGGTCTCCTCGTTTACCTCCTCTGCCTCTGCTCCGGATGGCTCACGCCTCTCCATACAGGAGTCAGCTGGCGCCGCAGGTGTCGCTACTATAGCTGGCACCGCTGGTGTCGCAGCTACTTCCGGTACTCCGGCTCCTCCGCTGATGATCTCCTCGCAAGATTGCACAAGGCGGTACACATCATGGTACGCTCCTCGCCAGTAATATTCTTGAGCCACTCGGTCATATGTTTTCTCAATTCCCAAGTGACCCGAGGAAGGTGTGCAGTGCACATCTCTCATCATTCTCTCCTTATGCTCCTCAGGGACTACCAACCTCCACGCCTCCTCTCGATGTGTTATCGGGTCATGCAATGCATCATTGCGCCAACGATATAGCACACCGTCTTCAATGCGCCAGCCTGGATACTTTCCCAGGAAATTCTCAACATGCTCTCGTAGTTTTAAATATTCCCGGGTCGGTAATCTCTTCGAAGGCGGAAACTTCATCTTCGCAGTTGTCCTCGCTTCGAGACAGCGCATCAGGAAAGTGATTTCATGCACCTTTCCTATAAATATCTCGAAATTCCACTGCTGCAGCTCAATCGCTCATCTCGCTAAGCGGCCGCTGGGATCTTTTAAATTTTTCAGCCACTGCAGGCTCTTGTGATCGGTTATCACGCTGAACCTGTACCCCTCAATGTACGGCCTCAACATTTTAATAGCCCAGATCACAGCTAAACACTCTTTCTCTGACGTCGTATAATTTCTCCCCGCTGACGTCAGCACTTGGCTAATGTATACTATGGGGTGCTTGCCATCTTCTCCCTCTTGTGGCAAAACAGCCCCAAAAGCCACGCCACTGGTGTCACACTGCACTTTAAACGGCTTCGAAACATCGGACCGTGCATGTTTAGGGGCCAGAGTGAGCGCGTGCTGTAGCGCTTCAAACGCCTCTTGCTGCTCTTCACCCTACTCCCACTTTTGCTTTTTCCTCAGCAGACAAACTATCGGGACTTTGAGCTCGGACTCGCCCTTTATGAAGCACGAATACCCGCCCAACATGCCCAGAAAGCGTCTCAGCTGTTTCACAGTTCTCGGCGCCGGAAAGTTTCGCACAGGCTCTACTCTGTCAGGATCGGTGCGTAGATCCTCGGTATCCAGTAGAAAACCTAGATACGAAATCCGAGAGCAATAAAACTCACACTTCTCTCGATTTACGACACACCCCGCCCCAGTCAGTCGCTTCAGGACAAACTCGAGCCATTTTAATTGCTTTTCGAAAGTCTCCGTGGCGATTACCAGGTCGTCGAGGTAAGCCAATATCGCTGGCTCGCACGCAAGACTAAAGAGGGCATTTACTAGCCGCTGCTGAGTCCTAGGCGCGTTACACAATCCGAAGGACATTCTTTTAAACTGCCACAGGCCTGAGCCTGGAACAAAGAATGCCGTATACTTTTGACTCTCCTTCGAAAGCGGAATCTGGTAAAACGCTTGTTTTAAATCGACCTTTGTGAGGTAACGAGCATTGCGCAGCCTGTCTGTAAGTCGGATGTTCATCCTTGTTGGTTACTCGATTAAAATCTCTGTAATCGACACAGAACCTCCATCTTCCGCCCGATTTATGAATCATAACAGGTGCACTTGTATAATCACTGGCTGACCTCTCGATTATTCCCTCGTTGAATAATCGCTCTACCTCCTTGACTGCGGCTCTCTGCTTAGCTGGGGACTCACGTCCTGGCTTATGTCGAATTGGCGTAAAATCAACCAACTCGATATGGTGCTCGGTGATATGCGTCATCCCCAACAAGGAGCTTTGGTCCTTCAACAGCCTCTCTCGATCGCACGTCGCAATCGAACTTTTTGCAGAAATCCATACCCAGGATTATCGGCTGTTCGAGCAACGGTGCGGCCTTGAAAAATATGGCTTGAGCTTTGCCTCCAACATCAAGCATTAACTTTAATTCCCTGAGAATTTTAATTAATTGTCCCGTGACGGGGCGCAACATGGTGCTACTCTTCCTTAATCGATTTCAAAACCTCTCAGTAATTTCTAGACCAATCAAAGAGAGCGTCGCCCCAGATTCAAGTCGTGCTTGATACACCTGCCCACCAAGACTTATCCTGAGAAAATTCCTATTCTCTGTATTCACTCCCGCTATTACCTCCTCTTCACTCAACTCGCCACCCACAATACCCTCAGCCGTCTCGAGCTAAGTAGGGTTGTCTACCGGAAGGAAAGCGACGCCTCCTACCCCGCAGCTTCCTTTTCCTTGCCCTCTGGTGACGCTCAAGACGGCATGGACAAGCAATACTTTCGATCAGCTGTTTGAGCTTCGCTTACGTCCCACTTTTTCCTATCACCTAGCAATTTCGCGAGCTTCTCCTCTAATTCCCCTAATTCAGCGAACCGGGAGGCCTCTTCGCTCTCCCACGTCGCAGTATCGCTGAATTCATTTAGAGGATTCACGAAGGTCACCTGCTTTTTCCTCTTCTCACACACCACTTGGCTTCTCGGCGGTGCAGATCTATTGACTTCTCCGCTCCCAGTCTCAACTTTCCCAAACTTGCAATAATTTTACTGCAGTCGAGGCACGAGAGCACAGTACTACCCTTTCGTCCGCAACCCTGACACGAGACAGTCGCTCCCTGCTCACTCACCCGCTGAGTGCATTGTCTCGATGTGTGTCCCTTCAATCTGCAACGAAAACAGAGAATTTCGGGACACTCTGAAGCGCGGTGCCCCACACTGTGGCACGTAAATCATACTCCCAAAAACTCTCCCTCCATCACATTCTCGCTGAGCTTTCGCTCTAGCAGCCTCTCGCACCTGCTCTATGCGACGTTGCTGCTCTCTCTGGGCATCTTGCTCTTCGCGCTCTACGCGAAGTTCTTCGTTAAAAACTCTCTCCCTGGCTTACCCGTAGGTCATACCGCTCGCACGGAGTTCCCCTATCCGAGCAGCAAGAGTGGCGAACAACTCGTTCGTCGCACTATGACGCTCAGCCCCATTGCTCACGCTCTCAGCCGAACTCTTTCCGCTTTGACGGCTTCTGCGCCGGAGCCACCGATCTACGCCTGCGACATTCACCGCAGGCGCAGAGTAGCGTTGATCGCTCTCAGCGAACGCATCCTCAATACCAGAGCTTTCTACTCTAGCATCGCGTCTGTCAGGACCCACTGGTGGCTGCCTACAACCCCTCACTACCCTCGCTGAGATATACTCTCAGTTAGCAGTAGGATTGCTAACCAGGTAACACTGCAGACAGCTGGTGAAAATCCCCGACTGTTGCAATCGGGCGACTCGACAACGACGCTGTCGTCGTCACCACTGTTCTAATCGCCTGCGATGTCACGACCGACTGCGCTGTCGTAGTCGCAATCGCAGGCCTAACTACCGCCACCTCATTCTCACGATTATTAAGGGGTAAGCCGAAACGATTTTCGCTTTCGTTTGAATGTGGTCTGACCTCCCTTAACCTGCTCTTGGGCTTGGCTACTCGTCGCCTAAGCCCTGGGAGTACTTCGCTTAGTACTAATTAGATGAGAGGTATTGGTGTGCATCCGATAGATGAACAGCGGCTTCAAGTAACTCGTACAATATTTACATTTTACTAATATTTTTCAGCGGACGAGACCCTCTGATCGACTCACAAGCGTCAGCCCAAAAACCACATTATTTTGTGTGTTTTATGAGCCTAGAGGGGCTTTTCCGCAAAGTGAGAGAAACCTAACTTCAAATAAAGACGGTGCTGTGCAAACATTCATCATCTCAGTTCCCTCGCAGTGGATATTGCAACAGTGCGAAGCAACATCGTCTTCAAAGAGGCAGGACCGTTATCGGCTTTATCGCGGTTAGCAGTTTGTCGATACCTGAACGAGGCTGTTTTTGATATCATCTTTGAGGTTAGATTGGATGCATGTACCATATATGTATATATATATCCGGCTGAGTAAGTGCGCGAAATCGTCGCGCCACTGTGCTCGACTCTCAATTTTCCGCCGCAAGAGTGCAACACCATCGCATCTCATATTTATCGAGCAACAGTTGACTGCACTGATCTAGCTCACGGGCATACGCCAAGCGCACGAGTTTTGAATTTTTGTATTTGAATTTCGTAGGGCGCGAAATTTAAATTTTTTAATTTTTGAACTTTCACTTCCCAAGATTGTTTATTTATTTATTGTAATGGCTCGAGGTTCATGCGAAAAATGTAAAAGAATAATGCGCGTGGGCACCGTAATGCGTAATTGTAAAAACTGTTCTGCAACATTTCACAATGTTTGCATGAACTGGCATGTTATTGATAAAACCAATTACATATGCCAAGCATGTAACTCGAAAATAAAAAGTATTAACACAAAAACGTAAAAAAAGACTGGCACTACAGTATTACTATTCTGTAAATAATAATACTGATGTTAATAATACTGTCGATAATACTGATCAGAATAAGACAGAGATCTCGAACACAGATTTCACGAATGTATCCCTTAAGGAAAATATTTCAGCTTCGATAACGGCCGTCCTTTCTAGTGAAACTACTGAGAGGAAGCGTACCAAGGCAAGTTCTTCGATGGATATGAGTGCGCTTCACTATTGTTCACTACCATCATCGATGCTTGACCTAATTAGCAATCAGTTTGAGCTCCTGCAGAGATCTGTGGATGATCTCAAATCTCTTCTGGTGGGAAAGCTTGATACCATCAGCCAGAGATCGGGCCCTGCCCCAGCGGCATCCGGAAAGATTGAAGGACTGGTGGATAGGGTTTCGTCCCTAGAGAAGAAAATCGTAACTCAGAACTCTAAATTAAAGGTTAAATTGGAAAGGTTTGTTGATGACGCTTGGTTTGGGCATGGTGATGGTGGTTTTGCTTCTTGTCCCAATGTTAATGACAATGACAAGAATAATAATAATAATAATAATAATAATAATAATAATAATTTATGTAATTATGACGTCGATACGTCACGAGTTTTCGTCTCGCTAAGTGATTCGCACTCAGTCAATGCGAATGATGATGCGGGCGCCTCTGCGATGACTGATACGGACAAGAAGGGCTTCAAAGTCATTAAACATTGGAGTAAACCTAGGGATCATAAGCGGACAAGGAAGGCTGTGCTCCTTCTCTCAACGTGAATGTCTCTTCGGTGACCCAGGCGAATGGTGCTGATAATTTCACAGAAATAATAGTTTCTAATGTATTTGATGGTTCTGAGCAAGAATGTGGTGACGTGGCCCCACGCTATTCTCAGTATCATCCTGCCGTCAGTCTCCAGGGACGACATCTGATCCACGCGTAAGCTTCGAGCAGAAAGATCGGGTTCGCAAACAGATTGTCGGCGGCTGTCATCATGGGTAGTATGTCTCTCTAGCCGCAAGCTATTAGAATCGCAAAGTAGAATTTTTATAAATGAATTATTAAGCAAAGAATTATTTCTCCAGTTTAAAAGTCTTAAGAGTTTAGCACGCGGTCTGGGTTTTAAGTATACTTGGCATAGAGGCGGTCGTCACATATGTTACATTCGTTTATGACGGCAGCAGATCTGCACGCGATTGCTGCATCTTATGACAGTGCTAATATTATTGTAAATAACACTCGCACCAGTACTGATGTAAATAAGCTGATAGTGGTACAAGACAGTGATGTCACAAATGACGCGAAATCATCGTGCAAAGAAGCACGAAAATCTCATAGTGAGGTTTGACCAGGCGGGGAGAAGGCAAAAGAGACAGAACGCGAGAGGTTGAGGACGGGATTTTTAAATGCAACATCCCTAAACAAGCATATGGAGATGTTCCGCCAATTTCTGGTGACTACTTGTCCCATTTACCAACTCTTCAGAATGGCTGAGTCGCGTTTCGGGCCAAACGTCGACAGTGTATTCGCTCAGATTGATGGCTACTCGGTTCTTCGGCAGGATAGGAATACCCAAGGAGGAGGCGTTGCGCTTTTTATATATAATAGTTACAAGGCGACTTTGTTGTGTTCATCCGCAACGACGCAAGACGAAGGTAAACCAGGTATTCCTGAATACCTTATGTGTAGGGTGCAAAAGGGTAAAATGCCTCCTATTTTTGTTGCGTTTATTTACAGACCACCGAGTATCTCCTTTACGGGAAGTTGTGATTTAATGGAGAAGCTAAGATCACACGCGGTTGATTATGACTATCGAATAATGATGGGGAATTTGAATGCGAATATGCTGTCGGCGTCTCAAGATGCGAATTTCATTAAAGACCTTGCCTGTGAGTTAAATTTCTAATTCGTTAATCATGGCGCGACTCACTACGTTGGGGAATCTTACACATGGATTGACGTGATCCTAACTGACGACAATGAAGTGGTATTGATGCGAACAACATGATGGCGACTTTTCCGAGCAGACATAATATCATTGATGTCACAATTGGGGCCCCAAAGTCAATTACCCCGGTCCTGAGCCCTTTCTTTTAGAGAGATTTCAAAGCCGTCAGACAAGAGAAACTTCCGTCTTTTCTCGGGGCTTGTGACTGGTCGACCATCAGTGGCCCAAAGCAAGTTGGAATCCCTTAGCTACAACATCATGGCTGTTACCGACAGGCTTGCCCCTTTAAAGCAATTTAAACCTAAAAAGAAGGGATCTCCGCCGCGGGTTAATGTTGAACTTAACGATCTCTACAACTGACGTGAAGCCGTTAAACGGCGATATCAGCGGACCCGTGATGACAGGCTATAGTCGGAGTTCCAGTCCCTCGCTGCTCAAGCAGAACAATGCACAATTGAAGTGCAAGAGGCTTTTATCCAAAATAGAATATCTGACGCGTTGGATAATAATAATAATAATATCTGGAGAGAGCTTCGAAAGCTTGGACTTTTGCAAGAGTCCAGGGAAGATCTACACGGTATTTCGCCAGATGAACTTAATACTCATTTCGCTGGGATCTCTGTTTCTCAGTCGGAGCGTGACATTGACTTACATGATATCTTAGCAACGGCCAGTGATGATGGTTTCTTTTTTCGTCACTTCACTTCGTCACAAGTCACTTTTTTTGACGTGGTCCTGGCCGTTGCACACTTTACTTCACAGACTAAAGGGGATGATGGCATTCCCTAAAGTATCATTGCTAAATCCCTTCCGGTTTGGGGTCAACATCTGGTCTCTATTTTTAACTCCTCTTTATCGTGTGGGATCTTTCCTGAGGCCTGGAAAAGGGCACATCTGGTGCCTCTCAAAAAAAAACGGCAATTTCATCAATTGCTTCGGACTTTCGTCCAATTTCTTTATTGAATTTTCTTTCCAAGGTTCTCGAAAAGATTGTTCATGAGCAGATATCGGAGTATATAGAGTCTGAAAAATTACTTGATCCCCGCCAAACGGGTTTTCGGATAAATCATAGCACGCAGACAGCACTGCTGAGTCTGTCAGAAAACATTAGGGCTGGTATCAACAACAGCAAGAACCTGCTCATCATCCTCCTGATGCTTGATTTCAGCAAGCCGTTCGATATAATTTCACCCTCGAAACATTTTCGTAAACTAATCAGATCGTATATTACAGGTCGTAATCAACCTGTGGTTACGAATTCGAATGGCAATTCAAATCGGCTCACTACCAATCTTGGCGTTCCACAGGGCTCTTCTGTTTAGCCTTTACATTAATAATATTCGTGATCATCTGGCTAACTTCAAAGGCCCCGAGGCAACCCCGAGGCAACCTATTCCCAGGTGACAAGGGACGATCAGAGTGAGGGTGTGGACCGCATGTCGGCTGTTGCGCGTGCGGTGTCGGCATGGGCATCTGAGAATGCACTCCGCCTCCGCCTCAATAACATTAATAAAGTGCAAAGACTACAGCTGCCTGGTATTGAGATCGAGGATGGTGTTTTCATCCCATTTGTTGACGCTGTAACTAATCTCGGTGTTATAATGGATTCAAAATTAACGTGGAAACCGCAGGTGGATGCGATTAGCCGAAAGGTTAATAGAGCTCTTTATGGACTCAAATCTTTCCGATTCTGTACCACCGAGACACTACGTAAGCAGCTGGCTAGCGCTCTTGTTGCCTCGCATTTGGATTGTAGAACTCATGTGTGAGATACATCTGTGGTGCTAAAAGGCACGAGCACATCTTCCCATATAGAAAAAGGATAGGCTGGTTCTCGGTGGAGGCGAGAAGGGAGTATTTTGCGGCTGTGCTGCTTCATAAAGCATTTATTATAGGACAGCCTCCGTATCCCGCTGCCCTTTTTGAGAGAAACCTGGGTAGAACCTCTTCTAGGGACCCCAAAGAACTCGTACTTCCCATTTCGCGTACTGACACTGGACTCAAGTCATTCAGTACACAGGGGGCGCAGCTATGGAATTCACTTCCTCGCAATCTAAGATACCTTCCGTCACTTGGTCGGTTTAAAGCGGCAACACATCGACACATCCATTAATGTGATGATGGTAGTGTCGTCGACTGATAGATGTAAGCGGTAATATAAATATGTAATAAATTTAAAAAATGAAAATGTGATAAGCCATCTAGTATTGTACTGTGTGATTGTATTGTATACTGTATTGACATTATGGATTAGCGAGAATATAATTGTACTTGGTATCGTCACGTCGTGTGACAAATCTGTGATATGACGAAGCATAATGTAACTGTGATATATATGTATTTTTGACTGGTCTCGCTTTCTATACGCGCGAGATCCCTGCTCGCATTATCCCATTCGTACCACGGCGCATCCTGTCCCTTTTCCGCAAAACACGCCCGCAATACTCGGTCCCGCTTCACCTCGACCGAGCCACGCATACTACGCCCCCTAATGGCGAGCTCTGCATCGAGTTGCTTCGACCAGCCGACTAACATCATATTTTAATGTACACGCCTTTCGCAACCTAAGCAGCCTCCTCATCGCCGCTCATCGGTCTACTGTGTAGCCGTTGCTGGCCTTCTCTCTCCACCTGCTACGCTATCTCGCTGCATCGTGGCCTCTCGCACACACATACACACTAGCCGCGAAATCTCTCCTCTCCTCTGACCCCGCGATCACAGAGAATCTCCACAAAGAATGCCAATTGCGACGTGCTGCCTCCCAGCAGCGCGCACGCATCTCTTGCACCTCTAATGCGCTCGATTTATTTTTATGTCGAGAGATTCGACCTGATCGCCTTCGCTTGGGAGAGCTAAGAAAGAGGAGGAAGAATAACAATAACAACTTTCGATAAATAATATTGTATTTTGCCCCAAACCCCAGCTCGGCGCTCTCCCGGTGCGCAAGCACCTAGTAACCTCCGCGCACTCTCTCTATCTCTATCCACCTCGCATGGCACGCCGCCGACCCAGCGCAGAGCTAGATCGTACAGCCCGCTGCCGCCGGCTGAACACACTCATTCTCTCTCTCTCTCTCTCTCTCTCTCTCTCTCCCTCTATCTATTTCTCTCTATCTTTTCTGCCGCACTCTGCCCCCGGGCACTTTTGCGTTCAGTTTATTGCACGCTCCTTAATGCAACCTTCAAGCTCAGATATTATTCTGCTGGAGGCTACATTTTGCTACACCACTATCACTCGTTGAAATTCTTACTCTGCAACATAACCTGCAAATTACCTGACATCGCTCTCTCCTGCTTGGCCTGCTTTTCGCACTCTTGGACAGCCGCGTGGAGACATCTTAGGAGACAGCGGATCAACATCATAGTACGGTCTCTCATAGGTCAGTGTGCTCGTTCTCTACTCGCACTACTGGAACCATCTGTTGACGAGCCCAACAAGCTCATTTGTTTTGTCGGTAACTCTACGTCATGGGTTAACCCCCGTTGCACATTATCGACTGCCAGTAAGTTGCCGGCAATAAATGACTACTAGTGGAGAGAGTATACGGAATCCTTTACCACCATCTGCAAGGCCTGTGACAAAGCCATCCAGACTAAAGACCCAAAAAAGTGTGAGATCTGCAACAATCATTACCACACGAGATGCATCACATTCAGGTGCGTGACGGTGAGAACCGTTGCTACTCTCGCGTGTTCCACCTGCGCAGATACTAACATAAGAAAGCGGCTGGAGTCTTCTTTCAACGGCAATAATATGACATTAAAAGCTATTAACAACAACAGCAAGAAGAAGATCCAGTCTGCACGAGAAATGGTAAAAGCTTTAGAGATTGATCCACAAACACACAGCGTTCCTCTGAAAAAATATCAGATTGACAGTGAAATTGATCTAAAAAATTTGCAAGACAAAAATGTAGACTATTTTATAAATTCACAATCATTACAATTTTTCGATAGATTCAAAATAAATAAAGGATTTTTAAAGACTAACTGTGAATCCTGGTCCCAAAATCCTGACTATTTAAAAGCTTTGAAAGTGTTCAAAAATATGAAGTTCGTTAACGATACTGAAGAAAGGGTAGTTGAATTAACCCAAGAATATATTAATATACTCACTATCGACGAAAACGAAAAACAGTACCTAATTCAAAATGTTAGTGGATACAAGAAAGAATTTCCAGATGCAAACAAGACAACGTTGTTGAAGAAAGATAAAAATGAATTAAAAAAAAATTGTGAATATTCAATATAGTTTTTTTATATTTTTTATATTATTATGAACGTTTGTTATTGTAAAACTGTAAAAAATTGTAATTTTTCATACTTTGATAGAACTTTAAAAGATACAAAAATCGATTCTTGATTTTTATGTATCATTTTAGGGAAACAATGCATGATATTGAACGTGTATTCAGGAGAAAACTGGAATTTTTCATCAGAAAGCAGGTAAGAGTACGTTCAACTGTGCTATTTCCTCTGATAGGTGTAAAAAGACACCTAAAGACGCTATTTTGGCTAAAAGTCCATCTATTCCGTTAGAAGCTTGATTTTTTTGTAGATCGAGTACCATAGTGAAAATCTAGAGCATATTGAACAAAAAAAAAGTAGGTTAGGTATTTATACAGACATAGTTTGAACAGTTGAAGGAGATTTTAAGGAAAATGGAGATTAAACGTAATTAAAGCAAATTAACTTTCTTAAATCGTAATTTTTAGGGCTTATAACTCAATTTTTTCTAGAAATAGACTTCATTTTTGAATTCTACACAAAATTTTACATAAAAAATGATGTATGGGATGTGATTTAGGCACGGTTTGATAAAGAAGCAATCTGGGGGAGAGACGGCCGATTTGCCCAAATCGGGAAATAAGGGACACGCTAATATATATATATATATTGCGACGGAGAAATCGTCGGGCTCAATAAATTACGAGACCTCTCGTACGCATTTCCACCAGAGTCGCAGGTAAGTGGTAGGATAATTATTTATATTAATAAAAATTATTTTAGACATCGTGCGAGAAGTCGATACGGCTGTAGATGCTGCCTGTCATGCTACCTGGGAGAGAGAACCAGCAGACGACGAACGCCGGTCTCGGGCGACTTACGAATTCATCGCTCGTTGAGTAGCCGTCCGCTTGATTCCCGCCAACAACGAAGACCACGAGGCCGCCGGGCAGCCGTGTATGTGAGAGAGCGAGCGAGCGAGAATGGGGGAACAGCCACCTGCGTGCGGGCAAGAGAGTGCGAGATAGAGAGAAGAGCCGCTTGCGTGCGTGCCAGAGAGTCTGAGTGAGAGAGATGAGCCGCCTGAGTGCGAGCCAAAAATACAAGATAAAAAGAAGAGATGGTATGTTGTACGAGTAGGGGATCTATTCCCTGTTACACGAGGCGTGCTATAGAGGTACAATTAAAGTCATATCGTCGCCAGGTATAAGGCTTCTCCTCACGTTTGGGGGCATAGTTTTTCGCGCCGAAATTTCAGAGCACGAGACAGCATCAGTACGAGAAGATGAGCTGCTTTATAAACAGAAGGTTAGAATAAGGTAATAGCAGAGAATACATGTCTTTCGCGAGAATAATTACCTCCGGAAAATCGGTAGCCAGTAAGAGCGAGTATGGGAGTGTGCGATTTCGAATGTGACCACGTTGTACAGATTTGTCGAAAGTCTTTGTTAATAAATCTTCATTTTGAAAATAACCAAATGAGACGTCTTTTCTTTCAACAAGAGTTTTGCGACCGAATCTCCTCCGAGATAAAGATATTTCAAGCCGACGCGTGATAAATACTAGGCCTGGCGCCGATATATATAATCAAATTCGGCCGGTATAATTCGGGTTGTGCCTAGATAATAGTTTTCACGTGCATCTGAGATTGAGAGAGAGACGCTATTTCCCTTGGCCTCAGATCTACCACATTACAATATATATATATATATATATATATATATATATATATATATATATATACGCACGTGACCATGCGCTCTTTCTCTCTCTCTCTCTCTCTCTCCCTCTATCTCAGACTAATGCTACTTATATATATATATATATATACTAGGGGGGTAACCCCCTGCTCGCTCCGCTCACCAACCCCCACGTTAATTTTTGAATGAATATTCATAAAAAATTATAGTATTTTATTTATTTCTGCACTGTTTAATATACAATTTGTAACATTATTTGTTATTATTTAACAGACCATGCGAAACTTTATTTTTATTAAAAAATATTACAATCTGAGGAAAGGTCTTGTAAAGATTTTAGTTTACCTGAACCAGATAGTTTTATCAATGGTTTGGACTGGTATTGCTTCTATTCTATTACCTAAAGGAATGACAAGTCATAGGACTTTTAGATTACCTTTAGATCTTAGTAGTATAGAAAGTGCATTCTTAGAATTAGAATCAGATAAAAAAAAATTAAGAGAAGTCGATTTAATAATTTGGGATGTAGCATCCATGATTCCTAAAAAAGCTTTAGAAATAATAGACCGCACATTACAAGATGTTTGTTATAATAATTTACCGTTTGGAGGAAAATTAATAGTTTTGGGTGGTGATTTTAGGCAAATTCTTCCAGTAATAAAACATGGTTACAGAAATTCAATAGTTGAAGAAACAATTAAATATTCTAAATTATGGATACTTTTCAAAATATTGAAACTTAAAAAAAATATTCGATCTAATGATATTGCATTTTCATCATTATTATTAGATTTAGGAGAAGGTAAACTTAATCCATTTGAGATTCCTACAAATTGGAAGATTAACAATGTTTGTGATCAAATTTATAGTAATATAAATCAAAACATTTCCATTAATAGCGTTATCTTAGCTCCTCATAATGAGGATATTAAAATAATTAACGATAAAGTTTTAAAATTGTTATATGGAGATTCAAAAACATATTACAGTGTAGATTTTGCAACACATAAAGGTGTAGATCAAACTGATGAAAATATACATCTTAATTATCCAATTGAAATGTTAAATGATATTAGAGAGGGTCTCCCACCACACAAATTAAATTTAAAAATTAATGCAATAGTAATGTTAATTCGAAATTTAAGTATCACAGACGGTCTATGTAATGTTACACGTTTAAAAATAACAAAATTATACGAGTATAACATCGAGGCAGAAATCATTACAGGAGAAAATATTGGTAGCAAAGTTTTTATTCCACGAATAACACTTACTACTAACGAGTCTTTTTCATTTCCATTTATTCTTCATAGAAAACAATTTCCAATCACATTAGCTTTTACTATAACGATTAACAAATCACAAGGTCAAAGTTTTGATTCTTTAGGGATTTTCCTTAGACGACCATTATTTTCTCACGGTCAGTTGTACGTAGCTTTATCGAGATGCAAAAATCCTGATAAGATATTTATTCAAAGTGAATTAACAGATTCATCAAACATTGAAAATATTGTATGGCGTGAGATTTTCGAAGGTTAAGTCTATAATAGTCATTTCTTCTTATTTTTTCATTGACCAATTGTTTCCCTTTTTAAATTTACTCTTTTTAACCAATATCAAACTAATTATATTTTAAATTTTTTGTAAAGACTTTAGATACACAATACAAAAACAGAAAACAGGCAAACAAATAATCATTTAATATGGTAAGTTAATTTCATATTATTATAGGACATAATGCAATAATATTTAATTAACTCGTGAAAATTATATGATTTTTTGTTCACTTTTATTTAAAAAAAGTTTAAACTTTTATCCTGTTAAAAAATTATGTTTTTTAACAGGTTTATTATAAAAGTATATGAATACACAGTTGTTTTTAAATAAATTAATAATAATAAAGT
The DNA here is from genome assembly GCA_020010945.3 of Muscidifurax raptorellus. Lineage (NCBI taxonomy): Eukaryota > Metazoa > Arthropoda > Insecta > Hymenoptera > Pteromalidae > Muscidifurax > Muscidifurax raptorellus. The sequence continues at coordinate 1,079,182 of JAHUUD020000012.1, forward strand.
TAATTAATACATTTAAAACTTTTTTTAAGTAAAAGTGTTTCTATTGGATGGAGGATGGTATGAGGTGGAGTCTTAGGGGAGGAGGTGGTATCTAAGACTCCCGTGGTTATATGGCTCTAGGCGATGATTACACGGCTTTTTTTAATTTATTGTGTATAAATTTTATTTGTAAAAATGGATGATGATTAAATTTCCTAATGTATATTAACTTTAGATCAAAATCCATTTTTGACAATAACCATAATTTTATATAATTTTATCATGTCATAAAATTATATGAAATTATTGGTGATTTTTATACAATAAAATAAGAAAAGCAAAACAAAAATCAACGCGCTTGAAGCACATTGTATAACTTTAATACAATGTACTTCTGACAGTACCTTTAGGGTGGTGTGGAAAACTGTCATTCTTAAATTTAAGTACTAAGTAGTATGCATTACCCAGAACTCCTCGATTTAAATCAAGCAAAATGTTTTAATATATAAGTCATAAAATATCACACATCAGAGATTTTAATTATTTTTCTCTATGAAGAGAGTATAGAAAGAGTGTGGAGAGAGTATAGAGGGAATGTGGAGGAAGTGTGGAGGGGCATGTGGAGGGAGTGTGGAGGGAGTGTGGAGGGAAGTGGTGGGAGGTGGAGGGAGGTGGAGGGGTGTGGAGGGAGTGTGGAGGGAGTGTGGAGGGAGTGTGGAGGGGGGTGGAGGGGAGTGGAGGGGATGTGGAGGGGCAAATCATAAAAAAATAACGTAAATTTTGAAATGATTTTACGATATTTTGTGGAGGGAATGTGGAGGGAGTGTGGAGGGGATATGGAGGGGCATGTGGAGGGGCATGTGGAGGGAGTGTGGATGGGGGTGGAGGGGGTGGAGGGGGGTGGAGGGGATTTTGAGGCTCAAAATAACGTAAATTTTGAAACGATTTAACGTTATTTTGTGGAGGGGGTGGAGGGAGTGTGGAGGGAGTGTGGAGGGAGTGTGGAGGAGAGTGGAGGGGGTGGAGGGGTTTTTTAAAAAAAATCACGCTTACAACTATATAATATAGGAAGATATATAGACACACGTACTCGACCATGCGCTCTCTCACTTACACACTGCTCTCATGCAGACGCTTCTCTCTCTCTCTCTCTCTCCCTCTATCTCAGACTAATGCTACTTTTTTATTTTACAGAAAAACGTGGACCCTATGTGGTATAACAATGAACCTTTATCAAACTGTGAAAATAACATTGAGGTAAGATAACAAAATTTTAAGTACTTTTTGTTTCTAAAATTTGCTTTTTACATAAATATCTAATTTTTAATTTATTTTACAGCATAGTTTAAACTATTCATTGAGATTAAATTACCTTTTCAATGATGATGATGATAAACAAGATCAAGAAAAAACTATCAATGGTACAATTGTTGAGCAACTACAGCAACAACAACAACAACAGCAGGTACAGGAAAATCAAGTATTTGAAATTGACATAGATAGTATTATGCAAGCGGAAATTCTGAATGTTCCAGAAGAGGAACTTTTTGAGATTTACAAAGATTTAGGTGTAGCTTTAGAAGAGGAATATAATCAAAATGAAGTAGAAGAAAAACAACAACAGCAACAACAACGGAAAGAAGATGAGCAACAACAAGAGCAGCAACAAGAGCAAAAACATTAATCTATTGAAACAATAGATTTAACCGATTCACAAGGTCAAGAAGAACAAATTCTAACCAGTTTAAGCATCTTGCAAACAGCCGATATTCTTAAAATTATAGATGCGGTATTGAAACCCCTCCAAATCATTCAACAAAATTCGGAATTAATAAAATACTATCATCATAATGCTTTAAATGAATTAAAAAATCAAAATAAACTGTTTGAAATTTTATTGCAAACTATGACTGCACAACCGCAGTCACAGAAGCACAGGGGAACTAAACAAAAAATTTCAAGTACAGAAGAAAAAGTGACAAATATAAAAAAAACTAAAAACGTGAAAAATGTAAATAAAAAAAAGAAAAAATCTCAAACTGAGTCTGTAGACGAAAATATTTCCAAAAAAGTTTTAAAAGAATTGCAAAAGATTACTTCAAATGTATTGAATAAAAAAAATAATTGTAAAGCGAGAAATATCTTTAAAAAATGATTGTTAATTTATAAATAAAATAAAATAAAAAATTAATTGTATAACAAAATGTAAATGTTTATTATTTTCCCTTTCTCATGTACACCTACATCTCGCAATCATCTCTATCTTACTTTTTCTTACACATTGCTCATCCATAGAGGCATCTCTCTCTCTCTCTCTCTCTCTCTCTCTCTCTCTCTCTCTCTCTCTATATATATATATATATATATATATATATATATATATATATATATATATATATATATATATATATATATATATATATATAGCAATATGTAAGGTAGCACCTCGATGACAATAAAATGCTCAATGTTAGGTTATTTTTTAAATATTAATTGAATAATATTATATAAACGTATGTTTATACATGCATAAAAATTAATGTATTTTATTTTTTTTTTTATTTGTTTGTGTAGTCATTGAAATGGCAAATATTATAGCCGAATGTATGCAGCAAGCTAAGGTCTTAGAAGAAGCTGAAAAATTATTACTTTCTCCGCTTACTGATTCATCGACATTAGCAAGATAGAAAAATCAATTTCTTTTAACATTAAAGACATTTCGTAAAGTTTTAAGTAATAAAATGCTTACAGTTCAAGAAAAACAAAGTATTTTATGTACTATAGCAAAAGTAGAATGTATGAGAGTAAGACTGGAACTTATTGCTAAAAGAAAAAGTGGTGCTGGATTACAAGTAAAAAAACAATATACTGTCACTGATCGCGTGCAATGGATTGATATGGATAGCGCCTTTGAAAACCGCATGAGGACTACTGTTATAGCAAATTTGACGCAAAGTTAAAAAAAGACGCAAGTTTAAAGTTAACACTGTTTTATCATGTAAATTTACAAAAACATGTGTAAAGAATAATGAAAATGGGGAAGAAGAAGAAGAATGTATTGAGACTAAATACTTTAACACCCAAAATCATGAAATTTTATCTGCAATGGTTTAAGTCTAATATTATTGAACTTCCACTCACAGATATTGAGGAATTTCAGGAACGTGACTCTGGTTGGACGCTACATTCTATTGTAAATATTCAAATAAATATAAACAAAAATCCAATGCGTACTGGCAGCTCTTATATACCCTTACCACCATTTATAGAGAATAGAAAAGCATGCATCAATGTTAAAAATTATGATAATAAATGCTTCGTATGGGCAATTTTATCGGCATTGTATTCTGTAAACCGTACAATTAATCCTAATAGATTGAGTAATTACATTCAATATGAACAGACCTTGCATATCATATCGACTTTCCTGTATCATTGAAAAAGATACCGAATTTTGAGAAGCAAAATACTACAATCTCAATAAATGTGTTTGGATTAGATAATAAAAACATCGTACCTCTCTATATAACATCATGTAAAAAGAGTAATCATATAAATCTTCTTTTACTCACGAATGATAATTTAGATGGTGAAAGTGATAAATTAACAACTCAATCACATTATGTGTACATAAAGAGTCTGTCACGTTTAATTAGCAATGATTTAAGCAAAAAGAAAAGAAAACTGTTTGTATGTGATAGATGTTTAAATTTCTTTTACAAAGAAGTTGATTTGACTAAGCATGAAGAACATTGTAAAAAGTTAAATAATTGTAGAATTAAACTTCCTAGTGAAGATAATAATGTGATAATGTTTAAAAATCATTGCTATAATGAAAAGTTACCTTTCATAATATATGCAGACTGTGAGTGTTTGTTAAAACCAATAAGACAAGATGTGAAAACTAACACTCGACCAGTACAAAATCATGAAATTTATAGTATAGGATACTATCTTAAATGCAGCTATAATGACTCTTTATTAAGATATGACTTTTATAGAGGTCATGAAGCTTCAAGGTGGTTTGCTGAACTGTTAAAAAATATAGAAGAACAAATAAGTGCTTTATATACGAATTCTTTACCTATGCCAGTTCTATCTCAAGCTGAAATAACAGATTATTATAATTCAAAAACGTGTCATATATGTAAAAAATTTTTGAATGATAACGTCAAGGTACGCGATCACTGTCATCTCACTGGTCAAATATCGAGGACCTGCACATACTACATATAATCTAAACTATCAAGATTCAAAAAATGTACCAATCATATTTCATAATTTAAGTGGATATGATGCACACTTTATTATATCTGATGTATCAAATCATTTCCCAGGACAGATTGATCTACTCCCTTTAACAAAGGAAAAATATATTTCATTTACAAAACATGTAGAGAATAGTAAAATTAAATTTAGATTTTTAGATTCATTTCGCTTTATGTCATCTTCTCTCGACAAGCTTGCCTCATATCTACAGGACTATAGAATTGTTAATCAAGAATTTAGTGATTTGAGCAAAGAACAGATTGATCTGTTAACGAGAAAAGGTGTTTTACCCTATGAGTATGTAAGCTCATGGGAAAAGCTAGAAGAGTGTAAATTGCCTGAAAAAGAGGATTTTTTTAGTATGCTCAATGATTCACATATATCTGATAGAGATTATGAACATGCACAAAATGTGTGGAATATATTTAACGTGCAAACACTTGGTGAATATTCAGATCTTCATATGGAAACTTTTACTCTTAGCAGATGTGTTTGAACATTTTCGAGACCAGAGTATGAAAGTCTATAGCCTCGATCCTGCTCACTATTATACTACTCCAGGCTTTTCTTGGGATGCGATGCTCAAACATACAGGTGTACAATTAAAACTTTTAACAGATATTGATATGGTACTTTTTATAAAACGTGTAATTCGAGGTGGTTTAAGTCAGTGTTCAAATCGTTATGCAGTATCAAATCATAAATATATGCTTGAAAAGTACAATAAAGATAAAGAAAATCAGTACTTGATTTATTTAGATGCAAATAATTTATATGGACATAGCCTTTCACAATGTCTTCCATACGATGAATTTCAGTGGCTTGAACATTTTGAAAATTTCGATTTATTTTCCATCACATCAGATGCTCTATATGGTTATATTTTAGAGGTTGATTTAGAATATCCTAGCGAACTACACAACGCTCATAATAACTTGCCGTTTTGTCCAGAACATGCAAAACCTCCGGGTTCTAAGCAAGAAAAACTTTTAGCTACGCTTCATCCTAAACGAAATTATGTTATTCACTATGTAGCTCTTCAACAAGCTCTCTCAAACGGTCTTCGACTCTCTAAAATACATGAAATTCTAAAATTCAAACAATCTGCATGGTTCAAATCATACATTGATTTGAACACTAGTATGAGAGCAGTAGCAAAAAATGAATTTGAAAAAAATTTTTTCAAGTTGATGAATAATGCAGTGTTTGGCAAGACTATGGAAAATGTAAGAAAAAGAGTTTCAGTCAAGCTTATGAGTAAATATGATGGAAGATATGGTATTGAAGCTCAAATCTCAATACCATACTTTCATAGTAGTGCAATATTTAATGAAAATTTAGTAGCTATACAAATAAATCAGACTGATATATTGATGAATAAACCAATCTATGTTGGTCTCACAGTTCTAGATCTCTCCAAGACACTAATGTATGATTTTCATTATAATTATTCATTATAAATATACCCCTATATTGTGGGGGCAGAGTGACCCCAAAGGTCATACGATTGTTTTCAACATTATTTTGCGCTTTATCATCTGTGGTTGCAGATCTTGGTCTTCCAGGAATCGCGCGATTTTTATTGCTGCCCGTTTGTTCAAATCGTCGAATAGTACGTTCCACCGTCGATTTTGAGATCTCGTTACCTTCATTGCGGAATTCTTCATTAAATAATAGTCTCACTTCTGCATATGATCGCCGGTGATTTCCCCAACCACGCATCATCAACAGTGATACCCTTTCACACTCCGTCAATTGCACCATTCTCGTGAAGTCAACAGTAATAATACTAAGAAGCCAGCCTAGGAAGTTACGAAACAATATTAACAACAATACTAATGCATTCGGAGGGTAACAAACTATCGTACCTACCAATACAATCTCTTTGTCTTTGGAAACACCAACAAAATATTGACTTAGCAGCACTATTTATTGTAGCAGGATATAACACAAAAACAACTTATAATGCTAGGAAATCATTCCATGCTGGAACGCAATGCAAGTTGATTTTGAAATCAACTGTATCACTTTTCAAGTCTCTTTGACCCTACAACATGGAAGTATATCCGAACATAGAACTTCATGCTTTTTCTACTCGTATCATCAAAAAATGGGGGTTTCATTCGAAAAAATTAAATTGACTTACTAATGACCCTGAAATTCGACCTCAAGGTCAAACGCAAGGTCACCGTTAGGTGCATCTTTTTAAACCCTACAACTTTTGTCTGATAATTATTATTGAATAGGCCTTCCGTGAAAGGTATTAGGTCACAGTGCAAGTTAATGTTGGAAACAATCGTATGACCTTTGGGGTCACTCTGACCCCACAATATAGGGGTATATTTGAACGTAGAATTTTATGCTCTTTCTAATCCCGCTGTCAAAAATTAGGGTTTCCATTTAAAAAAACTAAGTTGACCTTCAAATGACCTTGAAATTCGACATTAAGGTCAAACACGAGGTCACCGTTAGGTGCATCTTTTTAAACCCTACAACTTTTATTTGAAGCATTTTTTTGTAAAAAACGTTTTTTTGGAGTTACGCTGGTGTCTCGGTCTTTTTGAATCACTCTGTATTTAATATGCCACGTTTAAATAAAAAATTGGTAGGACTTATGAAGGATAAGTGTAATGGTCAGATTCTTACGGAATTTGTTGGCTTGAGAAGCAAAATATACAGTACACGCGTGAATAATCAAGATAGTATGAAAAAAATGAAAGGTATTAAGGCTTCTGTTGTAAAGAAAACTATTGAATTTAATGACTACTTGGACTGTTTGAAAAATTCACGCATTCAGAGTCGAGAGCAGTATGCTATAAAGTGCATTTCATAAAGTTGAGACCATTAGACAGAGAAAGATTGCTCTTAGTCCTTATGACGATAAACGATTCTTGCAAGAAAACAGTACCGATACACTTGCCTGGGGACATTACAAAATACAACAAAATGGGTAAGTTCAAATTATAACTATACACATGTTATATGCAAAATTCAATTTAGAAACGTTTAATTCCAGCAACAAAAATAAGTGTGTACGATTCAAGGAAGAGCCCACCATTCACTTGATGTATACATGGAGATTTGCGCATCATGAAGTTCGATATGGAAAGTGGGAGGAGGTTGCACGTGATCGAGAACGTTTCAGACGAAGAATTGCACAAACAAATGAAGTTATAATGCCAGTACTTTTGAAAAAATTTAAGGAAATGTAAAATAAATGTGCAATAAATAGTCAATTAATCATAATTTATTTTTGTTTGTTTACATATCATTCTTATTTATCCAACTATTGTGAGTATTGTCAAAACCTAACCATTTTACATAAACTCTATTACCACTTTTTTTCGAAACTTTCTCAATGAAATAGATATCTGAATATTTAGTCTTGAGAAGTTCTTCCTCGTAGAATCCTCCAGCTATTGGCTTTTGTCTTGATAGTCCTTTAGATGATAAGTGTATGGCTTCGTAGGTGAAACTTGAGCTATTGTAAAGACTTCAGTTGACCAATTGGGTGTATAACCTTTGTCGAAAACCTCCTTGTTTCGGCTTACACGTACTTTATCACCAACTTTAAATTTAGCTCGTTTAAACAGATTTATATTCGGCTTTCTGATTCTATTAAGTATATGATTAACTTTGCCTCTATTCACTTCTGCAGGTTTCATTCCTATTGTTCGATACCGCCTATTATTGTACTGTAAAGTTAAGTCTTGTAAAATATCCAACCATTTGTAAGTGCCACGTAAACTAAATAACTTCCACATTTTGCTTTTTAGAGTGCGATTAAAACGTTCACAAATTGATGCTTTAAGATTACTGTAAGTAGAGTATAAATGAATTTTTTAAATTTTCATTAGTTTATCAAAATCTTTATTGTAAAATTCTTTTCCACGATCTGTTTGCAAATTCTTAGGTACTCTTTTTTGCAATAGTATTGATTTCATAGCTTGAGCTACACATTTTCCAGTTTTTTGTTTTACTGGGGCAGTCCAAGCATACTTTGAAAATATGTCAATGACTGTGAGCAAGTACTTAAAACCTTTGTTTTGCTTTGCATATGGAATCATTTCAACGAGATCTGCCTGCCAAGTTTCGTCGATATCTTTGATGAGGACAGAGCGACGTGGATAATTACGTCTAGCAGGCTTATGAAGTTCCTCCACTAGTCCTGCTTTCATTCTGACTTGCAAGTTTAGAATCCAAGATTTGTAATTTCTCTTGCAAATCTGCTAACGTATTATTTATCCTAGAGAATTTTGCTTCAGTATTTATAATTTTGTCATTTACTAGACTCTCCACTTCCTGCAAATCTTTAACAATTTTTTCAACTCTCCGTTTAATCAACTTTTTTACAGACTTTAAATTTACAGCATCATCTTGATCCACGGCATTATCTACATGACACAGTTTTCGGTTCTCTAAATCAAAATTTCCATCACTAGTTAGCTTGAATCCTAGTCCAGGCGGTCCTCGCGATGTACCAGCATGGACCAGTAGACGTCCAAATATATCAATGCTCATTTTGATACTTAGTCAATAATTCCAGCTTCACGAAGCTCCTCAATGATTGATTGTATTTCATTAATATGATTATTATTGCCAGCAGATGTTTCAGCTAAAAGTAATCTTAAACGATCGACAAGCTCGTTTGGATCATCCCAATGCATGTAATCAGTATGAGCATTTCTATAAGCAATCTTGTATGTCAAGATGCCAGTAAGTCCTTTTCCACTCGTTTTGCCTTGTGGAATCTTCAGAATTTTACTCACAAAATCAGTATATTTCTTACTTGATTTTTCACGAATATCCTCACTTGCTTTATAGTATTTTTTATGTGCATTTGTATCTTTTTAAATTTTAGCATAGTTTTTCTTATCATTATCAGTGATTAAAGCATCATTAGGATTTTTTTTAAATAGTAGCTCAACTAGACCAGTAGCTTTGCCATACTCTTTATCACCAACAATAATTTTATCTTTATTAAAACTTATAGGACTGTCTCCAATCATCAATGAATCATCACGCATTTTACGCACACCATACACTGTATCCGATGTTTGTGTTTGACCATTAAACAATAATTGAACGTTTTCATCAACATTATCATTCATAACTGTTTTTTCATGGTCGGAATCATCAGTAACACTATCTTTAGTGATGGTTTCTTCCTGATCTGAATCGCCTACAGCTGACTCAAAAGCTGATTCTCTAAGATCATCATCATGATCATTGTCGTCATCATAGTCATCGTCTCCATCATTACCATCATTATCTTCCTTTTTACTGTTTTTAATCGGCTTCAATTTTAATTTTCTTTTCTTTCTTTTTTCTTTTTTAACTACAACTGGTGAAGAATTTTTTTCTTGTTTTATTCTATCTTTACTTACATCGATTAGCTTTTCTAGAGGTTTTACGATTGGTTTGAATGAGTCCTCCAAATTTTTTTCCACTTCTAATTTTTGTGATTTTAATAAATCATACTTTCGTTTCACAGCACATCGAGCTTTCTCAACTTCACGTAGGACTACAGTTTGAAAATCAGACATCTTGATAGCTTAGAGTCTCACAACTGAATGCTAAATTTATTCTGTATTCTGTATATTTATTATAAACTGATCAAAGCCTTTTCTATAGCGACCATCATTAATATTACAATCTTTGTCTATGATGAGAAAACTATGATTACCATCATTCCAGCACATTGAGCAAATATCTTTGAAACGTTGATATGTCATATCTGTATTAACGTGATCATTGTAAATATGCTTTAAATTCATATCATCTTGTCGAAAAATAACCAACAAGTTGACGTTGTCACGCACTAAGTGTTTTGGTGTTTGCGCATACGACTGACACAAGTAAAAGCAATCTACACTTTTATGTCTACCCATGCAGTAAAAAGCTTTGACATTATCTTGCTTTTCACAAGCAATATCATCAAAGACAAAAATTGAATTGGGTCGAGCTTCATCAGGTGATACGACAAGATCATGTTCCCCGAAAGGTAAGTACTTAATTCCCTCCAAAGGCTTAACGAGTTGCTCCAAAAATTTATATTTTGGTTAATTCAAAGATTTTGAGTATATGTAAATATTTTCAAATGACAGACCATTAGGATGAATGATTAGAGATAAGAGGGCGTTCGTTTTGACACAATTTGATGGACCACAAAATACTGCTCTTATAGTGTTAGGTAACAATTTTCCATGACGTGGTTTTTTCTGCTGGTGCTGCTGCTGTGTCAAAAGATCAGAATTAATCACTGGCAACTTTGCTGACAGCTTCTTAAGATCCATGATGCTTCTCAAAATTTCATATCATTACTGACCCGAGACAATATAAATATGAGAATTTATAGTTTTCCATATTTAGTCTCACATGAGCTTGCTATGAGCTAGCATCATGCATCATAAGAGAGGTTCAGGTTTAGTGAATACATTGATTAACAAATTACCCATTGAACTTCACGTGCCTCGTTATCAGTGCTGTGGTCCAGGTACTAAACTTGCTAAACGTTTAGCTCGTGGTGATCCTGGAATCAATCCTCTCGACACTGCTTGCAAAGAACACGACATTGCCTACTCGAAGAATCCTAATAACATTCAAGAGAGAAACGCAGCTGATAAGGTTTTAGCAGAGAAGGCGTGGAAAAGAGTGAAATCTAGAGACGCTAGTTTGAAAGAAAGAGCAACAGCTTTAGCTATAGCAAGTACCATGAAATTAAAATCAAAGCTTGGTGTTGGAGGAAGATCTAAAAAGAAAACGATTTCAAAGAAAAAGACTACGTTAAAAAATTCGATTAAATCAACTGCAAAATCATTTATTCCTGGCAATGACTCTCGCTCTATGATTAAATCAGCGCTGAAGATGGCTCGTGAGCATGTAAAGAAAAATGGTGGGAAAAGTAAAAGTTAGTGTTCCACGTATATTGTCTGTTCCCAGCAAAGTAGGTAGCTTTCTTCCAGCACTTATTCCACTTTTTGCTGGTCTTAGTGCAGTAGGTTCACTTGCTGGAGGAGCTGTTGGAATCGCTAAAGCAATAAATAAAGCAAACACTGCTAAGAAACAAATGGAAGAGCAAAAGAGACATAATGAAAAAATGGAAACGTTAATGCTTGGTAAAGGACTGTACCTGAAACCTTATCAGAAAGGTTACGGTATCGCTCTGAAAAAAAAAACAAAAAGAAACAGTGTAGAAAAAAAACTTCAATGACTTTGATCTACTCAAATATGCAAAATTAATGAAAATAAAAAATTTTCGTGGAGTTTTTATGCGGAATGCTCTGCCTCTAAACGGTTGTCGAGCTAAAGAATCAGCAATCATTAATCTAGATGATGCTAGTGGAAGCGGCACGCATTGGGTAGCTTATCGAAAAAATGGTAACGATATTACATACTTTGACAGTTTCGGAGATTTGCAATCACCCCAAGATCTTATGAACTATTGGAAGGTCTCTCAAGTTAAATACAATTATCAGAGGTATCACGAATTTTCAACTTTTATCTGTGGTCATCTCTGTCTCAAATTTCTCTGCAATCAGCTCAATCGTAAGGATAGCTTCGGTCTATATAAAAAGCAATGAGCTGATGATTTAAATTAGTCTACTCAAGATGGTTGTTGAGTCGATGGAACTGGATCCAGATAAACAGTACAGTCTCGGACTTGTTGAACTGTTAACTTTTAATTCTATACCAAACGTCGATGAAAACTGCAATAAGTTTTACGTTGGTCAAGAAATAATTGAGCTTCCCACGGGAAGTTATAAGATTGATGATATAAATCGAAATTTACAAGGAATTCTCGATACTCGAGGTATAAAAGTTAGTATCAAACCAAATAATAATACGTTGCGCAGCATTATTGAGTGCAGTCATGAAATAGATTTTCGACCTAGTGACTCGATTAGTCGTCTACTGGGATTCAGTAGATCAAGATGGTGATTTGATTAATCTCCGAGGTGAAATTATTACGATTCGTTCGCATCTTAAAAGCAGTTGAAATGGGTATTGTTTTTAATGCTGAGAAAAGCTATATTAATAGTGTAGTATGTCGTCAGACAGTCAGTCGATAACGCGTGATCAAACGATTAACACGTCGGAACAGCCAGTTTCTACAAAGTCTCGGTCTCAAAGTCCGAGGAAGAATAGAACAAAAAGTGAGAAAAATACAGAAAAAATAACTTGTACATTTATCTGTTGCTGTTGTCATTACGTACCTGATAAAAAAGATGGAGACAGTTCTTAATGTACAATCTCCTGTCATCTTTGATGAATCTGTCTCACATTATGAGGTTCATGCACATCAACCCTACACCTCACTTGCATTCAACAATAGTGATGAAATTCGAATAGCTATACAACATCAAGATTTGTGTGTACTGCCATCTAAAATTTCTCTACATATTTGTGGCAAGATTACTAAACAGGATGGTACTGCAGTACTACACACCCTTTTTGTGAACAATGCTATGAGTCATCTCTTTGAAGAAATTCGATATGTAGCTGCAATGACTTTGATGAAAGGTTACACTTCTTTCTCACCAAGTCAACTAAAGTATCTTGAAAATTCTGGCTGGACACCTATTACTGACGTAGGAAATAAAACTGATGTTAATGGAAACTTTGATGTGACAGTACCTCTATCAATGATTTTTGGTTTCGCTGAAGATTATCGTAAAATCGTTGTAAACATTAAGCATGAACTTATTCTCACAAGATCGAGAAATGATTTGAATGCTGTTTTACAAGAAGCTACAATGGTAGATGCGAGACCTTCATATGAAGATTTCAAAATTGAGATCACTCGTATAGAGTAGCTTATGCCCTACCTCATACTGTCAGATCGACGAAAAATATAACTATTTAATTATATTCAAAAAGATATACCGATTGCAATGAGTTTTCGTTCATGGGAGTTGTATGAGTATCTAGTACTTCCAACAACTACGCAACATGTGTGGACTGTCAAAACATCGAATCAGTTGGAAAAACCACGTTTTATCATTCTGGCTTTTCAAACAGCGAGAAAGGGTGTAAGAAGACAAAATGTTAGTCATTTTGATCATTGTAATATTAGTAATGTAAAACTTTTCCTCAACTCTCAGAGTTATCCATACGGAAACCTTAATCTCGATATTTCAAACAATAAGTTTGCTATGCTCTACGATATGTATGCTAATTTTCAAAATGCGTATTACTCTGATAGAATTGTAATAGATCCGCTGTTAAGTAAAGAAGAATTCATTACACATGCTCCACTCATAGTTATCGACTGTTCTAAACAAAATGAGTAACTCAAACAGGCAGCTGTAGACGTACGTCTTGAATTTGAATGTAAGGCTAATATACCTGAAAATACAACAGCATATTGTCTAATTTTACATGATCGCATTGTCAAATATAATCCCATAAGCGGTGATGTTAAGAAAGTTGTATGAAAGGTTATATAAGGCTTGTAAAAGAATAAGATAGTCAGTATTTGTTAAACCATCAGTCAAGATAAGTCTCAAAAAATGAATCGAAATAACATTTCATACACACGTCTTAAGGAGGATAAGGACGCTCGAAAAGTACAAGATGATAAACAATGTAATACCTATCGAGGAGAACCTTGCTCCTCTACAGATAAGAGTCGCGAACAATCGAAAAGTTGTTTCGATAAATATTCTACTAACACAAATTCTATGCGAGGATATCAAGGTTATAAGTTCTGAAAGATTTTATAATACATATCTTTACAAATAATGTTTTATGTACCTTTCTTAAGTTTTTTTGAATAAACTAAAATAAAAAATGAATATTTTGATGTATTTATTTATTAATCCCAACCTTTAATCCTTCAAATCCTATTCCAAATTATCCATCACTGTCGATATAATAGTAGTAATAGTAGCAGCCGATAAGGTAGAGCATCTTGATTAAAAAAGAAAAAATCAGAAAAAGATTGCTGAGACTAGGATTCGAACCCGCGCTCCCGAGATCTCTGCTCAGACACCCAGCCAGCGTCCAGATGCTAGCTCCTGAACGAATCAGCCATGTTGAAATTTCAACCAATCACGTTTGATAAAACAGGTTGGGAGAGCGTCAGAAACAGTACCGATATGGGGGGCGGGCGCTATCGCTGGCAGCACGGTCGGTATGCAATGTTCTGTCGGTAAAACAGGGACCTACTAATATGAGTTACCATTGGTCGGTATTTAGTGTTGCGGGACCCGCCTGTGGCAGTATCAGCCCTGCTCCTACTACTGATATTAGTTTTGAACCTTTGGAATTTCATTTACAACAAGTGGCAAAAGTAGCTATACGTGTTTTTACTTGTGGACATGAAAATTGATCATATTTAGAGACTGTAATGTCTCGCGAAGTTGTGTATGTAGAAGAAATGTATGCACCAACGTTCGTAGAATTAAAAAATAATTATCCGAGATGTTTTATGTGTTTAAATCATAGTATCCAGGATATAAGCAACATATCTCCTACTCCTCTCAACGTTGCTGTGAGGCATTCTTTCTGGCAGAGAATATAAGTGCAAGCTGAGGCTGCAACATCATCAGTATACAGTCATGAAATTCGTAAGACGTTGCTCCAGTGAAAATTTCGTGTCTGTTCTCGTTATCTAAAGCCTTTGCTATTTCTCAACCAAATATTATTGCTCCAGCTCGTTTGCAGAATATTCTGCCCAACATGCTACTGTTTACAACATATGCAGTTAATAAGTCGAACTCTAAACGGATTTCACTTCGATTAGAATGCCACCAGGGTAGCTTTCGTCCTGTCGTAAAGCTGTCCACGTGTACAGCCTGTTTCAAAGCTATCAAATTCGATGTGAAAAACTGGAAGGTTTTCAAGAATTACTTTGATCTTATAAATACTTATTGTCAAGATGATACTACATCGTACAATGCAAAGTCCATATTGCGAAAAGAAAGACCTGTTAAAACACCATTACTTCCTAATTTTTGTATAGACGAAGAGAATGAGTAGAAGGATATTAGTGCTGTTACTCATGTTCCCGAGCATCATCAACCTCCGCGGATAAAAAACAGAAAACATTTGACCAGCTATATGCATGCACATAATTGCTTTTGATGAATTGAGGACTGTCCTGCCATATATCGACGAAAGTCTCAATAAACTTGAAACTTGTGCTAGTATGGTAAATGGAATTGTAGCTTGCATTAAATTATTTGTAATTGAATTCATTAAAAATGATACACTCTATGTCGTTGAGAGTGCCAAGTCTACTACGATGAAAAGTTACGAGACATTTCAACAATACTGTACATTGTACAGCCATATTATTAAAATTACAGTTTGTGATAAGATTAAGGATTGAAGAGTAAATATTAAATATAATTGTTCGTGAAAAAGCTACTTTTAAATTGTTTGATATTTATGAAGACATATACGATACTATAAATAAACCGTAAAAATTGATCATGTTATTTTTCGTTATTACGTTCTGTATATATGCCTTTATAACTTGTAATAAACCAGAAAATATAGATGTATTCTTTCTTGTTACGTCATTCAAACCTTACTTTTCCCTTCCATTCTCCTTTCGTATCACTATAAATATCAACACACTTCGTGCATCTACTCATTCTTACGAATACAGTCTTTGAAGCATCATTGCAATATGGATAAAGTAAAACTAGTAATCTTCGATACAAGTGCGTAAAAGTTGATTGTATACGAGTGAGAGGTTTGTCGCTCGAGCGAAGCGAGGGTGATAAACTCACGAGTCTAGAATCAATTTTCGCACATGTATCGAACAATATTTTTTGATACAGAGAGCGTAAATGCGATTTTAAAAAGTTGCAAAGTACATAAAATCCCACTTTACGCACACTGTATCAAAAACATATTTTCGTCAATCAAGAAGGAGGGGGGTCGAAAATCTCTAATCGAAACATAAATCGCAGGAATCTATCTTCAAAAAGTATTATTCTCAATACTCTATACACACTTGTTCGTTTCCGAAACAACAAGGTTATATGAGTTTTCAAGAATAAACCTTGAATTTGTAAATTTTATTGCTATATATAATATCGATACTTGTAAGGACCACCATATTTTTACAAACGTAGTACAAGCTAATAAATACGCCGTAGTACGCGTCTTTCGATCGCGCTGCACTTGGCGGCAGCACAGATGAGGGCACTCATCTGATCATTACTATAGTCGTTGGCGGTGGCAGATCTCATGCTGTCGATTTTTCGGCTGCTGCTGGTCAATCGATTAGGACGTTTCTACGGTTTGGTAGAGAATGCCGCCGTAAATGGATAGGTGCTTTTCCGAATCGTTGTAGTAATACATATTGATATAATTTCGTAATTTGGCCCCTTATGTGTCTTTCGATTTATACGAATTTCGAATTTACATAGGCGAAAAGGTCAATGTTACTTACATCCTTGCTTTTTGTTGCTTCGAATCTTTCATTATGTGGGTCTTCTAGTATGAATAATTTTGGGTGTTCTGTATTTATTAGTTGGAATACGCTGACGTGCGTGACTTCTAGATCTTTAAATGCGAAGGATATTTATCGGCTTTGAGCACGTAAAGGGGCCGTCGTTGGTTATCTCTTTCCGTGATCTTGGCTACCGGGCCGGTGTTGTTTGTGTATTTCCTTGCTTGGCAGACATGCATCGGCATGACGAACCAAAATGTGAGATATATGAGATCTCAAGTAGATCTTATTAAAACCTCATATAGATGTCATTGATGACTCATTACGAATGTCAATTTTCACCCGGGACGTGGTGCCGCAGCTGAGTTTTATTTTGTTATTATTTACGTTCACCGGGTTGTAGCGATCTTCTAGGCGTATCGATTCGTATCCGTGTACTACTACATCGCAGTATGCTCCATACGGATCTGCATAGTAACCAGTGTTTTCGCACTTTCCGTCGTTTTGCGATGCGCCGGCGAAGGCCATTGGATGATTTACTGTGTTATTTATTCTGAGGTGGTTAATAATGTCGTTTATGATGGTTATTGATTTGTGGACGTGCATTTTTAGACATTCTTCGCGGGATACTTCTCTGAGGTAACTGACCGCTAATTTTTACAATTAATTTATGTGAAAACATACCGCATCTTTCGACTGTTCTTTTAATTTTTATTTTGCAGTAAAATACTCGTACAGTCATGAAGTCGATGAGCTGCAGTAATATTTCGTCGATTACTATAGAAATGGTAGTGTAATTAGTAAATTGTTTCGTCCAGTCGTGCCCTATTATTGCCTAGACTTTTATAATGTTGGCTGTTGTCAGTATTAATACCAGAAGGCCTTTCATCTGTAAATTAGTATGCCATTATTTTAGCACAATTTATTTAACTTTTAAAAGTGTTGTGAGACAACACTTAATCAGTTTTTTTCTTGCGTTAATTACTCACTACTATTTGCGAACGCAGGTGCAATATTTCAAATGTATCATTTCAAAAATAAAATTTTAATCAAATTATTAAAATATGAAAATTTTAGAGCTCATAACGCCACTTTCGATGTTATTATCCGGTACTTCCATTAATGGTCATCAAATACGAAAAAAGTATTATTCAAAGAATTTTTTATGTTACTTCTTTCTAAATTATCCAGCTGGATATCCATGTGGATTATATAGATGAACAATCCGCATGGATATCCGGCGAGATATTTTCAACAGGGTCGCATAGTGTTTTTATGTCAATTTCCCGAGTTTCGCTTAAGACTTGGTATCATTATTGTAAAAACACGAATGCATCTGTCAGTGTCAGTTATCGGTCAGCGGGTGCGAATTGATTGTCTATTTTGTTAATTTGTTTTACTATATTTTGTAGAGATTCCGCGTTTCTGTTTATCGTGCCCGGTGCTTCTTCAAAAATTTTAACTCGCGTTAAAAAGTGTGTGATAGAAAGAAGAAAAAAATTCGTCATTTTATTAAATTGCCTTAGTACATCCCGGAGGTAGGTTTCCAATTGTAACGTCTCGAATTACAATATAAGCGAGAAGTCAGTACAGAAGTGATTCTCGTCGTCACGGTTTCAATAAGCGATTAATCACTTAAGCGGGATCACGACTCCAAGGCGTGAACAAGAAGAGACCGTAAATGATCGTGACGAGGATGATGGTAAACGTGAAAGTTAATAGAATTATGGAAACGTAGATTGAAGCTACGAAATTATTTTGGCAGCTGATGCTGTACGGCAGTGTGTAATGGCAGTAGACTCTCGTAGTTGTTCCAGGAACGTGGAATAGGCGCGAGTTCAAATGTGAATAAGTAGAAGTTTCTTTGTTTGATTACTACCAAAGAAGCCTTGAGCTTGGCGAGGATCCTGAATTTATAACCCGAGGGATCGCGTGCGCTACAGACTTGGAGTGCATAAATTATCCGTGTTACGAGGGAGGGATTAATTAAAGGATTGGTTACGTGGGAAAATTTTACTAGACACGTTTGATGGTTTCGAGTAGCCAGCTCAACGTGGGGATTGAATGGAATGGCGGGAAACTGGTGAGGATGGTAAGGTAGGTCTATCGATAATGTATATGTGGAATTATTTTTTTATCGTAACATAAAAGTTAGGCCTATCGATAATGTATCCGTGAAATTACTTCTTTATCATAACTAACTTGTTGCAGTAGCCGTAGGAGGCATGATGTTACACTCCTCCAAGAAATTGTCAAAGTGAATTTATTTTGTAAGTAGGTTTTTCAACATATATAAAAACTTAATAACTACGAATTTAAATAACACTGGTGCACTTACAATAATATTACCGTCGTTGATACATGGTTCTCACTTGTATATAAATCTATCTCCGATTTGGTGTCAGCGGGGAAGCAGAGAGTTTGATGTGTCTTTCAGCTGTTCAGCTTATAATTCTCGCAAGAACCTATGTATCGAGGCTGATATACAAGCGTCAGTCTATTATTTCTCGCGTTTTAGTTTGTATATAAGGTATGTATAAACAGTATTAGCTGTTGTGTATTCCCTTTCTTGTTAAATCCGTTCTTTTGTTTACTAGTTATTATGTTCCAATGATTTTTAGCTTCCAGGAGTGTTTGAAGATGACTCATGCAACGTATGTCTGACACTGCAACGTAAGTCCAATGTTGAAGTCTTCCTGAAATTGTTTATATCATGCCTGTTGATTGACGGCTAACGGTCTTCTTGTTTACTCATCCCCTCTAGCTTTTCCCATTGGCAAGCGTATTAATTACGTTAATGCGTTTGAATTACGTGTTAGTCATAATTATGTATATATTGATTGCGTATTACTTATAATATTTAACTATTTTTATAGTCTAAATCAATTACGCGCCGAATCATTAACGCGCACTTCGTTTATCCGTACACGGAGAAAAATTTCGAAGATTCAGCCTCCACGCCAAACAGCCAACACGAAACACAGCTGCGTAGAACAGCCGAAAGTCAACACACTAGCATTCCAAGTTTCGAGGTCTGAGACGGCGAAGCGTCGAGTCCCTACGGTGCGGAGACAGGGATGTCAGATGTGGCATCCACCGTGCGGAAATTTACATATTGATTCCAAAAAATTGTTCGGAAAATTGTTTTTCATTATTGAGTAATTCATTATAAATCGAAAAGTGGAAAATTACTGTAAAAGAATAATTTTTTTGTCAAATTAACTTTCTAATAATTAATCACAATGTGGCCTCTTTTACGCTACCTTCAAGGATTAGTAAATGGAAAAGTATGCATAAATAAACGACAAAGGACATCGACCTTAAGATTTCTGGGGTCTCTGAACACGATTCTGACATCAGATTTGCAAAATTATCTATTTAAACAATACTTATGAAAAATAATTGCAAAATTGGAGATTTAACAAACACTAGTGTTATTCTGCGAGTTTTGAAGGTCGCTGATCACTAATCTGACATCAGAATCTTAAAATAAACTCTTTGAACCAATTTGTTAAAATAAATTATTGTGAAATTAGCTTTTTTAAAAATTTCATCCCGGAACTGTATCGTGTACAGAGTTTTTGAGATCGCTAAACACGAATCTGATGTTAGAGTCGGGTTCAGTGACCCCAAAAACCCTATATTTCATATGGTTTCGGGATTAAACTGCTAAAAATGTTAATTTTACCATAAATTATTGAAATAAATCCGTTTTAACATTTTATTTTACAAATCTACTAAAATGTTACTGAAAAAAATATTATTTTTTTACATTAACTAGTAATTTATTATAAATCTTTCAATTTATAATGAATTACTCAATAGTAAAAAACAATTTTGCGAACAACAGATATTTCCGAGCAACCTCTTTGGTTTAAAGATTCGCACCGCTCGTCGTCATAATAAAAATAATAATGATTTAGTAAAAGGATTACCATGTAGTGTCGGGCAGTAATAGCAGCACTTTCAAGAAACTACTCGGTATGCGTTCTATTTGCCTGGCATTATTGTTGAAAAACTTGCGACGATGTACGTGGCAGCCGAGTCAAGTCGGGAAATTTCCGACTGATTCGGCGAGTCTAAGCCCGCACGAAAACAGTCGGAGAGCCAGACTGTTTTTCTGTGAAGCGGCGCCAGGCTAGCTTGTTGTCGAGCCTGCCGCGCGATTTCTGAGAAATCGGCGCAGCAAGCAGAGACACGAACGCGGGATAGCGCGCGAAGCCAGAGCCAGCGTCTCGCGGTTTTCAGCCTATCGGCTGACTGCAACGCGAGGCTCAACGGCTCGCGCGGACCGTGAGCCAATCAGCGCGGCTCTTACGTGAGCGGGCCCGCGAGATGCGTTGAGCATGTGGCGCGGCAGTTCGCGAGAGCGCGCGCGAATCGTATCAGTTCTCGTGCTGACATCGTCGACGGTAGTCGACGATTCAAAAAGTGCCGCATAACGCGTAGTGGTGTGTGTGGTGAGAGAGAGAGAGAGAGTGAGAGACAAGTGACAGTGCCACGGCAAAGACACTTGTTGTCGACGCCGTCCCCCAGGACTATCCCCCTGTTCCCGCTGGCGAGTGTGTCGCCAGCGGCTTGCAGGCATCAGCGGAGGAGGGCACGAGAGGACGCCCGGGGCCAGCCAGGAGCAGCGAGCTCGTGGGAGCTTCAGCCTCCTCGCCAGCCAGGCGCCGAGAGTGAGAGAAGAGAGAGAGAGAGAGAGAGAGAGAGAGAGAGAGAGAGAGAGAGAGAGAGAGAGAGAGAGAGAGAGAGAGAGAGAGACGGCGAGTGAGTGTACGCGGTACGGTAGGTCGGGCTTTGAGCGCATCGTTGCGCTGAGGAAAAAGCCAACGCGAGTCGGGCGCGCGGTCGTGTGTGCGAGAGAGAGAGATAGAGCGAGTGAGTGCTGCCGGCGACAGCGAGCTGCACGGTCTGGCTCTGCGCTAGATCGGCGCGTGTCGTGCGAGGCAGGCAGAGCGCGTGTGCCGAGAGAGGTTAGCTGGCTGCTTACCAGGTGCTTACGCTCCGGGAGAGCACCGAGCCTGCGGGTAGTAGGGACAGCGAGAAGGCCCTGCGTGGCTGTGAGACGCGTGGGAGGCTTACGTAGCCACCACGTTGTAGGGAGGGGTTGGGCGAAATATAGAATCGTTTAATAAAAATTTGTATTATTATTTTCCCTCCTCTTTCCCAGCTCTCCCAAGCTAAGGTAATCGCGTCGAGTCGAGTAAGAGGCGCAAGAGTTGTGTGCGCGCTGCTGGGAGGCAGCACATCGCAAACTTACGCCTCTGTAAAAAAGATATTGAACTATTTTACACACATTCTTTTTCGTAAGTGTGTAGTAATGTAATTGAGTAAAAACTTACCAAAAGTTCCATGTGCTTTACAGTACAATCACGTAGTTCTTGTAGCTCCAAGTTGACACGATGGATATCGTCTGCTACGTTTACAGGTTCCAATGCGAGCTCCAATTTTTCTGTTGCGATCGTTACTGCAGGAGTTGGGGACTGTGAATGAGCGTACAATGGTTTGGAAAATGAGTAAAGGAAAGTGAAGAAAGAGAAAATTATGTTGTATGGGTATTTACACAGTCGTTATGTATAATCTTTTTCAATGATGGCTTAGAGGGTGATGTAATAAACTTAGTAGTAGCAATAATCTTATATATTCAGACATATGTATTTATAAAAAAAATTATGGGGCCGGAAACAGGATGTGGAAAAAGTTTAGGATGTTAAATAAATAAATAATATACTTGTTTTGAGAGTTTATTTACAGATCAAAGATACAATTTCGTCGAACAAGACTGTATACGAAAACCCTAATAAATTTTTTTCGTAAATATTAATCAAATTTTTACAATGTTTTATTTTGTTTTTATATTTTTTAACTAATTTTCTAAAATAATACAAAACTAGAGTATCGTTATCTTTAAATTATTTGTAAAACTGTTTAAAGAATTGAATTCACACATGTAATGTAGAAATACAATGCAATAATAACCGCAAACTGTTGAATTTGTCTGCTGGAGACATTTAGTATTCCACATATATCTGCGAGTATTTCTTCTTATAGCATTTCGATGATGGCGTGATATCGAAGGGTTTCCGTAGCTGTCAAAAAACGTACCTAAACCGTTCTTGTCTATGTATATCACAACCCAATGAGCGCCGGGGCTCCAATTTTCGTCTGTGTTAATGACCAGCGCCGTCAATTTCGTCAACACCTTGGAAATCCGATCCGCAGGACAGACACCCACTGTGGCGACAGGTGGATCTCGGGTCGCTTGTAAAATCTGACGTGTTCATTCTCTTTTTCTAGTTGGTCTATTACTCGGACAATTTCCAATGCTTCTTCGGCTATTTTAACTTGTTCTAAAAGTTAAAATTGTTTATGGTTGTGAACTAACCATTGGGATATTCCCAAAGGATTCCCCAAAAGGAAAATCCAAAGGGAAACCGCAACGATCAGCCCTTTGGACAACAAGCTACAGGCACCAGCGCAAATGACACGAGGCCAAACCGACCGAGCGCCACCGAATGCGCAAAGACCAGCAAGAGGCCATACGGCCGCAGCAGCGCCATATAAATACTCCCGCGGGAGTTTCAAACCTCAGTCTTTACCATCAATGTAACACAATCGCTTCGTAGAAACAAATATATTTAAATAAACCTACACAGATTATAAATACATTGTAATAATTATCTCCGCACAGTATTTCGCGAAAGTTTACTAAAATAAATTCTTTATTTAATTCATATAACAGTGTGTCACTTAATTCCAAACATCTGTTGAATTCCTAAATAAAGGTGTTTTCCTGTTTGCACATAACAAACAGGTGGCGACCGTAATTGAAGGGTACAAAAAACCATTCGACAATCTAGCACTAACACGGCAGTGCTCACTATCTAAAGGATTGTCTACTTACATGGCGACCGTGACAGGACGACATAGATATACTTAGTGTCGTACCCACAGTTTCTCTAAATTTTAAAAAGGTTACAAAGAGAATAATATAATCCACAACTTCTTGTTGAGTGAGTGCCACAGACTAAATCCAACCTTGTACGATGAACTCAGGAGAAACCAACCACCAAGAGGATAATTTTAATCTACCCGCAGCAGATGTACTAGGGGTACCTGTCACCGCAAGGGAGGAAAGACAGCGTCGAAGAGCCCAGGTACAAGAAAATCCCAATACACAAGAAGTCAACAACGGAGGACGAGGCAGAGGTGCAAGAAAGAAGATTCCACTCAACCCTCCAGGAAATCCCCTGAATAGTCTGAACACAGTGTCCGAATCAGAGGAGGAAGCTGCCGGAGGACAATTACCACCTACCCATCCAGGTCAAATTCCACCAATCTCACAAAACTATCAAAATATGATAATGGAGGAGATGAGAAGGCAGTTTGAACAGATACGGATAGAGATGACTAATAGAGATCAACAAACACAAAGGCAAATTGCACAAATGCAGAATGACATTGTGCAATATGGAAGAAGTCAACGAACGAATCCACAACCCAGTCAAAATTATCCAGAAGATGAAGAAATTCGTGCCCAGCTCACCCAACAAATGCAAAGAGGAGGGAACGAGAACCGAAGAACGTTACGTTTAATAAGAGAGACGTCAAGGATAAATAACCTCAAATTTGAAGGCAATGTTGTCAAGACCAACCCCCCAACCTTACTAAGAAACTTTGAAGAAAGTGCTATCAGTGAAGGATTGAATGAACGAGAGAAAATTGCTGCATTCAAACAAATCATGAGGGGCGAAGCCTATACATGGACAAGCACCGTGGAAGCCTATACATATCATCAGTTACGCCAAGAATTTTTAAACAAATATTGGAACCTACGTGTCCAAAGGATGATAGTGGACTACATTCTTGACGGCAAATATAATCCAAGCAAAGATCCCAGTATGGAGGGTTATTTTCGAAAGTGGGCGAACCTGGCACGTAATCTGGACCAACCAAGAGATGAAATCTGGATTGTTGAACATCTCAAACAACATTTCACTGAGAAAATCCAAGACAAGTTCGAGTTGAGGGAACCTCAGACCATTACTGAAGCAGCCACTCTATTACTGAAGCAAGACAAACCCAGTTTTGGCATCGAGGAATTTTCATACAAACGGAATAATGAGTACAAACCATACAACCATAGAGACCAAGCAGAAACCAATACGAAAACTCCTGAAAAAGGGAAAAATACCCAAGAAAAATTTCAACGGAACAATAGTAAAAATAAAAATTGGGATGCTCAAAGGTCAAGTGCAACACCGAAACCAACACAATTGAGAGCTTTAAAAGAAGAGTCTGAATCAGACATAGCCAGTGAAGCAGACGACTGGTATGATGACTACCAACCGGATGAAAGCGAGGAGGAAAAGGATCCACAGGAAGACGAACCAGAGATATGCACATTATTTGAAGAAAGTTCTAATGATGAGAATGAAAATTATGCCGAGACAAATAAAGTCATTTGTCCAGTGATCAATATCGAACTCTATGGCACCAGGATGTATGCTCTCCTCGATACTGGTGCACAGGTCTCCGCAATTTCACAAGCTGTTTTCCAAGATATAAAAATGAACTCCAAGGAAAAGATTCAAGAACTACCCACACTTAGTATCACAATCAAAGGGGCTCTTGGAGAGAAAACAAAAGTTAAACATCAAGTCTACCTGGACGTCAAAATAGCAGACCAAGTTTTTAGTCATCCACATGTGGTGATTAACAAACTCTCAAATCCTATGATTCTAGGATTTGATTTTATAAAGAAGAACAATATTATTATTCAACCCAAATCAAATAATATTATCATGGGAGATAATATTAGGTGTCCACTAGCAACCCGTGAACGAGGAATATGTTCTCTGGAGACCACACCGAATGCTAAAGAACGTCAGAAGGAAGTCGACCAACTATTTATGGACTTTGCTGATATCTTCAATAAAAAAACAGGAAAGATAGTTGGATACAAGCACCATATTAAAATGCATAACAAAAACCCGTTTCGAGGTTATGTTTACCAGCCCACCCAAGGAGAAGCTGAGGCTTTACGAGCAGAATTGTTAAAGTTGGAGAAACAGAAGATTATTAAACGAGCACCAACTCCATATCTAAACCCGTTAAGAGTAGTAAAAAAGAAGAATGGGGAAATGAGACCATGCCTTGATGGCCGATGGGCTAACAGACAGATGGATGCAGACCACGCAAGACCATTATCAATCGATGAACTTCTGTCTAAAATACAACATGCTGAATGGTTTACACAACTGGATATAAATAAAGCTTTCTGGACAATAGAATTGGACGAGGAAAGTCAACAATATACAGGTTTTCTCTTTGAAACACAAACCTATGTTTTCCAACGTCTCCCATTTGGGCTTAAAACTTCTGGTGCATCATTCATAAGAGCACTCAGTCAAGTTCTAGGGCCACGCTTAGAAAATATAGTAATCATCTACCTAGATGATATTCTAATATTTGCAAAAGAATGGTCAGAGATGATGAAGACCACCAGAGAAGTCCTCATGCAGTTAAGAAAGGGAGGATTAACTGTCAATAAAGAGAAATCCAGAATCGGAGTGAAAGAAGTCATTTTCTTGGGCCACGTCATCAGTGAACATAAAATTCGCATGACAGAGGAAACAAAAAATGCTATCCTAAATTTTCCCATACCAAAAGGAAAAAAACAACTGCAAGGTTTTCTCGGTTTAGCTAATTGGGACAGAAAATTTATCCCAGGGCTCGCAGAAAAAACAAGGCCACTAGAAAAACTTCTCAAGAAGGACGTCAAGTTCAAGTGGGAAGAAGAGCAACAAGTCGCAATGGAACATATTAAAAAAAGTTTTGCGGAAGCCCCACAACTGTACCTGATGAAACAAGATTCTCAACTGGGAATAGAGACGGATGCATCCTGTGTGGGTCTAGGAGCCTGTATGTTCCAAAAGATTAACAACAACCAAGAGCAGGTTATTGCATATATCAGTCGAGCCTTGAAGCCAGCAGAGAAGAAATACACTGTCACTGAGCTTGAAGGGCTGGCCGTCACTTGGGCTCTCAAAAAATGGCACATGTGGCTAGCAGACAGACATATAATAGTAAGGACCGACCATAAAGCTCTTACTTTTATACAAACGTGCAAGTTAACAAGTAACAGGATAGCACGTTGGATACTGCATATACAGCAGTACGATATCGAGTGGCAACATATAAAAGGAAAAGACAACACACGAGCAGACATCCTTTCAAGAATGATTCCAGGACAGGAGAAAGAAGAAGAACATAACAATCTGCTGCAAATTAGAAAAATTGAGAATTTCGAAAATCAGTGGAAAAAATTAAAAGAAAAAATAAAAAAGGACCAACTGAACGACCCATGGATTAAGGAACTGATAAGAAAGAAAAAACCAGAGGATATAATGATCAACCAACAAGGAATAACACGAGTTCTAGTAAATGACAGATACTTAATACCTATTCCAGTGAACATGGCAAGAGAGACGATTCAACTGTGCCATGAGTTGATTTTACATTTCGGAACAGAAAAACTGCACTACACGATACAAGAAAATTTTATCATAAAAAACTCATATCGTTTGTCCAAGGAAGTTGCACAAACTTGTAAATTGTGTCAAACGACAAAACATTATACACAAATTACAGAAGGAAGACAATACTTTAAACTACCAAGGAATCCAAGAGAAATAGTCGCAGTAGATATATATGGACCACTCCCGGCTGCACAATTTGGGACAAAATACATCATTGTGCTCCTAGATGTATTCACAAAGTTTGTAAAGCTAGTACTAGCAAAGCAGATCACAGCAACTAGCCTTTGTAAAGGTGTGGAAGAACAGTTCATCAAAAAACATGGAGTTCCAAAGGTGTTATTATCTGATCAAGGAAGACAATTTATCAGCAAGCCATGGGAACAACTTGGAGAAAAATACAAGATTGAAATACGAACAACCTCACCATATAACCCACAAGCGAATCCAGTGGAACGAGTAATGAAAGAGATAGGAAGAATTATACGCACCTATTGCAGTAATAAACAAAATACCTGGGATAAAATAATACCTCAAATGGAGACCTGCCTGAATTCAACAAAACATCGAGCAACCCAGACAACTGCAGCTGATGTTGAAAAAATAAAAAAATTAATGATTCCATGCAACCTGGGAGCAATATTTAAAGAACAACAAGAACCAGACATGGATGAAATAAGAAAAAATCTGATAAAAGACGCAAAAAAAAGACATAATAAGAAAAACCTACAAAAAAAATACAAAACATACAAAGTGGGAGACAAAGTTATGAAGAAAAAACATAATTTGTCAAATAAAGCTAAAAAATATAGTGGAAAATTGGACGAAATATACGAAGGACCGTATACAATATCAAAAATCCCACAAGAAAATGCATATGAATTGACAAATAATAAAGGAATTATTAAAGGCATATACAATGCCAGGCAAATAAAGCCATATAAGCAGAGGCAATGACCAGAAATGTAAACAAAACCGTTTGGACCTCAAAACATGCCATTAGGCATAGTCCTATTAGGAAGGACGAATATATAAAAGGGCAGAAAGGGGAAATCAAACAGAATAAGAAAAGTCAGCAAAGCAAAGAGATGGAGACAATCAACGCAAAAATTAAATCTATTAGACAAGAGATACTTCAAGAAAAAAGAAAATTATATTCAGCTCTGGTGAAGCAGAAAGAATTAATCATGTGTGAGAGAAGAACAGTGGAAAAGGAAAATCAAATATACCAAAGAGAAATGGACGAAAACGTCAACCCATGGATAAACGATGAAGCTGAGGAAATATCCAAAATAACACAAGTGAGCGTAGACAAAGAAATCGAGGGATTCATCAACAGCATGATGCAGATATCATCAGAAAACGAGAGGGACGAAGCACAAAACACAATCACAACACTGTGACAATCACAATCACAAGACACGCACGTAACACTTGAGTCAGCACTAATAAACACTCAGTACATGGAGCAGTCGACTAGGCCAGAACAGGAGCTGCTGGAAGATCTGGAGGCTAAGCTGAACGCTTGTCAGGAAACATCCACACCAGCAGAACAGGGCCAGAGAATGCAGCAACCAGACATAAACAAAGAACACCAGGTGATGGCTGATATCCAGATTGATGCAACGCAGTATACATCAAACGAAGGTGGGCAACATTCCATCATCATGCAGCCCATTCAAATTACCATCACTGATGAAGAAAACCAGGATTCAGGAGTAGACTCGC
Source organism: Muscidifurax raptorellus (assembly GCA_020010945.3). Lineage (NCBI taxonomy): Eukaryota > Metazoa > Arthropoda > Insecta > Hymenoptera > Pteromalidae > Muscidifurax > Muscidifurax raptorellus. The sequence goes on from JAHUUD020000012.1 coordinate 1,108,108, forward strand.
CAACGATGAGCACCTACAAAGAAAAAGAATCGATTAATATAGAAATGTTACCCAGATGGCAACGAGATGAAGAAGGAAAAATAATCAAAATATCTGGCAAACAAAAAGCGATGAGTCAAGCCAAGAGGATGAGACGCAGGAAGCAGAGAGCGAAGTTCATCAAAGAAATTAAGATGAAGAATCCAAACTTCAAAGAGAAGGGCCTGACGCTGGAACAACTGGCACTGGTATTGGTGGGTTATCCGTTCGAAGGAACACCAGATGAAGATGAGGACCTCGATGAATAGCTATAAACCACAAGGAAGCATTAGAATAAAATAGTTAAAGAAAAAGCCTATACATACCACGGTCGCCCAGGAGCCCTAAGGATGAGGTTGCCAACGAAAAACATCCACGGCAACTACCTCCATAACCCAGGATACAGCCGAATTTTCCTCGGCAGGCGGGCGTGTAAAATGAACATTGGGATAACACAACACAGACACAAAGCACGACTAACATAACCTGTATATACCGCGGTTGCCCAGGAGCCCTGAGGATGAGGTTGCCGATGAAAAATGTCCACTGCAACTACCTCCATAACCCAGGATACAGCAGAATTTTCCTCGGCAGGCGGGCGTGTGAACTGACCATTGGGATATTCCCAAAGGATTCCCCAAAAGGAAAATCCAAAGGGAAACCGCAACGATCAGCCCTTTGGACAACAAGCTACAGGCACCAGCGCAAATGACACGAGGCCAAACCGACCGAGCGCCACCGAATGCGCAAAGGCCAGCAAGAGGCCATACGGCCGCAGCAGCGCCATATAAATACTCCCGCGGGAGTTTCAAACCTCAGTCTTTACCATCAATGTAACACAATCGCTTCGTAGAAACAAATATATTTAAATAAACCTACACAGATTATAAATACATTGTAATAATTATCTCCGCACAGTATTTCGCGAAAGTTTACTAAAATAAATTCTTTATTTAATTCATATAACAGTGTGTCACTTAATTCCAAACATCTGTTGAATTCCTAAATAAAGGTGTTTTCCTGTTTGCACATAACAAACAGGTGGCGACCGTAATTGAAGGGTACAAAAAACCATTCGACAATCTAGCACTAACACGGCAGTGCTCACTATCTAAAGGATTGTCTACATACACTTTACTTTTTACTTGGTAAAAAGACGAGACGGGGATATTGCTCACGCGTTTAAGACAGCTGCTGACTTGCACGCAATTGCTGCATCTTATGACAGCGCAACTCGCGCCATTAACCGTGTAAATATAGTGACAGCGGTACAAAACTGTATTTCTGCGAACGATGCAGTATCTTCGTGTGACAAAGCGCGGGATACGGCTAATAATGTTTGACTAGACGGAGAAAAGGCTAAGGGGACTGAGCTCGAGGGATTGAGGGCTAGTTTCTTAAATGCAACGTCCTTGAATAAACATATGGAAATGTTTCGCCAATTCATTGTAGGTGCTCGTCCCTTCTATCACTTGTTTGGTGTGGCTGAATCGCGTTTCGGGCTAAATGTTGATAATGTGTTTGCGCAGATTGATGGATACTCGGTTCTTCGACAGGATAGGAATACCCAGGGGGGTGGAGTGGCTCTTTATATCCATAATAGTTACAAGGCTAGTCTGTTGTGTTCATCTTCAACAATGACAGATGTTTGTAAACCGGGAATTCCTGAATATCTCATGTGTACAGTACAGAGGGGCCAATTACCCCTGTTTTTGTTGCTGTAATTTACAGACCACCGGGTATCTCTTTCACTGAGAATTCAAACCTTCTCGATAACTTAAGACTACATGCGGTTGACTTTGATCATCGCATAATAATGGGAGATCTGAACGCAAATATGTTGTCGGCGTCCCAGGATGCACATTTCATCAGAGAGCTGTCTTGTGAGCTGAATCTTCAGCTTGTTGATCATGGCCCGACTCACCATGTTGCGGATTCTCACACCTGGATAGATGTGATGTTTGTTGATGAGGGTGAGACACTTCTGGATAGGAATAACTTGATGGCGACCTTTCCGAGCAGGCACAACATCATTGACCTAACCATCCCTGCTCCTAGGTCGTCACCTCCTACTTTGAGCTCCTTTTATTTCAGAGATTTTAAATCTGTTAGGCAACATTAGTAAAATATAAAGTCTACAGCTGCCCGGCATTGAGGTTGAAAGTGGCGTTTTCGTTCCATTTGTTGACGTTGTGACTAACCTTGGTGTTGTGATGGACTCGAGAATGACGTGGAAGCCGCAGGTTGATGCAGTTAGTCGTAAAGTAAATAGGGCTTTATATGGTCTCAGATCTTTCAGATCCTGCACAACTGTGGCGCTTCATAAGCGGTTAGCTAGTGCTCTTGCAATCTCTCATCTGGATTATTGCTCTCTTGTTTACATGGATATCTCAGGGGAGCTTGAGTCTCGACTTCAGAGGCTGCAGAATTCTTGTATAAGATATATCTGTAGTGTTAAGAAGGACGAGCATATGCCACGAGCATAAACAGAAAGAAATTGGGATGGATAACGGTTCGAGAGAGGAGAGAGTATATTGCCGCGGTCATGCTGTACAAGGCTATAGTTATAAGGCAGTCTCCATATGTTGCTGCTCTTTTTGAGAGAAACCAGTCTAGGACCTCGAGCAGGGACCCCAAAGAACTTGTAGTCCCCAATTCGCGTACTGAGACTGGGATGAAGTCTTTCAGTTCCCAGGGTGCACGACTTTGGAATTCGCTACCGCGCGAATTGAGAAGTCTTCCGTCGCTTAGTAGTTTTAGGCCAGCAATACGCCGTTACATGTACCGAGTTGACGATGAATAACAGTTGCGCATTGTAAAGTTATATCGACGAAATGTATATTGACTACGATATGACTATGATATGTACAAAATGTTTGATTTGTGCAAAATAAATTTTTATTCTATTCTATTCTATTCTATGCTCTGAGGCTCGCGGCGTGTGCGCGGCCATGATGCGCCCCACGCGCGGCAGCTTTTTCCTTTTTGCGACCGTTAGGATCACCCCCGTGGCGAAGGAAGAGAGGGATTCGCCGGTGGCAATCTGCGCGGTACGCGATAGAAAGGATGCGACTCGCGAGTCGCGCGGTCAGCAAAAGAGGATGTACCTGGGCTGCCGAGAGACCTGCGCCTTGCTGCTGATGACGTTGCTCGGCGGAGGTTGCGGTTGGCTGCTGTCGTTGCGGCACGTCGATAGGTGAGGAGTACGATCCCGGCACGTTCGCTGTAAAGAGGCTGGTGCGAGACGTCCTCGGTGTTGGTCGTATAAACCGCGCTGGCTGAAGTCCTCGAGGGCGGCTGTAGAGAGGCCTTGCTGTCGAGGTGATAAAAAGAAGGATGTTGAAGGCTCGAGCCCGGGCTGTAGAGCGGCTCCGGAGCTCGACGGTTGACGGACATACTTGCCAAATACTTTTGAATTCATCCTTATTTTTACTAGGTTTAATGTTGGACAGTGGCGGAGGATATTGTATCGATTCTATCAAAAAAAGTAGCTGGCCAAAGAAAGGAATTTTCACTTCAACATCCGCGATTGACGATCCTGATTTTGCTTTTTTGATGGATTGATATGATCGCCGAAAGTCTTTCTCCAAATTATCCCATATTACTTGGACATATGTAGCTTAAAAAAATTTACTTTTAATCTATTTAGCTAAACATAATTAGTATTACACATTAATTTATTTAGAATATGTAAATAACCTATAAGCATTGTCTTATTAATATTTTTGTACTCTGTACTTTTGTAGAAACACTATTATTGTAGATCGAAGGTCTTTCTCTCACCAGGTCTATTTGAAGGTTGTACATGGTTTTTTCTGAGACTGCAGCATTCAAACCAAGGAGAAAATCTGTTCGCGCGTATTAAATAATGTGCAAAGAAGGTGAACCGCGGAGAGTTTTACTGTTCTCTGTGTCGTGTCGAAAAAGGACGTTCTTCACTGCTTCACTGTTCTATGAAGTGCTGTCTCGGCATCTAATTCTGCAGCGAGCCTTCCAAAATATAGGGCGCAGATTTATATAGTGCACAAACTGTATATTTTACTGTTTTGCGGCGTGCATTGAAAAAGCTCATTCTTCGCTGCGACTTCGAGTGAAATCGGCTTTTTGGCTGGTCAACGTGCTGCTCGATATTAGTGATACTATATATTAGTGATATACTATCAAAACGACATAATGAATCAAGTGCACCAAGTAGTTGCGAGGGAATTAAGACTACACGTACTTTTGTACGATCCCCTACACCCGGACAATCTAAATTCCTAAAAAAGGCGGGAGGCATTCCAAGAAATCGCTGACATTGTTCGCCTCGAGTTCAACCATTGGCCACTTGTAATAGATGGTAAATATGATTCATGCCATATTTTTGCAAAATTTGTAGCTGCGCATATTATTGTCTATACAAAATTTCAATTTCATGTTGTTTTCATACTTTTCACGGTAGGCTTAGTTTCGTACACATAAAAATTATACACAATTTAATTTAACACACATTCTTCTGTGATTTTTATTTTGCACAATGTGATTTTAATTAAACACATAATGAAATAATAATAACTGTGTATCATTGTACACGTGTAGTTTCTACATAACAAGAAAATCAATATTTAATCTTACTCTACTTTGTACACAATATATTGTGCACCCAAATTTTTTTGAAAAATAAGTAAGAGCAATTGATATTTAACACATATTATTCAACACAATTAAATTATACACAAATTTTTTTGTAGTTAATTATCATTTATTTTACACAAACATAACAATATTTTACACAAGCAATGTGTAGGCAAAAAAATTTGTGTTTACACATGCTGACTACTATTTTGCACATATTATTGTGCACCATCATACAAATTTACTTTAAAGATACTTTGGAAATTACTTTAAAGACTTGTCTATCTTATTTCTATTCGATATGTAATTAATTTTCTGCAATTTTATTATATTCCTGAACAATTTTTCATATGACCACCATAACAAAATTGTAGGAAATGAACCCTGGTAGAAAATTAATGAGTCCAAATAGTCAAGATATGAAGGATTGGTTAATGTTATTAGCTAATCTTAACTAATAATAAAAATAAAATCTACTTAATTTTTCATTAAAGTACACAATACAGTTAAAAAAAATGTAATGTACGTTTAATTAAAAATGTTTTGTGTTAACGCATATTACGTTTATTAAATTGAAATCTAATTTTCATACGTTAATAGTTTATACGATGGTGCGCAGCCTTCCCGCCATTTTGGGGCTTATACAATATATACGCATAAAGGTAATTAATCCTCTCTTAAATAAGTCATGACCGGATGTTGCGAAGCCTATAAATGAAGTTGGCGTTGAATAACGATGATTGGTCGACGGATATATACGGGTTAGATGGCGCCAACATTTAAAATTTAATATTTGAATTTAAATGGTAAAGAGTTTAATAAAAATAATAAAAAACGATAGTATTTAGGTTAATATTAAAATTTGAGATTAGTTTTGTGAATTAATTATTATTTCCATAAATAGCGAATATCTAACCTCAAAAATGGAAGAGCACATAACCTACATTACATTGGGCAATATATGGTTTTAGAAAGATACAAAATTAACCAAATACATAAATATGTATTATATTATAGAGAGTGGAAAATGTTAACGTTTAAGTTCTTTTTAAAATGTAAAGAAAGGCGTACATAACGATATTAAACGCGCGAAGCGCGGTCGATTTTCCCAGTTTCTTAAATAAAATATTATAATTTCTTAAGTATAATTTTCAAACACAATAATTAGTAAACAGAATATTTTTTAAAGGTAAATAGCTTTTTATAACCTAAAATTAGTTTAATTTTTATATACTCATATATCTTAGAATATAATTGGCTTATAAATATTTATAGTACAATGGAAAATAATAGAAAAAGAGAATATAATGTAATTAAAAAAAAGTACAAATTGGAAAAGTTAGCTAATGATTACAGCGAGTCAATCAAAGAACATTCTTTTATAAGAATCCCAATGTTTTCATTCGTTCTAAACGTTGTATTTTTTGTAATTTTTATAATTATTTATAAGAATTTTAATGTTTTCATTCGTTCTAAAACTTGTATGTATTATGTAATTAATGTAATATTATTAAAATAATTAAAACACTTTCAATTCAATAAATGGCTATTTTTTCACAAAAATCATAAAATGTATAGGTTAGTTAGAATTATATATATTTACGAAACGCGGGGAAATTCAAAGGTTCAATATTATAATCAAAAAATTATTTTATATTTTTATTGAATTGATTCTCTATACTAAAAAATGTAACTGCTTTATTATTAAATTTCATTTAAATAATTTTTTTAATCAACGAGTTTTTTACCATTTCTTAACGAAAAAATGTCGCCAGATGTCGGGGTTCCTAGCTAGTTCCTTAACGATATTTTATCGAAACCATTTAAAATTACTTAATAATTCGTTAAAAACCCGTTAACGTTTCTATTCTAGATAATAAGAACCAAAATTAGAAAGTACTGGAGCTGAAAATAGAGCTTTAAAAAATATCGAAAACGTTTTATTATTACATCGGTTGACATTAAACAAGTACAACATAACTAATTATAATAACTGAAGATGAACAGAACAACATATTATATGACCATGATAATAATGAATATTTTGCAACTAACGATGTTAATGAAACCATAAGACCACTAATTGATTCTTTAACTGTAGATCAAAAACAAATATTTAATTTAATCATAAATACCACAATAAATAATGTTGATAAAAAATTATATGTTGTTGACGGACCTGGTGGTAGTGGCAAAAGTTATTTACACAATGTTATCGTTAAATATTTAATATCTTTAAATGTATCATTTCTAAAATTAGCATGGACTGGATTTGCTGCAAATTTATTGATTAATGGTAAAACTGTTCATACTACGTTTAAATTACCACTAAACATTAATGAATAAACAGCATGTAATATATCTCCAAATTCAAAATATGGAATGTTTTTAAAAAATGTTAAAATTACAATTTGGGATGAAATATAAATGGTTTTGTAAGGTTCTGATTTACTATGCTGAACCGCGCAGTATTTCTATATACAAATAATTATTTATTTGAGTATAGGTGAACTAGCCTTGACTCGAGAGTCATCTGTTACTATTAAGTAGGTTATGATTCTAATAAACTGTCTCTTTATGGTACTTCTTTGTTATGACTTTATTTAGACGAAGGCCCAATGCTTTGATACAGATGTTACACAGATGTTTTAATCTAATTTTTACGTTTGTTCTTAATGTTACGAATTTACTTATTTCTATATTGGTTCGACTTACAATCCCGTTCGGACACTACTAGTAGATTGCACGGTCGATGACTGGGCGGTGTTTAGTATTATCCTACACGGATGGTTCCGTGGCGTGTTGAGAGTAAGTTCCTTAACTAAGCTGCCGAAGCTAACGCCAGATATGTTGACGGTCCTTAAGCCTCGTACTGTACCAACTCACGTCCAGAGTATGAAGAATTCCACCGGTTAGCTTCCACGGAGTTTGAGTGGTTTCTAAGCACCCAATAGACGACGCGAAGGACTAAACGGCACTCGTATTCACACACCAGGTCCAGCAGGTACAACACTCGTTGTCCTTGTAAAAAGAGACTTCACTAAAGGCTAAAGGCAATATGAGGACTGAGTGCGGGGCTTATAAGGCTTGGCGGATGATCTCAACGTTAGGGTAATAACCAATCACCGATCGCCACCGAAAGTGTCTTACAATATAGGTTGGTGATGGTGCAGAATAAGTAGGTTTTGGGATTGCTGACTCGGGGGTCAGTTGGTTTAATTAGTGGGACGCGTTTGATGTCGTAAACGCGGTTACGGAAATGCTTACATTGTGATTATCGTCGTATACCTGCGCCTGTACACATACACGCCGTCATACATCATTCTGTATACAGTATATTCATACATATAATTATCTTTTATGAACATGGGACGTTACACCTCCCCCCCCAGAGTATTGCTGTCCCCAGCAATGGGTGCTGGTGCAAAAAGAAAAAAAACGTGCGATGTTCATTCACAATATGTTGTTACATAAGTATGTTGTTTAAGAACTTTTCATAAAGTTATTACCGTTTTTTTTTTTTTTTTCATAGGTTGATAGAGTATCCTTAACTAACAATTTAGGTACAAACATAACAATTTTCGTACTGTAATTTTTCGAGTCACAGGCCTATAAACATTTGATTGTTGCTACTCATTTTTGGGTGTATTTTGACTTCCTAAGGTGCGGTCGAGTGCTAAAAGTCCGAAATTATTATTATTTTGTTAGGTAATGCCAATTGTTGCTAAGTTGTTTATTCCGCATGTTTAGTATTTGTATAATATGAACCCTTATGTGGTCTTATTGTAAGTCCGCTAGATTGGAAAGTGCATGTGTGTAGGTATAAGCCTGTATGCAAGTATAACTGGTCTTATGTATACTTATATATATACTCTTACCCGTCTTTATGTACACTGATATATATACTCGCATGTCCATACGTTATGTTCATTTATATATATACTTGCTGTATATATATAAATATAGTATTGACTGCGAGTGTGACGTACTGCATTCCTGGGTGGGTCGCATTCCTGGATTGGTCTTTTTGACTCTTCAAGTATCCGCTCGGTGGCAGGAGTTACCGCGCTTTGGCGCGAACTCGTGCTTTCGTCACGCCTACATATACGCGCGTGCTGTGTAAGTTTCGGCGCGAGCTGACAACACGTGAGCGCGAGTGCATTGGCTTCGGATGGTAGTAGCCGCAATGCTAAGTTTGCTGACAATAGATAGAGATAGACAATAGGCCGAAAATCAACTGCTTATTTTCTTGTTTTGTTTGCATAATCTTAAGTATTTGTTGTTACGTTTTCTAAGATAATAAATTTTATTTAAAATTAATCTTTAAGTGAAAAAAAATTTCTTTCAAAAATAGAGTTTTATCCCAGTAATTACATTGAACCCACGATCCTATGCTGCTTCCTTTTGCGTAAAAATTAATTACTACCAAAATCATTTAGTCGAAAGAAGGAGAATAATTTGGACACCGGTAAGTTTAAAATACCGTGTCTTGAATTTGTAGTGGTCTTGTCTGGTTGCGCACTAAGTTTACGCCAGTTGTTCGGCGTTTATTGGGTAATTGCAGCATTGCTGGATTTGTCGCTGGTGTATTGTACACAATGACCTCTCAGGTATTCGGTGGTAGCGTTGTGGATATCCTTCAAATTGCTGATTCTGCAGATGTTCCTACATTTATTTCTTCAATGTTGCAGGTTTTATATTTAGTATCGTGTTGTAATAATGTGTCGACTGTAACTTTGTTTAAACTGTACTCAGCGATAAAATTTCTCTAACTTATCTTTATGCTTTACTATAAGTTTTCCATTAGATGATTCTACTATGACATTACTATTGTCTTTAATTTCTTTTACAAAAAATTTTCCATTATAAAATTTATCTAATTTCCCATATCTGGGTTCCTTTAATACTCTCACTTCGTCTCCGACAGAAATCTGTAAAGGTCTTGCCTTTTTATCATAGTACTCTTTGTTCTTATGTTTTGATTGTATGAGATTATTCCTGGCTACTGTTTGTGCATCTCTCAAACATTCAGTTAGTTCTTGTATGTAATCGTTGTAAGTTTCTAATTCGAATTCGTTCGGCAAACGATTGGGTGTACGGGCTGGTTTGCCGTATACTAATTCATGAGGAGTGTAACCCGTTGATGTATGTACGGATGTATTATACTCATGAATAGCAAAGGGAATTACTTTATCCCAATCTTGTTTGCTTGATGATTTATTTCTTAGAAAGTCTGCTAAGACAGCGTGACTTCTTTCTAAGGATCCATTAGACTGTGGATGGTATGCAGTCGTAGTATTTAATTTAAAATTATAAATTTCGGATAACTGTGACAATAGATTGTTTTGAAAACTGCGTCCTCGGTCGCTTAGAATTATTCTAGGTACTCCAAAATGTACAAAAAGGTGTCGGGTCAAAGCGTCTGCGATTGTAACTGCTTTGATGTTGGGCACTGGTACGGCTATACAAAATTTTGAAAACTGACACTGCATAGTTAGTATATGCACGTTACCTTGCGTAGATTTGCATAAAGGTCCAACTGTATCTATGGCTACTTTATAGAAAACTTCACTTGGTGTATCCGTTATTACCATTGGTTCTCTTGTCTTTACTCTAACCAGCTTTTGTTCTTGGCAGATTTCACATTTGCGTACGAAATCATGTATATCTTCTTTCATTCCTTTCCAATAGTATCGTTCTCTTATTCTTCTATAGGTTTTTCCCATACCACGATGTCCTCCAAACAAACTATTATGGTAATCGTTCAGAACTATTAACTTGTATTCAGGGGCTAGTATCTTACACTCACCGTAACATATCGTTACTGCTATTTGTAAATTTTTCAGTTTTTCCTTAATTTTATTTAATAATACCCCTCGTGGAAAAGTGTCAGTTAGCTCTCCGCTTCTAGCTAATCTAAAAGACTTTAACTTTTTATTCCTAATTTCATTTGCTAATGTATTTAAACATTTCGATAAATTATCTGGTATAATTTCGTCTTTTTCTTTATCTGAAATAACTAAACTGAAAATGAATCTTTTTCTATTTTGGGTAACTATTACATCACCGATGGTTATCTTGGCCTTCGATAATTCATCGCGATAAATAGCTTCTACGTCAATAAGTAATTTGTTAGTTCCATATGATAAACTTAAATCTTTTGAAATAAAATGTACTATATTATCTTTTAGATATGTTATACATTCTCTAGTTTTTAAAAATTTTAATGATTCACTCGAGTTCACATCTGAATCTACATAGTCGAAAAATACAGATGTTGGTGTGTTTCCAAATCTTTGAGCTGTACTGTCTTCCTTCGGTTTACTATTTATATAAGAAGTATTATGGTTGTTGGTAAGTGTTCCGCTTGTGGGTGTTATTATTGTTTTTATCGTTTTAGGTGGATTATTTTGTTTTTTGGGTTTAGATAATTTTTTTCTTAATTCTTCGTTAATCTCATCCTCCGATTCTTCTTCACTATCCTCTTGTTCTATTGTGGAGAGGTGATGCCAATTGGTGTTTTCGGCCATCTCTTCAGTCCAAGCAGTAGAAGATGCTCTAGGTTGTTTTATGGGTGACTTGAAACGAATTGGATTAGACTGACTATCTGCGTATTCTAGCATCCATTCTCTCACAGTGCTGCTGGGGACTACTGCCTGTGAAGCTTCTCCTAGTAACGTAGGTGGTTCTGAACTCGCTTTTTCTCCTTGTTGTAAGGGTGATGAGCTTTCAATATCTTTCATGAGTTCCCAGTTCTCAGTTGGAGTTTCATGATAGAGCTCTAAGAAATTATCCCAGCACATCGAGAGTGGTTGGTTATTTGTAGTCTCGCTTGGGTTTCCATTAGGATTAATCTCTTTTTCCCTTGCACTTTTGTTTAATTCAATGCTAGATAATTCTTGTAGTTCTGAATTATCCATGAGTTGACCTGGCATTGATCGTCTCATAGTAGATTGTAATTTTGGGTTTATTAACTCTTTGTCATCACTTGATGATGAAGAATCTCTAAATTTTGTTTCAATTTCCGGACTAGTTTGTCTAGAATTAGTATTCTTTTTGTTGTTGGGATTTTTACTCTTGTTCTTGTTGGGTTTATTCAATATTATTTCATCAAATTCACTTTCACCTGGATCCTCGTTTGACTTGGCCATAGTAGAATCAGTTTCCTCTTCCGACTCTGTATCTTGATTCAACAGGCTAGGAAGCAAAGATTTGTTGCTTAGTGGTATTGGTGGAGCATCGGAAGATTCTGCAATACTACTCTCGATTGAGTAGGTTATTTCTGAGTTATCTGTTTCACTCATTGATGGTGGTTCGGAAACTATGGGTTCTGCAAAAACTACTGTTTTCTTTTCTGTAGTGGCTGGTTCGTTCTTCCTCATTCTAAGTCTCTTCGCGATTGTACTTGCTTCTAGGTCGGCTTGCCCTCCCTCCATACCTAAAGGGATAGTGGGGTTATCAAGCTTGATTCCTTCCTTACGACCCGGTTTCTTTCGATGTTTAACTCCTTCTTTAGAAGTTTCGTTTTCGCTTTGTAGTTGAGTATGATTCTGTCTGGCTAAAGAAGTTTTAGTCGGCTTAGGTAGGATAGGCAGTACTCGTACCTCCCCCCCCCCCTGTTCTTGTTCATCTTCTTTAATTAGTTGGTCTCTATCAACTGGATTGCGGGAAAGGGCGTCTGCGTTAACATTTAGACGACCAGGTTTATACTTGAAAGTATAGTAATAACCTCGTAATCTCATTCTCCAACGATTTAACCTACTGACTGGAGCTTTTAATGATTCAATCCATGTCAATGGTTCGTGATCTCCGTAGACGGTGAAATGCTTACCGTAAAGGTAGTGGCTAAAATACTCTATGGCATTTACTACGGCTAAACATTCTTTTTCTGTGGTAGAATAATTTCGTTCGCATTTGTTGAGAGATCTGGACATATAGGCGATTGGATGTTCTTGTACTGGTTCACCTTGACTTAGGACTGCACCTATAGCTCCATCACTTGCATCCGTAGTTAGAATGAAGGGCTTACTCTCATCCACTGTTGTTAGTACGGGGGCTTCACAAAGTGCTTCTTTTAAGATTTTAAAACTTTGTTCTTGTTCTAATTCCCACTTCCATTTTACGTTTTTGGCTAATAGGGCATTGATGGGCCCTGCTTTCTCTGAGAAGTTTTCAATAAACCTTCTGTAATAACCAGCTAATCCTAAGAACTGTCGGATTTCAGTTTGGTTAGTCGGCCGCGGGTAGTTTTTAACGGCTTCTAACTTCTTAGGATCCGGTCTTACTCCATTACTGTCGATGATATGACCTAAATAATTAATTTCTGGTACAAGGAATTGGCATTTATCCATTTGTAGTCTTAAGCCTACCGCTGACAACCTTTCAAACAATTTAGCGATTTTCTCCTCATGTTCTTCGAGAGAATTTGCATAAATCACTATATCATCTAAAAAGACATACATTTCTGATCCTTGTAGGCCTGTTAGGACGCAATCCATGAGCCTTTGGAAGGTTGCAGGCGCGTTGGTAAGGCCGAAGGGCATACATAGGTACTCAAAATGGCCGTATTTGGTGTTAAAGGCAGTTTTCTCAACATCCCCAGGGTCAATCTCTATTTGATGGAAGCCCATGGCGAGGTCAAAAACTGAGAAATATTTTGCTCTTCCAATCTGCTTAAGGATTTCCATGATGTTAGGTAGTGGATATGCGTCCTTGATGGTTTTCGCGTTTAACTTTCGGTAGTCAATTACCAACCTGTACTTTTTCTTTCCGTCTGGTCCTGGTTTCTTAGGTACGATTCGAATAGGACTGCAAGATGGGCTCTTTGAATGCCTGATTATACCGGCTTCCAAAAGTTTTTGTATTTGGTTAAAAAGCTCGTCATCTAGTCCTGTTGGTCCTCTCTTGTACTTAACTTTGACGGGTTCTTCATCGGTTGTCCTAATCTTATGCTTAACACATGATGTTCTTGGTGGCGGATCTCCTGGCAAATAAAACAGATGAGAATATTCTTTTACCATTTTCTTAATCTGCGTTCTTTCTGGTCTTGTGTGATAGTTGGCTAAAACTTTTTCCAGGATTGTTTTTACGCGGTCTTCTTCGTCTTTTGGTGGTTCCCCTTCTAACGGAAACTCGTAGTCATCCTCCAAGTCATCGTAAAAGTCAAATGCTTCCAATGGCTGTGGAGTAATTTCTATTTCGACTGGGTCAGGTAGAGTATTAGTGGCCATTACATAACAGTAGCCTTTGTTATTTTTAACGGCGGCTTCTCCTATAAAAACTCCTGGGACGGTATTTATTCGTCTTAAGTAGGCTTGGCCCTTAGCTGAATGTTTAGTTGCGGGAATTCTTATAGGAACTTTTGCTCTGGCCGGTAACTTAAATACAGTTTTACCATTGGATTTAAAACCTTTAGAATTAAAATTCAATTTGCTGTATCTATAGATTCCAATTTACTGTATCTATAGATTCCGGTTCTATCTCGCGTTCGGCATATGGAAATTCAAACTCAGGTTCAATCTGAACTCTTTTTACTTCCGTGTTTCGATATGCTTCCTCTGGATGTTTATCTTCACTAGTTTCTGGTATTAGTTTATGAACGAAGGGAACGGGTGTTATCGGATGACTTTCCGTTACTAGTACTCCCTCTCCAAACATGATGTTTACTTTTTCTACAAGTAGAAAAGGGTTACCCAATATAAGTTCCTCTGATAGTGGCGTGCTAGATGGTAACACGTGGAATAAATGGTCCTTTCCTAAGATTTTTAATTTTACAGTTCCTAGAGTCCTTAGCTCCTGTGGAGAAATACCTAGTATAGAGATCACGTCATTTTGGTCTACTATAGCATTAGGACCCAATGCATTTTCTTTTACTGCATTGATTTGGGCTCCGGTATCCACTACACATAAGGCTTCTGGAACTGCCAATTGTTCTATTTTTAATTTTATTGTGGGCGAGGATTCGACTCTTGACGTGAGTCGAATAACTTGGGCTGGTTTCCCGACTTGGCTGTGGGGCCGGGACTGGTTGAACGCTGTGGAGTCGTCCCGCTCACTGGTGCGTTCTTCCAGTGAGCGTTGTCCCAGTTTAAATGATTTTTATTTCCACTGCGAAACGGGATTGGCGACTTCGGCTTTTCTCCGTAATAGTCTTGATTTCTGTTAATTGCGGATTCTTGATGGTGACATGGTTCCTGCATTGGGACTGGTCTGTGCGTACACGTTGGTGGATTTTGATGTTGGTAGCCTCCATTTTGAGGTGGGTACCAATATCCAGCTCTCTGTTGATTTTGAAAGTATATATAACATGCAGCACAGTTACAGGGTCTGTAATCCAGATATAATGGTGCCTCTGGTGGTATAACATGTCTTTGTACTGGTGGTCTTACTGGCACCATAGTATTCTCAGTATATTCCCTCTGGAGCATACTTGGATGTTTGATAGGCTCGGGTACTGGCTTTTTATAACTCAATTGTGGTGGTGCGTGTATCTTGCCTCCTTCAAAAGTCATTTTTGGGAAATAGGTGTCATCCCGGTCTATTGAATAAGAAATCTCATCTCTATTATGCGTAAAATCATGAAAATTCACTCTTCTTTGCCCTCCTCTATCTCCTTCCTCATTATTCAATATTCTTACTTGATGTATACTTTCATATATTTCTCCTGAACCATGGGGTGAATTCCGTGAACCATGTGGACTTCGATCTTGTGTATGACTAACTTGATGAATACGTGGATTGGAGTAATGATTATTATACATGGTTACTTTACCCCGTTCATATTTCGATGCTAACGCGAACGCGTCATCCAGTTTTTCTGGTGCTAACTCGATAATACGGGTTCTCCAACCATCTGGTAATCCATTAATAAATGATTCTAAGGCAATGATTTCGATCTGAGGTTTTAAATGATCTCGCTGTACGTTATTTCCCAGTACTTCCAACGCGGCGTTAATTGCGGCATTAACTAGCGCGTTTATTCGACCGTAAAACTGTCGAATATTCTCTCCCTGCCTCATGGAAGATGATTGAATTTCGTGTAAGTAATAACTATATGTGCGGGGCGGTGCAAAGCAGTCTTTTAAATGCGATTTTAAATCATTCCAAGTTTTAAATGTGCTACCTTCCAAGGCTTGTCTGGCTTTACCCCTTAATTTTGATATAACGATTCTTAAAAAGTGTGCTTCTGAATCTGTAGAAATCATGGTAAAGCAGTTATCAACATCTTGTAAGAATTCTTTTAGATTCATGTTCGTTCCATCGTAATCTGCAAGATGTTGAGTTGCTCTTTCCACTGCCCGAAAATTATTTGACTCTAATATACTACGTGAAAATTCTAATAATTGTTCTTCTCTTTCTGCCTCTTTAAATCTATAAAATTGATCTAAAGCATTGATTCTTTGTTCTAAGTTGGGTAATCTTAAGATTTCCTCTCTAGTTTGATTAAACGCCATTATGGTTTATTTCGTCAAAAAAAAATACTGACCCTAAACTTCTTCTTAATAATGAAAATTCTAAACGAGACAGTTGGTACTTTAGTAACAATGGCTTAGTTCCCCACAAGGGATGCCATTTGTAAGGTTCTGATTTACTATGCTGAACCGCGCAGTATTTCTATATACAAATAATTATTTATTTGAGTATAGGTGAACTAGCCTTGACTCGAGAGTCTTCTGTTACTATTAAGTAGGTTATGATTCTAATAAACTGTCTCTTTATGGTACTTCTTTGTTATGACTTTATTTAGACGAAGGCCCAATGCTTTGATACAGATGTTACACAGATGTTTTAATCTAATTTTTACGTTTGTTCTTAATGTTACGAATTTACTTATTTCTATATTGGTTCGACTTACAATCCCGTTCGGACACTACTAGTAGATTGCACGGTCGATGACTGGGCGGTGTTTAGTATTATCCTACACGGATGGTTCCGTGGCGTGTTGAGAGTAAGTTCCTTAACTAAGCTGCCGAAGCTAACGCCAGATATGTTGACGGTCCTTAAGCCTCGTACTGTACCAACTCACGTCCAGAGTATGAAGAATTCCACCGGTTAGCTTCCACGGAGTTTGAGTGGTTTCTAAGCACCCAATAGACGACGCGAAGGACTAAATGGCACTCGTATTCACACACCAGGTCCAGCAGGTACAACACTCGTTGTCCTTGTAAAAAGAGACTTCACTAAAGGCTAAAGGCAATATGAGGACTGAGTACGGGGCTTATAAGGCTTGGCGGATGATCTCAAAGTTAGGGTAATAACCAATCACCGATCGCCACCGAAAGTGTCTTACAATATAGGTTGGTGATGGTGCAGAATAAGTAGGTTTTGGGATTGCTGACTCGGGGGTCAGTTGGTTTAATTAGTGGGACGCGTTTGATGTCGTAAACGCGGTTGCGGAAATGCTTACATTGTGATTATCGTCGTATACCTGTACACATACACGCCGTCATACATCATTCTGTATACAGTATATTCATACATATAATTATCTTTTATGAACATGGGACGTTACAGTTTCTAAACATGCTTTCGAAGCAATAAATACATTTTTACAAAATTTATGTGGTAATACCAATCTTTTTGGTGGTAAAATTATCGTCACATCTGGCAATTTCAGAGCAACACTTCCTATAGTACGTAATGACAATCAATCAAAAGTAATGGAATCATGTGTAAAAAGAAGTATATTATGCTGATCTTTTATAAAATTATCATTAAAAGAGAATTTAAGATTAGAAAATAAAGATCATGAATTTAAAAATTGACTCCTTTTATAATCAACAAATGTATACTTATTAATCTTATGATCTTCTAATTTTTTCTCAACTTTTAATGTAACAATAAATGGATAATGATCAGTAAAGCGATTCATAAGTTTATACGCTTTAGCGTTCACGCCTTCTTGATTTGGACATGAGAGTCGCAACTGGTTAGGATCTGTCGTGGAGAATAACCACGATTAGCCATTTTCTAGATATTTCCATTGCGTTTTGGTACCGGTCTTGTATCTTATATCACAGTTTCTTAATACTTGAGCACTAGGGTTTACCAGTATGCTTGCTTCACAGTACTGTGCGTTTGGTGTACCCTGAAAAGGTCCTAGTGAGGTGTTTGGAGTTCGAATCATGTGTTTTTAGAAAATGGCCGTGCGGATTGCTGTATGTGTATGTATGTATACCGTTGTATTTCTAGAACTACGTGGTCTATAATAATAAAATTTGACATGCATATCTGTTTTTTGATTCAGAATTATAACTCGCTAACGAAAACTCAGAATGTTTTGACAAAATTCATGGTTTTATGAGGTTATGAGGTCTATTAGTGATATAAATTTGCATTTTATTTTATAAAGAAGATCCGGAGAAAAAGAAATTCATTATGAAATTAATATACTTAAAGGATACATACGAACAAGGAACAATAGATTTGTTTGGAGGAAGCTATGTGCTAATGAACTGGCAGCGGTTTTCTTACCTTCGTACAACTCTTTCCATTCTTTCCTATTTTTTATGTACTCTTCTTTTTTTATTATACCATTTCTCCACAGACCCATGCATCTCTTAGTTTTTCTCTTTACCTTTATACATTCTTTGTCCCACCATTTTTTCATTCCTAATTTTCAAACTTATATTTTAATCTCATTCCTTGGTATATATTGTAACATGGCAGTTCACTGCCAGTTACAAGCGGCCGCGCAGAGCACGACAGCGCCGCGGCACGAGTCGGCGAACGCGCGTTCGGCCGTATTCGCGGAGCCTCAGCCGGCATCGGCTAGGCCCGAGCGCACGAGTGATGCTTACGGGAAATAATGTGCCGATTGCGGAGTAGCGCGATCTCGCGATACTTAACACGCCACGTGGCCAATATGGCGGCAGGAGTGCGGCGAAGCATGAGTGCGGCTATAGCATGCTTCGTCGAATTAACAGCGCTGAGTCGTTCGGCGTATTAAGCGAACATTACGCCTCGACTGAATTATCGCAAACTATAACTACTTTACACCTGACTGACATGACGATTATTGTACTGACGCTATCGTTTGCAATATGACGACAATTATTGTACTGACGCTATCGTTTACACTATGACTACAACTAATACACTGACGCTATCGTTACACTAATTATCGTTATTACACGGACGCTACCACTTATAACACGGCTATCGTTATTACACTGACGTTTTCAGGATAAAGACAAAGACCACAGCTACACTAATACGCTATCGTCCACGTTCTCGTATGCGACACAACCATGACCTACACGACGACACAAGGACACGACTATCGTTATTACACTGACGTTTTCAGGATAAAGACAAAGACCACAGCTACACTGATACGCTATCGTCCACGTTCTCGTATGCGACACAACCATGACCTACACGACGACACAAGGACACGACTATCGCTAGTTCTAGCCCACGCGTTAACTCGCATTAGATTAAGATTTAGTATTAGATAAAATTAATAACCGATTGTAATATAAGTAGATAGTAGTTGGGACAGCGGTCCCGTTAGGTTAAACATAGGGGTATGAAGTGAGTAAATGTTCGCGTCGAAGTTCGGGCGAAGTCACCGTCCCGGCAACGGCGGGTACGCCTGGGGACTTGCGTACGTCGGGAGAGAATGGTTATCGTCGGGGCGTGAATTCATGGTCTCGTGAGGGCAGGCTGCGATGGACGCTACGATCGCCGGCACCGGTAGGCGATCGGAAGGGCGAGGCAGCTGCACCGTCCGCGTCGGGTAAGCCGTCCGGCGGCGTGTTGACGAACACGCCGCCGGAGTATTAAGTGAAATACAGAAAGAATCAAAGTTAATATTGCTCATTCATTCCGTACTGATACCCACGACCTTGTGTAATTGTCTCATTTTTCTCTGTGTATAAATTCGTATACTGGCTAGCCGAGCAGGTGGACGAAGTGATGTTTCGACACGAGGTGGCGTCTCAAGGTAAGGGGATCGCGGGATCCCTGGCACTCCGGTGCCTGGCGCCCAGGGCCGAGGCGGCTTGCCGCCTCGTATGTATTGAAGCGGTAGTAGGAGACGGAGAATTTCATCGGTAACGCAGTGGAAAAAAACCAGTGTTACCGTACGCTGGGTCCATCGTTACAATATCTATGAATTATTTCTTTTATATCCTCCAATTTTTTTCTACGGTATCTTCGTCATTTTCTATACATTCCAATTCCTTCGTATTTTCTTTGAAAATCGTAACATTTTCTTCATTCCACAATTCCACCGTTTTTTTATGCTTTCTTCTTCCTCTGCCTGCTCATCTTTTTTCCCCTCTTTCAACTCTACATAAATTGGCAGATGATCTGATTCAATCCTTCCTTCTATTCTAAAAAATCCAACCTTATTCCATGCTTCTTGATTATAGTTGCATAATCTATTACTGAATTTCCCCTACTGCTTACGAACCTGTATTCTCCTTCCCAGTCTCCAACTGAAATTCCATTCAAGATTGTCCATCCTTTATTTTCTATTTTGCTCAATTTACAATACTACAATTTACTCTCTTTTCCAATAAACTTATCTCTACTTTTCCTGTACCTCTTTTTTACAATATTATCGTAGTCCATAAATTTTCCTTCATCTCCTATTCACATATTCAGATCCCCCATTATAATTGTCCCTTCTGTATCATTGTAATTTTCTTCTTCAATGTGTTGCCAAATCTTCTCAATATTCCCTTGATTATAAATAGTCCTTTTGTTCAAATGTAACTTTTCTTTTTTAACTATGCTCTTCGATTTCACGAGCCCCTCACAATATTCTACTCCTATTACCCCATCTTCATCACTTCATCCTTTTCTTATACCTATTATAAAGCCCCCCTTAGCCCTACCCTTTCTGTGCTCTCTTCTCGCTTCTATTATTTACCAATCAAAATTTTTCGATAAGTATTTGTTCAACTGCTGTATGTACTTCCTTTCTACCCACGTCTCTGCCAAACTAACAAAATCTGCCTCTTTTACGTACTACCAAAACTCATTATGTTTGCTCAAAATTACAGCCACGTTCCAAAAAATTACTTTTTTTCCCTGTCTGCTAAGTATTTCTTCTCCCCTATCCAAACCCTTACTTCTTTCGTCACACCATTACTGGCTTACGTAAAAATCTTATCTTCTTCCTTATTTCTGTCTTTTTTGTTTTCCTCGATATCTCTTTATTTCCTTTCTGCTTCTCTTTTCATTTCTTCTAATTTCACTTGATTCTCTCATTGCACCCAAACGTTGTTAATACATACTTTTCTACTACCCGTTTTTACATTCAATCCTTTTTCTCTCATCGCCTTTACCCATTTGTTTATTTCCTCCTGCATTTTCATGTCTTCAAAGCTGAAGTCATATTCAATATACACCTTCGATCCTGACAGTTTGCTATTATTGTTCATAATTAACATCTTCTCTTCGTACCTTTCTACTTTTACTACCACTACATTACCGTTAATCTTAGCATAAACAACATTAATCGTAATTACTAGCTTATCTTTAACAAAATTCTACGTCCATTCCTTATTAGTATTCCTATCCACTTCTGACCATATCAAGCCTTTAATTATGAAATTTTCCTATCTATTTTCCTATCTTTCTCTTGTAAAAATCTCTTCATGTCCACTACTTCTTTTTCCGATAGGCACACGCTGTCTGCCGCACTGTACAATGATCTTCCGCTAACTTCGCTCCTGCCTGACCTAACGCTTCTACCGCTTATCCCGCTAATCATACTCCGTGCTTCTCCTTCCGAACCTGCGTCGCCATCTCTTGTGTACTCGAGAACTTCTTCTAAAGCGTCTAGTCTCGCGTCCCTTTCCCTTTTCCTCTCCTCCAGTTCCAGGAAATGCACCTCCAGATTTTCTAATTTTTCTACTATTTCTACTTCCCTTGCTTGCAAATCTAATTTCAGCCGTCCGTCCTGGCCTTTGTCGCTGCCTCCTTCTTGGTCTTCGTGTCCGGGTTTGTTGCGCTTCCTCCTGCCTTTGTCTCCTTCTCTTCCGACGTCCGTCTTCTTCCTGCTGTCCCTGTACGCCTCGTTTCCATCTTCTCTAACCTACAAAAACCTAGCTACTTTTCTTTCGCTTTTTCGCACTACTCCTCCTTTTCCCTTTTATACTTTTTTACTCCACACACTCAAGACACTTTCCGACCACCCTTCCTACACTTATTTTTACAATATTCACAAATTTTCCACACAAAATCGACAATACTATGCAATGGGTTCGTGGGTAGGAGAAAAGGCATTGTGGGTTCTGATGGCTTTGAAAACCTTATATCTATGATGAAGACTTCTTCGGCTTCTATCTCTCTCAATATTCCTAATTTCCTGTGGTTCTTCGACTTGTTTCTCGGCGTACTGTTGGCCGTAGGACTGTCACTTTTTATTGTTGGCGTGACCGATAATGTTTGTCTTACTGGTGGCAATATGATGTCAGTTACACTTTCGACGTCTGACTCATTCCCGGTGTCTTCTTGATCAGATGCTCCTTGTAGCTTCTGTCGAGCTCGTTTTATGAGGGTTTGAACATTTTTTCTCCAGACTTTATCTACGTTGGTCTCTTTCTCAAACCGTGGATCAGATGTGTAGATTGCTTCACGCACATCGTCAGGTACTTTGTTATCGTCAGAGAAGTGTGAGGGTAAATCCAGTTGTGTATTTCTTTCAGTTGTTGACTCATTGATATCAGCTTGTTTATCCATTTCATATTTTCTCATGCTTTCTTCAAATTTCCTGCTAGCTTCTTCTACTTCTTGTTTTGTTAGGGTGGTATTGATGAATTTTCGATTGATTCTTCATCCGCATTTTCTTCAGTTTGGGCGTCTTCTACTGCGCTCATTTCTATTGCGATATTGCTTATGGTTTTGACATGACTATATTCTGAAGAAGATGTTTTGTCTTCTGGTACTTCTTGGGCTTCATCTTCTGTGGTTTCTGAGTCTGGTTGACGCATTAGGCTGTATCTGGAATCTGGTAATGGTGGTTTATCTGAGTCGCTGTCCTCATTGGCCGTTGACGACAGTCATGATCTTCTGGATGGATTGACTGTCATTGAAATGTCCGAATCTATATCAGTTGAACTTCTTGGCATTTCTCTTGGTTTGATTAAAGACGCCTTGCTTGGTCCTCCTTGCTTGATGTATTGTCCTACTGGACTCTCTACTTGAGCACGTTTCGCTCTTGTCCTCTGCGCTACCACACTATGCTCCAGTTTAGGTGCTTCTTTGTTTGTTTTCTCTCCTATAGGTCTACCTCTGCCTCTGGATACTGTTGTTTTCTCCGATGCTGAGTGTGCTCTGTTGCGAAAACTAGTCTTCTGTGATGGTGTTTGGCTTTATCTTGTTCTTGCTTTGCCTTTTCTTCAATTATCATTACTTTGATTCTTAGTAGGTTTCTATTTTTCTCCTATTCGTTTGCTTTAGGAGGGTTTCTTGGAAGAGCATCAGCGTTTTTGTCCAGTTTTCCTGGTTTGTATTTGAATGTATATTCGTAGCCTGTGAATTTAAACATCCATCTCATTAGTATTTGTCCAGGATCCTTTCTGCTATGCATCCAATTTAATGGTTCATGGTCAGATACTAATGTGAACTTGCGGTACAGTAAATATGGTCTAAACTGATGTAGAGCATATAGTATCGCCAAGCACTTCTTTTCAGTGGTGGAGTAATTCCTTTCAGCTTTGTTTAAAGCTCTTGATAAGTATTGGACTTGATGAACAAATCCATCCTTCTCTTGACTCAGGACTGCTTTAATCGCATACTCTTATGCATTTGTGATTAAAGTGAATACCTTCTCGAAGTCCGGGAATTTTAAGATGGGCTCTTCCATTAGGCATTGCTTGAGTTTTTGAAACTTTCGTCGCATTGAGGAGCCTACTCGAATTTCACGTTTTTCTTTACTAGGACATTCAATGGTTTCGCTATTTCAGCAAAGTCTTTAATATATTTTTAATAATATCCAAACATTCTTAGTACTTCACTTATATTCTTGGGACTCTAGGGTGTGGCTAGTTTGGCTATTGCTGAAACTTTCTCTGGGTTAGATTCGACTCCTTTTGTGCTAATTATATGTCCTAAGAATCCGACTTCCTTTCTAAAGAATTCAATCTTATTGGGTTGTAAGACTAACTTTGCTTCTCTTTATCTCTCCATAAGATTTCGAATTCTTCTTTCATGGTCCTTCAAGTTTTTACTATGTATCATGATGTCATCCAGGTATACTAACATTTCAATATTTTGGAGTCCTCTTAGGACCTTTTCCATGAGGCGCTGAAAGGTGGCCGTGGCGTTCTTTAATCCTTCAGGCATTCTTGTGTACTCGTAGTGTTCATTTATTGTTGTGAATACTATCTTATAGCAATCTTCAAGGACCATCGGTATTTGTTGGAAACCACTGGCGAAGTCAAATATCGAAAAGTAGGTTGCTTTTCTTAACTGATCCATTATATCCGCAATGTTTGGTAATGGATATGCATCTCTGATGGTTTTCTTATTAAGTTCTCTGAAATCGATTACTATGCGCTATCTTGGATTGCCATGGCTACCCGGTTTCTTGGGTACTATCCAGATTGGTGAATTACAGGGGGAATTGGATTCTCTTATGATTTTGTCCTTGAGCTTTTTAGCTACGCTTTCTCTTACAACTTTTTTAGATAATGATTGAGGAGGAAGTCTGTATTGCTTAGTATTTATGGGTATATTATTTTCAAAATGGATATAATGCTTGATCATGTCGGTGCACGGGAGCCTGTCTCCTGGCAATAGGAATCGATCCGAAAAATCTTCAATGGTATGGTCCACAATTTCTAATTCTTCTCTATTCAAATGGTTTCTTCTGATTGATGCCTTCACTCGTTCTAGTCTCTTGATTTGATCAACAATTGCTTCACCATCAAAATCACTGTGTCTTTCTTGTCGAAAGTCTGGTCCGGTGTCGAGAGTGTCACCACGCCTTCTCCTAAAAATACACTGTAATTTCCCACATGTATTCTGGGAATGTAGCCTTCTTCAAGTCAATTTTGATCTAGTTTATTCGAACTACTTTTCACAAAAATTTTATTATTAAATTATTCAACTTAAAACAATGGACTTAGTTTATATTATAATTGAGTGAACAAACAAATTTACAAAGTGAAAATCAAATTAGAAAAATTGAATTAAAAATGTTAGTCCGCTCGGCAGCTTGGCTCAAGTTGGAGTGCCGTGAGGTAGCGTGGCTTGGGGACGCTGGGAAGGATTTTCGGACCTCCCACGCGTCTCCAAGCTCTACTTCCTCACGCTGACGTCACTGCGTCGACACTTGTCGAACTCATTAGGCCTTACGGGGCCTGACAACAGTGCAAGTGTCTAGACTGCAGCGTTGCTTTGCATGTGCGGTCTTACTTATGCAGCGGAGGGTAAATTGTTTGGGTCAGCGAGACTCTTAGCTATCTGATACTTTTGTGATCTTGAGTCTCGCTGCACCTTTTATGCGTAAAACTTTTCCGAGTTTATATTCGAAATAATTTTTTGAATATAATTACGGGAAAGTTATCACATAATACACATATATATTTTATTATCATGCAACACGAGACAGCCGTCTCGTGCAAATACACATAAAAACTTAGCTGCAGGCACACCGATACAGGGCCGATCACAATAAACAGAAAAACTGATCCGCACAAACAGAAAGGCGAGTTCGCACGAAGCGGAGCAAGCGCGCGCACACACAGCGACACACAGACAACAGCCCCGTATACACTAACGCACAGCGGCTGGCTATATAAGACTAGCCCCCGGACTAAGAGGACAGTTTAGCTTGAGCGTTTAGTTTGGGCAGAGCCGTGTGCACACGACACTACACAGAAAGGATCAGCAAGAACAACCCGTAGACCGCCGTCTCGTGAGCATACGTGACGGTGATTCTGCGCCGACCGACCACACTCCTGATTACCATCGTGTGCACACGGGGTAACCAGGGGACCCAGGAGACAGCGAGACGACCTCCTCGTGAGCACACGTGGGCGCCGTCTCTAGGTCTCACCGACCGTACACCACACCAGACCGTCTGCCTTACCTCTGTGAGCACACATGGGAAAGGAAACTCCGAGTCAAACGAACTAGGAGCCACACCAAGTTCTGCGCACACGTCTTGGTGAGACACCGCCACTCGCATTACACCGTAAGCACCGTAGTCCCTTTTTCACTGTGCGCACCCAGGATAAAGGGAATACGGAACCCACGAGTACGACGGGTTGTGCAGTCGTGAGCACACGTCTCCACACCACCCGGCGACTCACAACCACCGCGTACCGTACCAGCCACCGCTGTGCACACACAGGGTGGTCAGGAACCGTAGTGCGACAGCATCTAAAAGCAGCCGCACACGCACGTCTCCGCTGCCGACAGACGAAACGCTAATCATCACAGACACACCCGCAGCTGCACCGCTCCGTACCGTACCGACGATATTGTAAAAGCTATTCCGTACCAAGACTCTGTAATCGTATTGTAAACGAAATCTTTCTAAACCACTCGCGTTGGTTTCTCTGTTTCAGATCGGAGAGAACATCTAAACTCCATATGTAGAATAAGTACTATAAATATATGATCAATTGACTACAGATAAGCCTTATTATTTTCCATTTCCCCATACCGAATCCTGGTTCCCACTGAGACATTTGGCGCAGGGAAAACGCAACCGTTACAATCATTATAACTTATTTATTTATTTTCCCCCTTTTTTAAATTATTATTAATTAAATGTTTTTGTCATGAAAGGGAATGGGTCCTCTCCTTCGCTCTGTTCTGTGAGACGCAACCATGTTTTATTCGCTAGGACGCGTCCCGATGGCTTAAGCCGAAACGACGGAGAACTCCGAAAAGAGTCTCTAGCTTATTTGTCTCTCCTTTTCCCCTTTTATATTTTCTTTATTTTTTTTTATTCATAAATGCATTAATCTGTTAATACGTGTTTTGATTTATCTAAATGAACAATTTTGAATCTTTCGCCTCCTAAATTTATCTTTGAATATTTGTCGCCTGTTAGCTCTACTATCTTATAAATTCTGGTATATTGTTCATCAAATTTTCCGAATTGCGGTTCTTTTAACAAATAAAAATCTTGTTTTAGCATTTAGTTTTTCATAATAATATCCTTTAGATCGTTCTTTTGTATCAATTAAATGTTTATTTGCTTTAAATTGAGTGTTTTTTAATCCATCAATTTGCTCATCTAGATACATGGCGTAAGTTTCTCGATTGTTCCGCTTGTGAATTCAGAGGATAGATGCGCTTTACAACCGAATACAGGTTCAAGAGGAATGAAGTTATAAGCAGAATGAATTGAAGTTTTATAGGAAAACATAGCGCATTTAATTCACGCGTCCCAATCCGTTTTATCTAAGGAGGTAGATCTCAATTGTTTAATTTTAAATGTATTCGCGATTTGTCTTTATAATCTGCTCTGAAAATTACTTCCCTGATCTGTTTTTATAAATTTAGGACATCCAAATCTATAAATAAACTCGTGGATAGGAGTAGCTGCAACCATTTCATCAGTTATATCAGATAAGGGAATTTAGTTAGGTCACATTGAATATATTTATTTCCGGATCTGATGATTGGCACTGGACCGTCGATATCCATTTCTAATACTTCAAAAGCTTCGTCTGGGGTTGCGGTTATTTTCATTGGTTGTTTAGTTTTTATTCTGACCCATTTACGTTTTTGACAATTTTGACAGGTTCTTACGTATTTAGAGGTGTCATGCTTCATCCCTTGCCAAAAGAACCGTTCTCTGATACGTTTATAAGTTTTTAAGATTCCTTTGGGCTCTCCCACTAGATAGTCGTGAGCTTCCGAAATTATTTTTAGTCTGTCTTCAGAGCATGGGTGAATTACTTCACCGGTACATAAAGTAATTACTAAATTGTTATAATTCTAACAATCTCGCAAGGAATGCTCAATGCGCAACCAGTGAATTTTATCAAGATCATCACCAATTTTAGCTATGGTAATTGTTTCTCGTTGATCATTTAACATCGCTTCGCGTAAGATTTTAAGACTGATTATTCCTTAATGAAAATCGAGTAAATTGCATTTCCGTCATCTAACTCGGTGCAGATGATCGATCCTATACCTATGTTTAGTTTGCTCATGAGCCAAGTTATTGTTTCGATTTACTACTTGATCTCTAGAATATGCAACATGAGTTATTGAAAAAATTCTTTTAATGGCATCATAAGGATTTTGTCGAATGCATGAAGGATACATTTTTACAATTTGATAACGAATATTCTCATCATCGGGATCAGCTTCGTAACCAGATTTGGTAGTCCGCAAAGAATTTCCTATTTCTCTATATCATTATCCACCTGACAACATTCGGCTGCCCCGACGGGTATCCCATCCGCCTGACAATATTCGGCTGTCTCGACGGGTATCTTATACCTTTTATTTATCCCCTTTTCTACTTTTTTATACATAGGGAAAATATCTTCTAAGGCTGTCTTGTCAGGTAGGTATATAACATCTGTTAAACGGGTGGACAGGATTGGATTCCGTGATAAGGCATCATCATTAGCGTTTACTCTGCCCGGCTTATGGATAATCTTATAATCATATTGTCTCAATTTAATCTTCCAGCGAGATAGTCTAGAAATTGGATGCTTTAAATCATTTAACCAAATTAAAGCACGATGATCCGTAACTAAAGTAAACTTCCTTCAGTAAATATAAGGTTTGAAATTCATTACTGCAAAAATTATAGCAAGAAGATCCTTTTCAGTCGTAGTATAATTTAATTCTGAACTTCTTAGAGATCCCGATGCGTAAGCAATTGGCAAACCTTTACCTATTTCGCGCTGACTCAAAATGGCGCCTACAGCTAAATTAGACGCATCGGTTGTTACTATAAAAGGCTCATCGAATTGTGTGTACTGTAAAAGCGGTTCAGTATACAAAATCTCCTTAAGTTTAACAAATGCCAGTTCCTTACTTAGTTTCGTTCCATATAGAGGGGACATCTTTTCTTAATAAAATATTGAAAGGGTGCCCCATTTTAGCAAAATTTGGAATGAATTTACTATAATATCCGGCAAGTCCCAAAAATTGTTTGATATTCTTTCTTGTTTCTGGACGCGGAAAATCAGAAATGTCTTAAAATTTCTTGGGGTTAAGCTTAACTCCCTCTTTAGAAATCTAATGTCCTAAATAGGCAATTTCCTTTCGTAGCAAAAAACATTTGTCGGGCTGCAAGGTTAAACTAGCTATTCTTAATCTACCGAACAAATTAATCATTTTAACTTGATGTTGTTGAATAGAATTAGCATAAACAACTATATGGTCCATGTAAACGAAAGGTTCTATGCCTTGCAACCCGTTCAAAATGCGGTCCATTAAAGATTGAAAAGTTTAATCCCATAGCCATTCTTTTATATGATACGTGGTGAAAAGGGGTAGAAAAAGCGGTTTTAGGGGCATCTTTAGGGTCAATAAGTACCTGGTGAAAACCCGACGCGAGATCGAGCGACAAAAAATATTTATTTTTACCAATTTGATCTAGGATTTCAGAAATATTCGGAAATGAATAAACAGATACAATTGTTTTTTTGTTAAAGGCTCTAAAATCAACAAACAAAAAAAAATCAACAACAAGATGCTATCTTTTATTTTCCCTTGCGACGGATTTTTTAGGTATTATTCATAATAGTGAGTTGTCATGCTCATCACGCAATTGGGGAGGATACCAATATTGTTTTACATTAACTGGGACGTCATTAGTCGTAGGGATTTTATGCACGATTTTATCAGTTTTACTTAATTTGTCTCCTGGACGATGGAATTGATAAGGGTATTGTGTTACTAATTTGATAATACTAGCCTTTTCATCTTCATTTAAAGTGTCCAAATTTAAACAATTAAGCACCTTATTAATTATTTCACGTATCGTCTTTTCCTTTTCAAATTTACCTAAATTTTTGCTGGTACAAATAGGAACGAGTGTTTCATCAAAAGGTAACAAAGTGATGAGAAGAATAGTCGATTTTATGATTTTTTACATAAATCAATAGTATGGCCATTCATTTTACAGAATCTACAAAAACTTTCCTGTTCCTGTTTTTCACGTTTGATCCTACAATGTTTAGAAATGTGGTCCGGCTTTCCGCAATGAAAGCATTTAGGTCGTGTATCTACTTGATTTCGATTTTTTGTATTAGTAGCCTGATAATAGACCCGTTTAAACGGATTCACACGATTCCCCGATTGATTATTTAGAGGTTTGTTTTTCCTTTATTGTGCACGTATTTTCTTTGATTAACGAATCTAGATTTTTACCGTATAATAATTGAGAGATTTTCTGGTGCAAACCAAGAACGAAACATTCTACAGCTAGGTTTAATCCCCTTAATCATTTCCGATGCGATTGAAGAGTCGAAAGTTTCATTTATCATTTCTAGAGCTGTGTGTAAAATAATAGTACAGACGCGTAATGCGTCACTTTTTCGGCTGTTGACATACTCTGGCTAATATTTTTACACTTTTTCGACTATTAACATACTCTGCGGCAAGTTATGTGATGGCGTAAAGGACTTCTTTAATTTTTCTAATAGTTCTTACAAGGATGAAAAATCTTTAAATTGAAGGTAAGTTCTAGCTATACCAATTACTTTGGATTTGACGAAACTTATAAAAACGCTGGGTTCGCAAAACTTTCTGCTTTCTTACATTCCACAGTAAATCTATTTACTGTTATATTACGGCCATCAAACTCTGGTATCATTTTGCCAACGATTATTTTCATATAATATCCTATGGATTCTTTTCTTATTCCTAATTGGCTCGATTATTGACGTGGTTCATTACGTTCCGGTCACGGTTGAGAAAGAATTGATTGTGGTTCGTCATGTTCGGATTATGGTGTTGACTGTGGTTTATTTTGGTTTAATTGTTCTCTTGCCGTTAAAGAAAGCCCGCTGGCTTCAGCTGAAATATTTTCTACGTTTGGATCTGCCATTTTTTTAAATTACAATGGTTACAAAAGTTTCCATTATTATGCTGGCCTTAAGGTACTTAGCCTGACTATAATTGCAGGTGAAGCTCGTAACCTCCTCGTTGAGCAGCTGGTCGGTAGTGCATTGTATGTTGGTATAGTTGGTGATGATCCTGACGATTCTGAAGCCTGTGATTTCTCCGTAAATAATGTGGTGGTCTTCTTTAAGGGTGGCGACTTCTATGTGGACAAGGTATCGGTACTTGAGAGTTTCCCATATCCAGGTAGCTATGCGTACGTTTCCGGTGATGTCAGATAAGGTCTTTAATGACAAAGGTTTGTCGATCTATTATGCCTGATATATTGATCCAGGTGATTGTTCGGTTTCCGTTAATAGTTTTTCTAGTTGTGAATGTCAAAGATCCCTTAGTACCGTATCCTGATGAATTCAATTAGTTAATGTTTTTCAATCACATCTTCCTGAACGCAAGTGTCGTTTTGATCTTAAAAAATAAGAATGTGTTTTTGACAGGGGGATCGTTGTTGCTCGATGTTTTAATACTAGTGCTAATATTTCTTCAAATTCTTGAATTGTTATAGATTGCGGAATTCTCATGGTTGTGGAACCATTGTCTGAAGTTCATCCCGGCATTTATCCAGAGGTTTGTGGGAAAACCCAATCCTCAAAAAACCACGGACGGGGCACAAACAAACACTAGTATGTTTTACTATCATACGAATTCACCAATAATTTCACATAGATATATAGTTTTTCACTTTTGACCTCTTCAAGCGGATTCCACCGCTGGCACCAAAACGTTATGACCCAGCTCGGTTACCAGAACTGGAGATAGCCTCTAAAGTTGGCGCTGAGTCCACTCCGCTCCGTCCCTCTTTGAGTTGGTTCGCTTGATGAAGCCCGAAAGTGCAAGAGATTTAAATAAACAAAGAATTACATAAACTTTTAATGACTTATTTATTTGCTTCTGATTAACGATTCTCTTTAAGGACTATATATTATTACGGTACAAGTACTCGTGATGGAATAATTGACTGTCGGTTGGTACAGGCCCTTATATAGGCCCCGGATTAAGTTTGAAAATGCCGGACAGTACTGAATAAGGTGGGGGTATTGGAACGAGGGAGAGGAGTCGCTCTTGATTGGATAGAGAGAAGCAGGAATAGTGGAGGTACACGATGGGTTACTGGTTCCATGGCGGGGCCTGACTTCTTGATTGATCTTCCAAGGCTGCTGACGTCATCGGGCAGTGCCATAATAGTCCTCGGCCTCTGGAATTATCCCAACGTAGATCCGGCGTCGCCCAGCGCAAACTCAACGTTATTCAACGCAAGCCCAACGCTATTCAACGTAAGCCCAATGCTGCCCAACTCAAGCTCAACATTGGCCGATGATTAACGGTTAACGGTCCACTTGTTTACCATATTCCATCCCCGCTTTTCCCTTAGGTGAGCATATTTATACGTATTAGTTGCGTACGCGCGTATGATTTACGTCCGCAAGTATTATTTATACGTGCAATATTTGTTATCAGCCCGATGATTTATATAATAAATGGTGTGTATCTTAGTTGCCGCCACCATATTCGAATATTCCGCCGATCACGAAACGGTGACGCGACCCTAAGATCCATATACTACGCGGTTACGTTCAATTCGTTCTCGGATCATAACTATTATGACCCGGTTCGGTGTGGAACGAGAAAGGCGTTCTGAATTAGCATCGAACTGGGGTTCTGTTCCGTATTCCTGGACCCAGTCTTCCTCTCCGAACCGGACCTGAAGAACGTGGGCCGTTCATTCGATTACGCGCAAGCGCAAGAGGGTTAATTGCGTAGACACTTGAACTTAAAGCGTGACAAAGATTAACGGAACTGAATTGACAATGCTCTGATGTCGATACTCGTGGCGTAGTAGTCATAATTGGTCCGGTGCGGGACCTTATATAGGCCCTAGGCCACGTAGGCAGCCGTTGGTATCGTTGGATGGGGGTGAGAAGCGTGAAGATGTGGGAGGAGTCGACACTGATTGGACGAAGGAGTGGGAGCAGGGGGGAGGCGCCGAAGTTCATTGGTAAGGAAGTGGGACCCAGGCTCCTCGTTGGTCCCTGCTACTCTGCTGACGTCTTGATGGCCCATAGCTTACTGGAATTTCTCCAACATAAAAACAACGTTACCCGACGTAGGTCCAACGTTGATTGACAGTTAACGGTCATCTTGTTTATTGGTCCAGATCCTATCGGTCCTTGGTTTCCTAGAATTGCTTTCAAGGGATCTCATACGTCGTAAGCCTAACGTTTGAGGGCCTCATAGTATATTTATTGGTGGTTGAAAGTCCTCTGTCTATTGGCCTTCCCTTTAGCTTTTCCCTAAGCGAGCGTACTAATTACGTTTATACGTAGGAATTACGGTAACGCGTATTAATTACACATTCATATACTAATTACCGATTTGTTGATGAAGTTAATAGGAACGGTATGTGCTTTTCCGGAATCCTGGAATCCGTTTTCCATGCGAATAGTTTCGAACTGTGGAACTGCCCTATTTAATGCTACCGACTTTACGCTGATGGTTTCGCGCGGCTAACATCGTGTCGTTCATAACTTCTAATCTTGACTAAAACAATATTAATCGTAAAAAATTTAATAGAATGTATTAATGCATAGATATTTTAAATAATTCACTTCAATTATAAATTTTGTATATAAATAAACAAAAATTTAACTTATTTTGTTGTTAAATCTACGTACTAACTAATTAATATAATTGCAGAAGAATATATATATTCGTAAATTTACAAATTAAATTTATATATTTGTACATTTTTATCTTAAATATTATAACTTAACAATTATAAATAACATATATATTTAATTGAGTTCTGATATTAATTCGATTAACTATTTAAAATTTGTTCTTAAAAACACTTGTACTTATTTAAAAATAGACCATATGTTCAGTCGATGTGTGTGATTGTGACTTATTGATAGTCATTGCAAAAGCTAGTTTGACAGGAAATTGTCTTCTTTTAAACGTAAAAGGATATTCATATTCGCAGTATAATCTAATACCTCGTGCTTTATCGCCAGTTAAAATCATACATTTTAATAAATGATTAGAAAATTTTATTATTTTTAATCTTGTGCCATTGCACAAACCTTCACTAATACTCATAGTTCTAATAAGCATTATAATGCAATGTTTTCTCAAGCTTAATTTATAAGGAGGTAGACTGGATGGATTTAATGAATTTAAATATTCTGACAAAATCACTTCATCTAATTCGCCGTTATTGCAATTATCTGTGCTATCAATACCTGTGTATATGTGTTCTGTTGATGCATCTAATAAATTTGTAACTTATTCATTGATTTCATTGACATCACGATTTTGAGCTAAAAGAATAGCACATTTACTGATATCTTCAAATCGGTTTTCCTGAATTAATTTACCGAATGCATACTGAGTAATGTTATGATTTTTTTAACGCAATCGTCAGGTAAATCAATGTTGTCATATTTATTGTTCCGTTGCCAACTTCTAGTAAATATTCAGATCTGGATCATTAATTTTGAATTGGAAGAAGTTGTCGAAAATCTCCTTCTATTATTAAGTAAGAGGTATTAAAATAATTCCATGTTTCCGCGTTCCGTTTTGATTCCTTAAGTTCCACATATTATTTATTTTTTATTAGACAAAAATAATAAATATTAGTTTGATTCGCATATTAATAAAAAACTTTTTATTTTTAAAGATTTAAAACTCAAATGTACATATTTATAAACTAAAAACTTTTAAAAACTTATTACAATATTTTGCATCATGGTTTAAATTATCGTTCCATCATAATCAACGACTTATAGCAACGAACAACCAATCGCGTTCTCTTGGCAACCAGGATCCAATCAGGATTTCGGAAAAGAGGCTTCACAGCAATGCTTCACAACAAAGGCCATCACTTTTTTAAGAGAGGATAATTTATGATAATTTACTTTAGTTATATGGTCTGCGCATTAAAAAATAAGAAAAAAAACCTTAATAAATTATGTTTGCTTTTGCGCGAGTTTTCATTTTTGAAATATTCCCAAATCAAAAATGGGTACTACTTGACCAGCACCCAAAATAAAGTTGTCTTTTGATCATACAAAAACTGAATAATTGAAATGGTTTGGAACCCAAATCGACTGCGCATGAGACGCGGAGATGGCACCCAGAAAGCAAATTAAGATATCTTAATTTACTTAATAAATAAATAATACATTTTATTTTTCCATTATGTGGGTGCAGACCACCGCTATACCGGTTCCATATTCCGCCACTCCAACCGACGTGTCTATGACGATGCTGTTTCAACCAGGACTAGGAGAATCAAGAAAATGAAAAATAAGTTAGGAATCAGTAACCTCATCGAGTGCTTTAATGTGCTGCTGCACAGCATCCTCGAAATGCTAGCAAGATGTACTAGTGCAAACATTATCGTCATTATAAACGCTCATATCTCCGCTAGTATAGACTTGAAACGTGCAGAAAGTTTTATCTGCGGAATTTCCCGAGTGAAAGATGTCAGTATAGCTTCTGCTTATATTGTCAGCATAAATAATATAAAAAAACTAACACATTTGCTTTATTTTTTCAGCTGACGTAAAAACGCTGTTGTATTTTGAAAGCTGTGCTGACTCGCATTATTTTTCAAAATGCCTCCAGAACCAAGTGTCAAGCATGATGACATTTTTAATATTCTAACGAAAGAAAAAGATGCAGTATGAAGCATAGCAACAAAGCAATTATACCCCATCAAAAAACATAATTTATATATATATATATATATATTATAACGGGTTGCTACCCGTACCCACGCGGTATTCGAGGCAGGTTGAGCGAGCGACGACACAGGCAGCATTGGCTATAAGGACAGCATGCATGCTTAGAGATCTCGGGGACGCCGGATCGATCCTCGGTCCCGGCGCTCCTTTTGTGTTTTTCGTCGCTCACCTAAGGTCCCACCCTGTTACAATATATATATATATATATATATATATATATATATATATATATATATACAGCAAAATCGTTGGAACATTCAGTCAAATATTTTTGAATACCAAAATCCAGGAATAAAAGTGCTAAAGAAGAGAGAAACAACATTAATATTCAAGAATAATAACCATGTACAACATCGAGAAAACAGTGAAGAAGATGAGCAAAATGCAAGTAATGATACTTTTGAACCAAGCCAAATTTCAAGAGCTGACGATAATACTTTTAAACGATGCCAAAATTCAATAGCTGATGATGATACTTTCAAACTATGATAAAATTCAACAACTGATGGTTACCATGATGAATACACAAAATTAATCAAAATGTATTAGATCAACAATAAAGGATCCTGTAACAAATGCAAACAACGTAATAAAAAAAAGTGAATCTTGAACACAGCTACACAAAGTCGACTTCGAGTCTTCATGATAAGAATATTAAAAATAAGTATCGTACAAACATAAAATAGAAGAAATATGTGATGTATTATCCAAGTGTGAAACTGATTCATGATCAGGTTAGTTCTACAGATAAAGAAAAGCAAACGTTGACAAAAAAAAGGAATCGCTAATACATAATGCAACACTAAGTAAAATATTGAGATCAATAAATGGAAAAGAGTATAAAATTGAAAATATCTCAATTTTTGATAGCGTAGCGGTAATCATGGTAGTTGCGTACAAAAATATAAAAGTTTCTGCAGAGCACTGTAATAATTCTTGCACAAATAGTCATGCGAATTGTTTTGTTAAAATTATAATGGACTATTGTAAATCAGGAAGTTTAATATCTTTTTATAAAGCATGAGCGTATTTTCTTTTCGAATATTCTCATGTAGAAAAGGATATTATTTCAACCCAAGATACTGTCGAAAATTTCTTTTTGTAAATAATGTATGATCATCATTCATATAAAATCATTATATTTTGTTTGGATTGTAATAATATATCTTACGAGTACTGTACTTTAATAAGCTTACCATTTGTAAAATCTGAAAACATACGAGATTTAAAGCAAGTGTTAAAAAATTATTTTCTTCGAATTACGAGTACTTGTCATTTATACCATGAACTTGGAAATTCATCGATTGAATTTAGTTTTAAAATTTGTGCTTAAACGGTGATAATTCCAAAACTGTTAAATTTATTCTTACTAGGATTATAAGCTTGCAGGAAGACGATGAAGCTCAGCACATAGCATATTGTCACTCAATATCAGGTCATTGGGATAAACGCAAAGACATTGCAGACCGTATAAAGTACATTAAAAAATTACCTCAAGTAAAACCAGTGTTACTATTTTATGTAAAAATAAAGTTCTAATGTTAATTTAGTAAGTTATATATTTATATAATACGTTTAAAAAATGTAAAAAATAATATTGTCATTTATATACATAATTAAATAATAAAAAAATGTCTGTATATTCTGAGGCGCAACTCCGCGGTTCTCTCATGTTCTTTTCCTGCTCTTCATCCTCCGACGTTGTCCACGTTGACGGTCGTGTGTGCGTGTGTCTCACTCCGTTATCGAAAGGAAAAATCGGCATAGCCCTGCTATTCGTTCGTCTTGCTGCCTCAGTGACGAGACAGTGGTGCTCAGGAGAGCTGTCCTGGTGCTGTTATTGCCTCCAGGAAATATCATGTATCGTGTAGCCATTTGAGCGTATCCTTGGTAGTACCAGCAAGGCCAACCTTGAGGAAACGGGCCGTATGCTCAGCTATGGTGACGGTATTGCACGTGTCTATGATCTCAAGATCATCGATGCTAAAGAGATGGTGGAATTCATTTCCAGATTGAAGGGTATGGCCTTTTAATTTTGAATATATATAACATATAATTCACAATTTCCACAGAGAATTTTATTCGAAATTCTTGATATGCTCTTGTCGTGTGCCCATCTTCCACATTTGTTACATAGTTTTACTTTTTCCTTTAATTTCTCTTTCATAACAATACAAGCACATGTTTTTTGTTGACTCTTTCTTTATCATGTGAAAGTAAGCCATCTCTAAGCGGTACTTATCAGGGTAAAAAAATAAATTAGGCTTCGCATTTGTAGCTATTACATCCATATAATAGATAACAAACATCGCACAATTATAACTGTGGTTTTGTTTTGGTAAGTTGATAATTAAAGCGATTTTCCACTTTATTTCGCATAAATGATTTTTTAATTCTGAATTACACTGATTTAAAAAAAGCATAAAC
This sequence comes from Muscidifurax raptorellus, assembly GCA_020010945.3. Classification (NCBI taxonomy): domain Eukaryota; kingdom Metazoa; phylum Arthropoda; class Insecta; order Hymenoptera; family Pteromalidae; genus Muscidifurax; species Muscidifurax raptorellus. The sequence continues at coordinate 1,145,976 of JAHUUD020000012.1, forward strand.
TCTTCAATGGCTCGATTTCCTCGATCAACGTTTAGTGGATCAAAATGCTGATTTGTCTAGTCATCAATATTGAGCATTAGTAGACACCAATGCAGTATGGAATCAATACTTTTCCTTTAAATTCAAAGTGAATGTTATACATCTTCTAATTTCTTGGTGCTTACCATTAGCCTCAACACCAATCATGAAATTCGTTTGGCTAGTTGAAAAAAAATATATATTTTTCCATTCACTAGTTGATTTAGACATAATGTAACTGTCGATTATCGATCCATCCACATAAGTTTTTGGTTTTAAAGTTTGAAATTCCGATAATAATAATATATGATCATTTTCTTTAAGAACACTTATCATCTCTTCATTATAACTGTACAGAGCTAGGTTTAAATCACAATTAAATGGTCTAGAATGTAGGAATAAGTTAACAAATAATGTCATATCTTTTATTATATTTGTATCATTATTATTGATATTGAGTTTTTCTTGTAGCACGTTTTCCAACATTTTAGTATTTGTTGATTGTTTTGATTGAATTTGAATACCTGCATCGATGCCCAAAGTATTTAGTTTTCTTACAGCATTTATTGCAAGTTTCGTGGAACCTTCGATTAAAGGAAGATTTAATAAAATAAATCTATTTACAGATATTAGATAATTAAAACCATATTCCCTTCTCATAAATCTATAGTAGCATTCTGATGCAGTTGAAGTAGATATCTTTTTTGGTTCAAACTCATAAAAGCTGTTCATTACATTGGTCCATGCCGGGAACTAATTATACAAATTAATTAATAATAATGTCCAGCACTTTAGGTAAGTAATATTTATTTGGTAACAATGATTTTTCATCGTTAGACACTAAAGATTCACTACCTGTTTTAATTTGTTTGATAAAATCCTTGATATCATCATCATTATTATTATAATCATTTGTTTCATTAATTATATAACACGATTTATATTCACATTTTAAGTCTTTCAATATATTTTCATATTTGTTGTTGTAATCAAATGTTGTAATTTTTTCTTCTAACCAGTGATCTTTTATAATACTCACTTTCTTCCCCAATAGATTGCAATTGACAGACTACAAATATAGATGTAATAGTTTCCTTGAGAAGGGCTAGATTGTCAATTTCTAAAGAGTATGCTATACATCTAGTATAAAAGTCTTTCTTAATCCAATTGTCATTATTAAATGTATTCCACTTGACGGCAGTCTTGACTAAGTGAGCACGATCTCTTTTAATTAAACAATAAGGTAAACAGTTATTTTTATTTGTTAAAAATTTATAACAGTGATTCAGATATTCGTTATAATTACACTTAATAAATGCCAAACATATGACATTTAAAAGTGCCAATGAGCAATCGACAACAACTTGTTTGGATATCGATGCACCACTGCACCACTTTTTATCCATCCATAAAGCCAAGCAAATATTTTTGCTACGTCGTGACGACTAGATAACATTTGACAAATGCTGTATATTTTTAACTCAATTCTGATAGTAATATTGTGAAAAAATACAGATTCACTGTTATTATCATCAAAAATATTTAGTTTTTTAACAAACCCTCCTGAAGCATCAATTGAGATGGAAATATCTATGTTCGCTGCATTATTCCAAAGTATTAACTGATTTTGGCTCCAGTACCATACATATATTGGTATGAAAGATAGGAAGCGTATATTTGGTATTGCATTCATCATCAACAATAAAGATGTTATAATATTTCCTGGGTATTCTTGTATTCCCATATCTTCATCTCTGCTTTCTTGGCGAGCTTTACTATATACCAAGGTAAAATTCGGAAATGGTGGCTAAGAAAAACTATCGTTTATTAATCTATTTGCTGCCTTATGTCTATAACGACTAGCTTTCTCATGTTTCAAACTTTTTTTAGCTTCTTATCGGCAGTGGTTTGCTAAGTGTCTTTTTGTTTTATGCACAATTTCTGTTGCATCAAATATATTAATAATAATTTTGACAGGTTTTGTAATTATAGATTTTTGTTCACATTTTCCATGTATCTTTGCTCCATATTCATTACATTTACCAAACAAAGTACAGCAAGGCAAAGCTTGTTTCTTAAAAAACTGATGTTTTTTAAAACTAACAAGGGGGGCAGGTTGGTGTACGTCGCTGATTTTGATGAAACTTTGCTAATACATAGAATATCGAGACAATTAATAATTTTTTTGATTACACAATCTGAAAAAGGCTGAAAAAGTACTCGATATTTTTTTTTGCTTTTACTTTAAAACTCACGTAATTAGTAAAACCAGCCTTCCAAATATTACTATGTATTTTGTCCAATTTGAATATATTCACGCCATTCTCTGGTTTCGATCGTATTAAAAAAATATTCTCTATCAAGCTTGTCGAGTTCAGAAGTAGTTATTTAGTGGTGCTCGGTACTTTGACCTTGGGATCAAATTTGAAGGTCATTGCAATGTCAACATTCATTTTTTTAATAGGGTAACTTATTTTTACTGTAAATGTAACTATCAATTACTGTAACTGTAAAAGATAGCACAAGCTCGTTTTTGAAAATGAATATTTATATAAATGAAGATTGTAATGTTTTTATATCAAATGTTACATATTAATTACAAAAGGGATAAAATCAAAGTCTACACCTGGAAATAACAATAAGCCTGGGTCAAAGTAAATTAGGCGTCTCTTTTAAGTCCCTTGTTATTTTTCAATAAATCATTCAATAAATTTTTATGTCAGCTTATATAAAATACTAATTTGATACAAGAATTTAGAAATTACAAGAAAACATTTTTTTTTAAGTTTTGATTGTAATTAAATACTCCTTATGAATTCCGAATATAGGATACTTTGTGTTTTCAAGATATATTATTAATAAATTCTAATCTTTTTTATTAGTCACGAATTCTTATCATATTTAAACATCAGTATAATCCACTTTAAAATAAACTACTTTGTCCGTTCAAATATGTTAAAGTAAAATCATTCATTCTCCAATTTACGAGCTTGTGGCACAGAGGAAATACTAATCATTTTATAAATTCTAATTATAAATATTAAATTTTATAAAATTCATTATTCACTGCGTAATGCCTTTCATGATTGGTTTCCTTGAAAATTACCGTAGGATTGTGTATTTTTAGGCTGCCGAGGCTGGAGTCACATTATAGCTAATTTCGATTTTTCGTTTCAATGTATACTAAAAATAGTCAAAAGATATTTTTGTAACTTTGAATGGAAATCAGTTATACAAAAGATATACTTCTTATATTTATACTTAAAATATACTTTTATTTTGCAAAGCATTGAATCATAAGTATTTTGTCCATTATTCTAGTTTTCTCATTTCTATAAATAAACGAATATTTGCAAATCAGTATAATGTACGCTGTTTTAAAGCAGGAATACTATTAAAAAATTTAGTAAATTTTTGTCACTACTCATATCGCGTAATATTATTTAAGTGTTAGTAATTTTAATCATTTTTTCATATACTTTACCATGATTGTTGATCCATTAATTGTAGTGACGTTATTGTCACTAACTTTTAATCCAAATAAATTAAAAATTGACCTTTCTTATGTAAAGGAGGAAGAACAAATTCTGCATGATTACATAGTAGATATAATACGAAATAGTATTGATAATCCTGTTGGATTAGAGCAAGAAATCCGACTACATTTTAATCGTGATGATAGTGATGCTTACACACGGTATTGATGAGAGTGATAAAGACGATGATTACAAAGAGGTCCCTGCTTGTTTATATAAATATGAGCCAGTAAATTTCGACTACAAGAAATGAGCGGTAGAATTTTGGCAGAGCGCAAAAACAAAACCATTATTAATTGAAAGTGTAAAAAGAAATTTTAGAAAAGTAACTTCGGATAAACAGTTACGTCGGTGGAAAGCTCAAGTTGAAGCAGGAGGAGACAAAACCGAAAAATTACACCAAGTTTATTACATCACTTATTCGCCTTATTAACGCGAAATCTCTGGCACGAGCACGCGTGCCGTCGGAGACACGAGTGTGTGTGTGTGAGATTAGATTAGATTAGATTAGATTAGATTTTTATTTCTGTACAGTCTATTGTACAATAATATATATACATAGCAGTTTGAAAGGACAAAAATGTATATAATAGTGTATGAGGTGCAAATGAGAGCCGATGAAGGTGTGATGAGAGGTGAGGTGACATGGTTATGTGTGAGTGCGTTGTTATGAGTTGTCAAGCGTGAAGAAGTGCAGTCTGGCTCTATATTTGAAAAGTGTAATTGATGTAGTATTGCGAAGGTGTGATGGCTGAGTCCAGCCACTCCAGCGCCTTGGACAGAAAACATAGGAGTGCAATCGGACGATAATCAGTTAAATCTTTTGGCGAGCTGACTTTGCTTAGTGCCATCACAAGCGACGATTTCCAGGCTGTGGGGAAGCATGCCTCGCCAAGAGACAGGTTGAAAATTCGACATAGTAAGGGAGCGAGTACTGGCAGTGCCTTTGAGACAAAAACCTGTGGAATGCCATCGCTGCCCCTTGCCTGGGTATCGAAGTGTGCAACGGCAGCCAGCACGTCCGGTTCAGTTATTTCCCTGAAGTTGAAATGTTCAGGAAAATCCAGACTCTCTAGGTTGGATAGGTATTCGTCGACAGCAGGGGCAAGTGGGTTATTGGAGATTCCACTGAAATAATTGTTAAGCTCATCTGCAGAGAAACGAGAGGGTGTTGGTGCCTTAGAGGTGATAATTCCAAGGTTCTCAAGTTCTCTCCAGATTTCACCAACATCCGTGAGGGTCGACAGGCGACAATAGTAAAAATTCAGCCTGGCTTCCTCAGTTCGCCGGTATACGTCATCCCTTTGCTAACCTGTAAAGGTACAGGTCACGGGGTAGACGTGATCTACGAAAGCGCCTGTAGAGTCTGTTTCGTTCAACCAAGAGGTCACGAAGATCCGTGGTAAACCACGGGTGACGCTTCTGTCTAGGTGTTACTGCCCGTAATGGGGCGAGATGGTTAATGGCGTTCGTAAGGTTGAAGTTTAAGATGGTTATGCATTCGTCGAGTGATGACGTGGCGAGGGGTGACCAGTCACATGGGCTAAGGAAGTCCCTTAGCTCCTCAGCACAGATTCCTTTATAGTTTCTGTAGGAGTAGGTTCTAGGTACGTGGCGTGGAATCTGTACGTCGAGGGTGGCCGTGATTAGGTCATGCCCGTTGATGAAAGGGGTGTCTGTCTTCCAGTATGATAGCAGGCGATCCTGCTCATCGATTAGGCAGAGGTCGAGCCAGCTATCAGATTCCTGTTTATGGTGCGTGGCACCATAAGGAACCGATGATAGGGAGTTCTCCTCAATGAAGGACCTGATGAATGTGGCATCTTCTGATGTGGAGAGCTGATCTGCGTTGAAATTACCCAGTATGGCCTTCGTAGAGTATTTATGCATTAGAGTGTTAAGTTGGTCAATAAAGTTGGAGCTCTGGATGAAAGGGAAATGTGGAAGTTTATAAACCACTCCTACGAAGATAGGTGATACTCCCTTTGCCGATATCTCGCAGAAAAGATATTCTGGCTTACCCGGCTTGCAAATCCAGATACCATCAGACGACGAAAGAATGTTAACAGTCAGTGAATTATGAATGTAGAGGGCCACACCTCCACCGTTCATGTTTCTGTCTCGTCTGTATAGGATGTAGCCATCCAGTGAAGGGATGGATGTAATTTTGTCATCAAGCCAGGTCTCGGTTACAGCTATTACGTGAAAGAAGGGGCGAGTAGACAAGAAGAGCCTCACCATCTCAATGTGACCCGTGAGAGAGTTCGCATTGAAATGGCAGACCCTTAGACCATCAGACAGAGTTACCCTGGAAGAGAGTGAAGTTGTGGTGGGCGAAGTCTTTGATGAAAGTGATCGTGGTGACAGATCTTGCAGCTGTGCCTTCAGCTCATTGATGACTGTCTCGGCAGCTGTCATGCGAGCATGGATCCGAGGCAAGTCGTCAAGGGCCTTGAAGTGCTGCCTCGCCTCAATTCCAGCGATTCTCTCAGAGGTGGTCTTCTGCTCCGTTGCTGCTTTATCCTGCTTGGCTTGGATCTCCTCCAGGGCCGTGAGGATGTTTTGCAGTTTTTCATCCATCGTGGATGTTGTGCAAGTGTCAGCACAGGCTGCGCAAGCATAGGCAGCCCTGGACTTCACCATCACAGAGCGAAAGAAAATACACTTAGTATGGTAGTATGCTTCACAGATTTCGCATTTCCTCAGATCCTTCGTCTGGATGGATTTGCTGCAGGAGTTGCAGATAGTTGGAAATGCTCCCACGCTCATTCCGCTTTTTTCGGAGTCTTTGTTCATTTTGCCGGTAAGTTACTGGCAGTCGGTAAGGTAGGCCATGTTGGGAAGATGGTAAGTTACCGACTGAGCCTGGGGCTTGTTGTTATGGCTACCAGGTGGCGGTTGTGGGAGCGGAGCAAGAGAAAGAGCGTACCGACCTTGATTTACTGAGCCGTAAAGATGGTGATCCGTCGCCTCGTGAGATGTCGCCACTTGGATGCTACAGGTGAGAAAGCCAAGCCAAGCACGCAAAAACCAAGCCAAGAAGTTTGCAGGTTATGTTGCAGATAAAAAAGTTTGGAGAGAAATACAGCAAAAATAGGAATGCAGCCTTCAGTGAATTATAGCTCAGCTAGAAGGTTGCATCAAGGAGCGTGCCACAGTCTACAAACAAAAACGCTCCAGGGCAAAAAGCGGCAGAAAAGCAGTCCAAAATAGCGTGCAAAAACAAAGGCAACTACTGTACTCACGTGAGAGAGAGAGAGAGGGAGAGAGAGAGAGAGAGAGAGAGAGGGAGAGAAAGAAAGAGAGAACACGTTGAGTTTTCGCGTGCGGTGCCAGCCACGAGTACTTACGCAAACAGTGCGGAGCTTGCGAGTAGCGCGCGCGCGAGAGAGAGAGTGGGAGAGAGAGATAGATAGATAAGGCTTTTATTCGCCTTCTCGGCAAAAATTAGGTATACATATTCATATAAACCATGAGACATGGTAAAACAATATAAATAAAAATATAAATATAAATATAAATAGGAGCAGTGTATAATAATACTGATCGGTAAAAATACTTCTCGATGTGTCACAAAGATAAAATTATCACAGAGTTGAGGCAGATACCACTAATAAAAATATCACAGACTGCGTATCACAGTCTAGCCCTATAACAATTAGTGTTGTTGCCATCGTCACAATAAATAAAACAATAATTAAATACTTATTTGATAATTACTTAGTCAACAAAACCTTTCTCTGGCCTACGGATCAATGTCGAGGAGATGTTGACGAACCGCGCGTTTAAAATAGCCATAGGATGGCAAGTGACGAAAGGAAGAAGGGAGAGAATTCCAAAGCTCAGCACCTTTAACCTGAAAAGATCTAGCACCGGTCTCGGTGTGAAGACTGTTGACATCAATTTCCATGGGCTCACCTCTAGTTGAAGGCCTGGGCTGATGCTTCCTGAAAAGACATACTAGCTAGCCAGGCTCCTGCATGCGAATAGCTTTATACATTATCAAGGCTGTAAAGTACAGCCTGCGTGAGTCCGTGCGTAACCAGCCCAAGCGCTTCCTATAGGGGGTGATATGCTCATCCCACCTAACTCCAAAAATAAATCTCACACATGCATTGCTGATTCTTTGTAAGCGCGTTCGTAGGCCATTTGTCGCGTCTAAGTAAACCGAGCAATAGTCAAGATGGGGTTGAACTAAAGACTCGACTAACCTTCCGCGAAGCGTCTCATTGGTGGTGGCCCTGATAAAGCGCAGACAGTAAAGGGCTTTATTTATTTTCTTTGTAATTGCGTCTATCTGCGGTTTCCACGTCAATTTACTGTCTAAAATAACACCGAGACTCACAACCTCGCCACTGAATGGGACAAGCACTCCGGTCCTCAGCTCAACACCAGGCCATCCCAGCGAGTTGAGATAGTTGACATTTCTTTTTGAACCGAAGTAAATCGCTTTAGTTTTGGAGAGAGAGAGGGAGGGAGAGCGGGAGGGAGGGAGAGAGAGAGAGAGAGAGTTTAGCCGGCGGCAGCGGGCTGTACGATCTAGCTTGCGCTGGGTCGACGGCGTGCCGTGCGAGGGGGACACAGATAGTGAGAGTGTGCAGAGAGAAGTTGGCCGGCGGCTTACTAGGTGCTTACGCAACGGGAGAGCGCCGAGCCTACGGACAGTAGCCAGAGAGAGAAGGCCCTGCGTGGCCGTGCAGCGTGTGGGAGGCTTACTTAGTCACGACGCTGTAGGGAGGGGTTTGGGCGAAATATAATATCATTTCTCTCATAATTTTGTGTTGGCTATTCTCCCTCCTCTTTCTCAGCTCTCCCAAGCGAAAGTGATCACGACGAATCCCTCGACACGAGAATAAATCGAATGCATTAGAGGCGCAAGAGTTGCGTGCGCGCTGCTGGGAGGCAGCACGTCGCATAATAAATATATACCCTGAAATAATGGTATCATTCATGGAATGAACACTTACATAAAATATGAAATTATTTTAATAAAAATAAAAATATAATAAAATATAAATTTTAATTATCTGCACACTGTCTAGAATAGAATATAAGCTATACAGTTTCAAATATGTGATATTCCTTTATCATATAGAATAGATTTTTTTAAAGATATTGGTACATAAGTAAAATTAAAATCTGCCTGTTCGTATGTCTAAATATCAGGCAATTATGCTTTTTATGCGATTAAAAAAAATTGCAAGGCATTTATTATTACAAACTTTGCACAATATATTTCATTTATGAAATAAAAATTCTTATTGTTAGAATAGCTGACAATCAGCAATTTTAGAAACTTCAGCAACTGCCATGCTCTTCTTGAATAAGTCTTTACTGAAAATATTCATCGAAAAACCAAAAATGTATTGGATAGATCTTACATAAAAAATTTACATAAAAAATGAGAGATTCTATTTAAATAATGAATGCTGACATTGCAATGACCTTCAAATTTGTCTCAAAGTCAAAGTGCCGAGCACCACTCAATAACTATTTCTAAACTCGACAAGCTTGATAGAGAATATTTTTTTAATACGATTGAAATCAGAGAAGGCGTGAATACGTTCAAATGGGATAAAATACATAGTAATATTTGAAAGGGTGGTTTCTACTAAGTACGTGAGTTTTAGAGTAAAAGCAAAAACACGTATCTAGTACTTTTTCAGCCTCTTTCAGATTGTGTAATTAAAAAAATTATTAATTGTCTCTTTGTATTTAAAATTGATGCATACATAATACCAAAAATACCTATTTTTATAATTTCGAGGATGCTTTTCACCCCTTTCATTTAAGCTTTGACACAAATAAAAACACGTGTCCAGTATTTTTCGATATTCTATGTATTAGCAAAGTTTCATCAAAATCGGCGACGGACACCAACCTGCCCCCCCTTATAAGTGGACACGGCAATCTGCGTCTCTCCCAAATTTTGCGAACTATAACGTCGGTCCAAATTGAAGTTTTTGAGTAATTCTATCTTTTTGTTGAACATCCATTGGTTTTAATTTTGACCACTCGTCTTCTTCAATTTCTATAACAAAATTTATTTTCATCATTTTGATATTTTCAATACTTAACCTAGTAATTTTTGTGTTCTCTTGTGAAAGCTTTTAACTTTTCTGTATCACGACAAAAACAAAAGCTGGTATATTTCATATTCCGCAGAAATTATCTGACGTTTTACCGAAACTTGAAATCAAAACAAAAAATAATGCGCCATGTTGGTAACTAAATTTTATTTGATTGTTTTCTTTTTGAGCAAAATATATTATATATTTTAGAAGATATTAGAATATGTAATAATCAAATTATGAGAAGATTACAAAATAAATTTAAAAAACTACATTGAAACCAAGCAATAAATAAGTATAAGCACACGATAATTAGTTGAGAAGATATTGAGCGATGGTACCATTTCAAAAATCAATTAATTGACAAACTATAAATAAAGTAATTAATTATGAAAAAATGTTTCATGTATAATAAATTATTTTTCAGCAACTAATGTCTATATTATTGAAATTCTTTCCATCAAATATATTATTCTATCAAATATACTATTCTTTTTTACTAGAATGAGAAATACAGTATCATTTTTTATTAGTATGATAAATTACAAGAATTCGAGTAACTTTATAAATAATTTATAATGTATTGTTCAAAGATTTGACTTTAAGTTTAAAATAAAGATAGCTTTACAGTAGTATATGGGCTGGTGTGGAGAGACTGGGCGTGGCCTAGAGTGACGTCACCAGTCCCGTGGCTGGCGCCAGTTGTTTATGTAAACAGAAGCCCATGTTTATATAAACACTGGCTGATAAGGTTACTAAACATAATTTACGACCGTTACTGTAATAAACAGTCTGTCATCGATGGGTGCCTTTTGTTTATTTATAAATAATTATAAATAATTTTTAAAAAAAGCGATATCCTGCATACGATGCCAGCCCTCCCCCCTTTTACCCAAGCAGACCCGAGCGCGACTCTCTCTCTCTCTCTTTCGCTGTTTACTCCATATCGGCCCCGAACTCGAACGCACGTGCGCGACTCTCGCTATACCAGCCCGTAGCTCCCCTCTCCTTTTACACTATAGTAGCCCGTGAGCTCTGACGCGGTGGCTCCCGCCGCTGATGTACCAGACCCACTTCTTTCTCTCTCTCTCTCTCCCCTCTCTACGCCATACTCGCGCGCGTCCGCCAAAGCTGCCGTCTACCTGCCGTATACCTGCAGCTTGTCTTTTATTGCCCTTGCCCCGGCTCTGATCCTTTCTGCGCTGTAAAGAAAGAGATTGTTCCACGTATATAATTTATATAGTGGCCCTGAAAACAGCCGATTGTTTTTTGAAATATGTATTATCGCAATTAGCGTTTCAACTCGCTGTAGCCGTCTTTCTCGGGGCACGAAAAGTTTGTTTGTGGAAAAAGATTTTTGATTCTGTGACGAGAAGGAGGAGGGGGAGGATGAGGATTTTTTAGACAAATTATTATAACCAATTTTCTTTGGATACGAGAAAGTATTGGTTGAAAATGACGACTGATAGTTCTGTTTTCTTGGCTCCTTGCTTCTCATGAGAGGCTGTCTCTCCTCCCACGTAGAACCTTTTTTCTGCACTTTGCTCTGCTCCTGTCCCATGATCGAGTTGCTGCTTTGACGATCGCTTGACGAATGATTTGCATCGAAATGAACGCATGCATATATAACTGTATTAATCGGTGCCGCAAAGCTTATTCTAAATTTCTGGTTTGGGGATCGTTGATGGGAGTGGGGGGTTTTGCACACATAAAAAGAGAAATTCTGGCACAATATTTATTTATTAAAAAATGCGTACGAGTCGAACGACTCAGTTTACAAGCTAATGCAATAATAAAATGACACACGAGTGCACAAACATACTTACATAACCGCATACACACGCACACACACACACACACTCTAAATTTTGACGCTATAAATTATATGCAAGCGATACACCTACACTTGCAAGTAGCGCGTTGCTGGCGCAGTTGACGTGTGGGTCATCCTCGCATTAATCCAGGCACCAACTCTTTTGGCGGAGTAGGCATCCAATGAAAGTTGTAAGGTATGCTGCGATTTCGGCGTACTGTCGGTGGCGTACCTTGGACGCTGTTATCGTCACCGTCGTTGTCATCAACTGCTGATGACGGTGGAGGCGAAGGCGATCTCGGTGAATACATATTTAGGATGCAGGGGCAGGGCTGTCCGTTGCACTTCCAGCAGCGAAAGAGCAGGTACCTCCAACACTGCTGCCACAAGTCGTGCTCCGAACTGTTGGCGATACATACTCTACACTTAAAGATCGGCACAAACTGTCCCGCCAGACAAGCCATTACCTCGGCTTCTTGCTGTTTCTGCTGCAACAGCGCTGACACGTGCAGCATTCTCTGTTGGTAGCGCTCGAGCTGGCCGGTCAGCTTCTCCATTGCACGTTTTTTAGCTTCGATACTAGCGAGAAGCGCATCGCGTTGGGGTGCTAATCTTTTCAAATCTGCCATGATGGTGGCCACGTGTATGCTCTATATGGAGATTCAGAGCGGACTGATCGATAAAACCCGTGTCGTAAGCTGTTGGGGAAAAATTTCTGTACGTAGTTAGAGGGGGGACCGCACCTCTCCACTCTTTGCCTTTTTACGACGTTCTTTGTCTTAAGATTGCGAGACCGTTGGTAACGCTATAATCGAATTGAATTATTTGTATACACTTGAGCTTCAGCATCGTGGGCTTATCAGAAACAATCGTTCGCGGGTGAGAGCGAAAGAAAGGTTCTCATTGTCTCACGAATTAGCTCCAGAAAGTATCGTGTGATCATGGACTCGGGTTTCGTTTTATTATCGCCAATTGATTAGTTTTTTAACGACGTTCTTTGTCTTAAGAATGCGAGACCGTTGGTAACGCTTTACTAGGACTGGATTATTAGTATACACTTGGCTCTCTGTAGGGATTCAGAGCGGTGCAAGCCGTGTTATAAACGTAAGCCGTTGGGGAAACATTTCTGTATGTAGTTCACCTCTCCACTCTTTGCTTTTTAACGATATTCTTTGTCTTAAGAATGCGAGACCGTTGGTAACGCTATACTCGGACTGGATTGTTTGTATACACTTGAGCTAAAGCGTCGTGGGCTTATCAGAAAAAGTCGGAGATGAGGTGAGAGCGAAACAAAGGTCTCAATGTCTCGTGAATCAGCTCCAGGAAGTATCGTGTAATTATGGACTTGGACTTTGTTTTATTATCGCCAACTGATTAGTTTTCAAAATTAAGCAGAGAACGAATAATCGAATCTCCGCTAGACACTTGAGAACAAGTGTAAACTGTTTATACAGAGATTACATGTCCCCGGTAAGAGAAATTAAAAAGGGTCAGCCATGGAGACATAAAAAACTGTTTGATCCATGTCACTGGATCTAGCGGTGGCGATACCCATCCTCGGAGACGTTCGCTATCTGCCTAAGGTTTATGACTGGTATATGCCTAAAGCGCAAACAACGAGTACGGTATTGAATTTATTTCTTTCAATCACTGCTGGCACCCTAGATTTCTCAGCTATGACTGTAATAAGCGCTGTTTTAAAACAAATCCCTCTCTTTAACGTTTCGCTGCTCTGCGATCGTCTTATTCGACGAAATCACTCCTAAGAAAAGCATGATATTTTCATATCAACCCTGAGCCGTCTATAAAACTCCTCCGTACGCTAGCGCAGTCATCAGTCTCTCGAAATGCGTGTCATTGAGAGAGCCAGCTTACCACGTATCGCGGAAATGTCTAGTGCTACAATCGAAATTCGCGATGCGATCCTGCGCGTAGCCAACGCGCTCAAGACTCGCCACCTACCTGTGCAGAGGAAGTGTACCCGCGAGTGGTATGTGCGCGTTCATCGAATGTGCGATGAGAGGCTGCGACGCGAGCTGCGCTGCTTGTTGACGCATTGCGCGTACCGCTTGATAGCCGATTTTTATCAGAGATACTTTAAACATTCTAGTGCTGTGATAAAAATCGTCGGCAATTTCTTGGTGCAACACGGTGCACGCGATGTGTACTGTCTGAGGCATATCATTGAGGACTATGGTAAGTATTTACAATGATCCCTACAATCAGTTTTTTAAATAATTGTACTTTAATTTTGTTCTCCTTGTAGCGCGAATTACTCTACAGGAAGACGCTGAGGAGAGCGACAGGGATGCAACGCTATTTGTTGTGTCGTCACCTCCTTCACCACAGCGAGCCACATCATCCGAGGAGGAGGAGGAGGAGGAAGAAGAGGATGAGCAGGAGCAGGAGGAGGAGGAGGAAGAGCAGCAGGAGGAGCAGGAGGATATACAAGTTCCTATGGAGGAGCCCGTGGAGCATGAGGCTGAGAGCGAGGTGGAGGACAGCGATCGCGGCGATGATCGTTCTGGCGTCTCCAAGCAGGCTGTCTACAGAGCGGGCGCTCCGGCACCGCTGAGAGGTAGCGAGCACACGATGGAGGCTGCGATGATTCTGCTCTCGTTGCGCTACAAGCCAGCTCCCGAGTTTGGTCCTACGAGAGCCGAGGTTTTCGAGGGCTTTGCGACTCGGGATGAGACCGCTGAGAAAATTGCGATGAATCCGTATGCACGCTTCGATCAATACAGCTCGTTCGACCGTCTTAATAATAAAAGTAAGAGAAATTTTTAAATTTTAAATTTTCTTAAAAAATTATTATTACTAAGAATAATAATTTTTTAAGTTATCAGACGTCGTTTGAACGAAGGCATGGAGCCTTGTCCGGATGCAGACCCAAAAAATGACGCGGCTATGATTTTTCAAGCTGCTGCGCTACGAATCGTGAATAACGGTCGTGCGTGGGAGGTACGTTGGTTAAACGACTTGCTTGAAATATCAGGAGACAACATATTTTCTATGACTGCGTCCGAGATGGCCGAGTTGTTCAGCAACATCATTCGATGCTACAAAGGTCGTGCGGAAGAATGAAGTCTTCGTTTCTTTGCAGTCGACGACGATAATATCAGCAGCAGTTGATATTTCCTGCGAGGAAGAGAGCCCATCATCGCTGGAAATATCAACGGACTCTTTAACAGCGCTGAGCCCTACATTGTCGATGCTGCAGGAGGTCGGTTTCTACGATGCGGGCCACCCCATCATCGATGATAGCACAGCGAGCGACATATCGCAGGTAGGCGGCGATACCTCGAGCGAAGAGGCACCGTCGCCGGACAATAGTATTGTAAGCGGTTCTGCTACAGCTTCTGATTTGAATCAGGAGGAGGGGGAGGAGGAGGAAGCTCGTGGCGACGAGCGTTATCGTCGCTTCAAAATTATCGCGAATACGGTGCATCGCGTACGGAATTTCCGTACAGACGCTTCCGTCTGACGCTACGCCTTAAAACACCCCCGCATGGGACCAATATGCTCAGCTGGGTTGAGTTAGCATTACGTGATATTTACGAGTATTTGCTAACTCTAATCAAAAACGGGAGCGATCGCATCGGTGTTTCTATCTTTAGCGAATATTTCGCAAACGGGTCAGCTGGGCTCTCGTATCGTCTCGCTAGCACGCTGAATGACGACGATTTATGGTGTGTGGTGTCTGGAGTCGTTCAGAGCAACGCAAATTTTCTAGTCGACGAGTCATTTACCATTTGTTTGACCGTCGTAGAGATGCCTGTAGGTGCAGGTGGCTCTCGACGGAAAAATTTGACCGTCGACAGCGTTTCTCAACGGTCCATCATTCAGATAGGCAATCATGATAATCTTTATTTGCCGAGAGCGCTCGTCGTAGGCGAGGTGAAAATCGCGCTTCAGACGAACGATACCCCAACGATGCGAGCCGAGTGGAACGTCATCCGCGACGGTCTTAGGCAACTACAGTATGAGCGAGCTGTAAAATTGTGCCAAGATGCCGGTGTTCTCGTACCTCGTGAAGGTTGCGGTGTACGAGAGCTTCGTCAATTCCAGCATTATTTTACTGCTCGTGGTACAGCTTTAGTTGCTTACGAGAAAGACTCGATCGGTAGCGGTAAAGCACCATTTTTTGATGGACGCAGCGATGCCTGCACAACCGTGATATTTTTGCTCTACTCCGAGTTTCATTACGACGTGATCGTCAATATTTTTGGAGCTGCGAAGGCAAAATTTTTCTGTACTTTTTGCAATCGCGGCTACGGGAATATCGAGGATCACAACTGTAGGCAGCTGTGTTCGCGCTGCTTCGTCTCGCCACCCTGTAGCGAGATCGAAGCTTTGCAAAAATGCGCATCGTGCAATCGCAGTTTTTTCGGCGATGTATGTTTTCGCAATCATTTGATTGCGGGATCATACAAAGCAAAGCACAAGCGATTGTGCGATGTGCTGCAGATTTGTCTTACCTGCTGTAAAAGCGTGAACCGGCTTCGCGGTAAGCACGAGTGCGGCAGAAATTGGTGTCGACATTGCAAGTCGACACACGGTTTAATCAACACTGTTTTATACAGCCGAAAAAAAATGATGCTTCAGCAAAAAAATATCTTTATGTTTTCTACGATCTGGAAACGATACAAGAAGCATCGTATCGTAGCGATGAAAGCATAAAGGTGCACGTCCCGAATGTCTGCGTTGCACAGCAAGCCTGCACGGAGTGCAGAAGTTCTGACGACAATTCAGAATGGTGTCCCTCGTGCGGCGTGCGTGAGCATTTATTTACCGAAGATCCCGTCGGTCAGCTGCTACAGCTTGTAGTACGCGACAAAACCGACTTTGAAAATATAATATGCATCGCGCACAACGCATGAGGGTACGATGCTCAATTCATTTTACGACGGCTTGTCGAACGTAAAATAAATTGCGCACCAAGCATCATACTGAATGGTCAGAAAATACTGTGCATGCGGTATGAACGCACGAAGTTCATCGATAGCCTCAGCTATTTTCAAATGAAGTTGGCCGCGTTGCCTGCTACATTTGATTGAGGTGAGACTACGAAAAAAAGGCTTTTTTCCGCACCTTTTTAATACCTCGGCTAACGCCGAATACCGTGGGCCCATACCGGATGCGAACTATTATTCGCCCGACACTATGTCCTCGAGCGAGCGCGAACAGTTTTTTCTGTGGCACAGCGAGATACGTGCAGCAAACGCATTATTCGATTTCAGCAAGGAAATCGTCGACTACTGCCGTATGGATGTGATGATTCTGCGGCGAGCGTGTGTGGCTTTCAGAAAAATTTTTCTCGAGGTCGGAGACACGGTCCCGTTTGTAGTGGCTACTACAATCGCGTCCGCGTGCTCTCATCTCTATAGAAAAAATTTCTTAAAGCCACAGACCATAGGAATAGTCCCCAGGAGCGGGTATCGGCGCGCCGACAAGCACTCCCAAAAAGCCGTCGAGTGGCTGCTGCAGTGCGAGCGAGAGATCGGTCGCGAAATCGTGCATGCAGGCAGAGCGCGCGAATATCGGCTTCCCGAGGGATTTTTGGTCGACGGGTTTTCACCATCTACCAATCCAGCAGAAAATCCCATTGTTTTTGAACACCAGGGCTGCTATACGCATGGATGCCCTGAATGTTTCAAAAACAATCGCAACAAACCGAATGCCTGGGGTCGTACTTTCGACGCGTTGCTCGAGAGTACACGCGCTAAAATCGCGCAGATCCAACAGCTCGGTTACGAGACGCGCGAGATTTGGGAGTGCGAGTTTGAGAGAGTCAAGCGTGAAAACCCCGAAATTGCCAAGTACGTGTCGGAGCAAACGCTCATCAGCAAAATAACGCTTAATCCTCGTGACGCGTTCTTCGGCGGACGGACCGAAAATTTCGTCGCAGTTTACGATGCTAAGCCAGGCGAGCGTATTCTGTATACAGATATATGCTCGCTGTATCCTTACGTTTTGTAAACGAGGCAGATTTCCGCTCGGTCATCCAAAGGTTTATGTTGGTGAGGAATCTGATGAGCTGACGGGTGGCAATCTCAACAATTTTTCAGCCATAGATGGGCTTGTAAAGTGTAAAGTTTTACCGCCAAGAAAATTGCATCAGCCTCTTTTGCCGATAAAAATGCACGGCAAGCTTCTCTTCGCACTGTGTCGAACATGCTGCGAAGAGTTGCGGCAGAGCGATTGTTGCCACCCGGATGCAAGTCAGCGAGAGTTCAGCGGAACCTGGGTGGCGGATGAGCTGCGAAAAGCCATCGAACTCGGCTATACTATAACTGAAATATTCGTCATATGGCAGTATAGTATGACTTAGTACGATCCGCTCACAGGTGAAGGAGGACTTTTCGCTGGCTACATAGACACTTTCTTGCGATTAAAGCAGGGAGCATCGGGGTTTTCAGCTTGGTGCGTTGACGCGGAATCGAAAGCGCGTTACGTTCGCGAGTATCGCGAAAATGAGGGGGTATCGCTCGATCTGGGAAAAATCGCGAAAAACCCTGGCCTGCGCACTGTTGCAAAGCTCTGTCTGAACTCGTTCTGGGGCAAGTTCGGACAGCGCGATAATTTAAAACAGACTGTGATCGTCAAGGAGCGCGAAGACCTCCTTAAACTTCGAACAGCTGAGGATAAAGAGGTCTTGAGTTTCCTGCTGGTCAACGAAGAGGTGATGTTCGCGAGCTGGCAGTATATCGACGATGATGTGGAGTCTACTCCATATACGAACGTAGTTATAGCAGCCTACATGACAAATCTGGCTCGCTTGAAACTATTTTCGTATTTGGAGAAGCTCGGCAAGCGAACGCTGTACTGCGATACTGATTCGTGCATATTCGTATGCAACGACAACGCACATGAATACAGGCCCCCGTTGGGCTCGTTACTCGGCGATATGACCAACGAGCTCGACGAGGGGACTTATATTACGAGCTTCGTCCCGGGTGGTCCGAAATTTTACGGCTACAGAACCGTGAATTTGAGAACTGGCGAGGTATCCGAAAAATGTAAAGTCAAGGGTATCTCGCTAAATTTCTCGAATTCTTTGAGAATAAATTATCCTAGTATTAAGAGTATGATTGACAATTATTTTAAGCCTGATAAAGAGAATGAATGCATTAATCTTAAGTTTAATTCTATTAAAAGATTGCCAGATCACACTATCGTCACGCGAGAAGAGGTCAAATCGTGTAGCATAGTTCTAAAAAAGCGTAGGTATGTTACCCCCGGGTTATCGCTCCCGTACGGTTACAAAAGTTAAGTATTGTAAGTTGTTTGTGATTAAATAAAAGTAAATTTAAGAATCTCGTTTTTGTATTAGTGTTTAAGTAATATAAACTGTTCTGCGTTATGTTTAATATATTTATAATAAAAAAAAGTATTTTAAACTTTTTCTTGTAATTATGACATCCTTCTCTCTCTCTCTCTCCTTTACCCACTCATCATCGCACGCTTATAGGCGAGCCGTACATGCACGCGTATAGACGGCTCGTCCGTGGATGCTACTCGTGGCCGCTAATATACGCTTATAAGCGGCCCGCGTGAGTATACGCATATACGCGGCCCGCGTGACTATACGCGTATAAGAGGCCCGCGAGAGTACACGCGTATACGCGGCCCGCGCGCGCGACTGCCGCCGCCGCCGCCGCCGTCCCCCGCGGTAAATGAATAATATTAATAAAAAGCGCTTTTCGCGAAGAGAGCGCTTTAGTCGAAAAGATCGATACGCGTTGGAAGCATCCTTTTACAGCGTGCATAGCAGGACCGACAGGAGCTGGAAAAAGCTGGTTTCTGAAAAAATTTCTCGAGCATCTGCCGGAGATGTGCGATGCTCGCTTTGACAGGGTTCTGCTCTACTATACCGAGTGGCAAGAGACGTACCGCACTGAATTCAAAGTTGGCGGTAGTGATGGTGTACCTATGGAGTTTCGAGAGGGACTTCCGCAGCGAAGCGATTACTCCGTGGATACGGGAAAGAAAAAATTACTGATTCTCGACGACTTGATGCGAAAATCATCAAACGATATAGTTCTGGATTTGTTCTCGCGTTCGTCTCATCATTTGAATTTGTCGGTCTTTCTGGTGACGCAGAATATTTTTCACCAGGCAAAGTCTCAGCGCGTCATAAGTTTAAATTCAAAGTATCTTGTTATATTTAAAAAACCTCGCGACAGAGCGCAGATTCGGCATTTCGCGCGACAAATTTATCCGGAAGATCCGAGGTTTCTGCAGGAGGCTTACATAGACGCTACGCGCGGACCTCACTCGTATCTTTCACCGTGGACAAGTATAGGGTTCGCACGTGTATATTCGCAAGCGACGATATTCAGTACGCCTACGTTCCAAAATTCGGTAAAAAGTGAAAATACAAAATAGGTGTGCAGAGCTCTCGGCATAGACAGTAGGCAAGAAGCTATGGCGCCAACAACATCGAAGAAGAAGAAACAGACTGGATGTTGTATACCCATCGTGGCTGCGCTCAACACCAATCATTTCAACAGAAAACGAGTAGCTGTACTGAACGCTCTTTGTCACACGGACGGCCAACAACACACTGCTCTTTTACGCACAGCTGACAAGAGACTCATGCGTTGCATATGCGAGTGCGCTTTGAATATCTTGCAAGGTGTGATCAAAATCAAATACTCGCATAAACGACGACTCAAAAAACACAAAAACGTGCTGAGAAAATTGACTATTTGCAATAATAAGAAATCTGTCAGCGATTGGCAGAAGAAGAAACGAGTTCTCGTACAGCATGGTGGTGCTTTTTTGTCGCTTCTACTTGCACCTATTATCGGGGCTCTTGTCTCGAAGTTATTTAATTCAAAGTCAGCAGCAGCGGAAGACTAAAATGGATCGTGCGAGGAAAATGATTATTGTGGCCGAAGATATGTTTTCGCGCATGCAAAACGTTCAGCCAGCAGCACCGCCAAACGAGTCGTGTGAAAACTCTGTTCAAACGAGCGGCGACAATCTCTCGGGACTCGATTCTGAGATGCACACGATTCTACATTCCAATAAATTTACAGATGAGCGTGAAAAATGTCAAAACTATTTACAAGTACTGCGGCAATATCTGTTTTTCAAAGATTCCGAGCGTCGCGCTAAACACGATTACGAGCGCGACAAGAATTACGCTCAAAAAACGCGCCTTTTGCTGAAACACTGGAAAACCGTCGCCGGCGATCGTCTCAAGTGGGATAGCACTGGCAGAGTCAGTATAGACGGCCGGCCCATACAAGATTCCAACATTATAGAACTGATTAGCGACGTTGTCGCACACAGGAAAAAACACCGGATCAGTCTGAAGTACCCATCGGCCGTTTACCTTTTGCCAAATTCATCAAGACAGTCGATACACCGATAAACCTGTACCGATAAACCCGGAAATAGTTAAAATAGGTAAAAATTTGACAGAGACGAATAATACAGCGAAACGACGACTGTCTAGTAAAGAGAGCATCGACGCGTTGATGGAAATGCACAACTCTAACAGTATCAGCGAATCGCCGACATCGCCTGCTTTAACGAGATAGCAAGCAAAGAACAAGTGGCTACGTCTCGCAAACTTTTAAGCATGGCGTCGTCTACTACGATGTCTCGCATGAGGCTGGTTACGCGGGTGCGCGCAATCTCGTGCGTGTAAATCGAAAAGGCAAGTTATTTAGCACGGCTGACACGCGGGAGAAAGAACGTATATACGAGTGGCTTAGTAATCAAGACGCCTATACTCTTCACAGACCCGTTAAGCGTAAATTTCCGCGATTAAGTTACAACGTGAGCAACATTGACGACGTATGGGAGTGCGATTTGCTTCAATTAACCACGATCAAAGAGCACAACGATGGATACTGTTACCTACTCGTAGTGGTGGATGTATTGAGTAAACACGCGTGGCTGGAGCCTCTACGCGATAAAACTACAGCTAACGTCACCGCAGCCTTTGGACGAATACTCGAGCGTAGCAACGGTCGCGTCCCTATACTCTTACAATCCGACAAGGGTAAGGAGTTTGTAGGCTCGACGTTTCAGGCATTTTTGAAAAAACGCGACATCAAATTCCGTACAGTTCGAAACCCCGATATCAAAGCGGCTGTTGTGGAAAGACTAAACCGTACCGGCCATTGGATCATTCGCGCGCCGTGCAGTTTTACCGAATTACCCGCGGATATGCAGCAGACGAATAATTACTGCACTCTCGATGTACACGGTTTAGAGTGGCACGTTGGAGATATCTCCTTCAAGAATCTGCGTCGTAATCTGTGCTACTTGGTGAAAGACGCGCGCCGTATATATGTCCGTGGTCAGGTAAAAGCCAAGTTTTTGGAAAAAGTAGTGGCTCGAAGAATCATCAGTTTAGAAGATTTTAGTGCTCCTTCGTTTGACGGCTCTCTGTGCAATTCCCTAACGTCTTGCTGTGCACCAGCCACGGTATCAAGAAATTCGAGAACAAGAAAAATGTTTGCGCACTGCGTCGAGCCTATCAAATCAGAAGGTGGATACACTCAATCGTTGCCAGTCCTCATCGAAGCGATCCGTACGAGATAAATAGCCAAGTAATGTACCAAGCTATATTAGATTACGATCGGCTGCAGATGGAGAGATATCACTATCCCGAAAGATTTTGCGCTAGCAACGTTGTGGACGGAATTAAAGAAGCTGACGAGAAAAAAGATGGTATGGTAGAAGAAGAATACGTAGATGCACCATCAACATGAATACGCGTCAAATAATCACAGCTATTAGAGGATTAAAAACCGATTCAATAGAAGTTTACGCTGCTAATCGCGTTCCGAAATTGCTCTCCACACCGACAGCTATTGTAACGAATCTCGACACGTCCGATCAGCCAGGATCACACTGGGTTGCCATCTTTATAGATAAAAATGGATACGGAATTTACTTTGACAGCTACGGAGTTGCACCCGTATCGAAGCATCATCTTGATCGACTCAGAAAAAACTGCACGCGATTCGACTGGAATAAAAAACAAGTGCAGAGCGTCGACTCTAAAGTATGTGGCAAACACTGCATTATGTTTCTGTATCATATGTGTAGTGGCATTTCTCTGCGAAAATATCTACGTTTTTTTTCATCAGACTTTGTCAAGAATGACGCATTAGCCGTTAAGTTTTATCGAAGGCTCATGAAAAGAATGCAAAATAAAACAAAGCGTCATCGCCATCATCGAGTCAACGCATTCCGTCGCACGAGTTCTACAGGACGGGGTTACTGTAATCAGATCTGCACAGCCAAGACCGGATGTTTATTATCTGAGTAATTTATACAAACGTACTAGCTGTGACGGTAGCATTAAACAAAAGAACTTCTATCGATATCAAACGTGTCTCGTTTTAATATGGAATGTAAATACTGTAACGGCCGTTTCTAGAAAGAACTGCGACTCGTTAACTAAACTAGCTCTTTGTCCCCCCGTCCTTTATAAAGGTGTCGTAGCGTAATCGCCAGCCATCAGTCGTAAGAACACTCTCGTCAAGTAGACTTCGTGTGTGTAAAAAATCTTTGCAATGGATTCGCCAGCAGCAGTAGCAGCAGCATCATCAGCACCAAGTGCCGAGTCTTAGAAAAATAAGTCGATCACGTGCAACTTGTTGTACTCGACAATGTACGCGCTCAACAAATCAAACTGCAAGCGTGCAACCATAGGCCTGGAGTATTACAGCGGTTACTACAGAGCAGTGTTGAAAATTTGTGCCAATGGATCGCCAGCCAAGTATGTGACACTCGACACACACAGCTGGGAAGTAATCAAAGATCAGATGGAGGCTATAGATGCATATCTGAATCACTCCTTCACGTTCTACCAGGATTTTGGAAATCCTAGCAAGATCCTTCTTCCAAATCACGATGTCACGTTCACAAACAGCTTCGGAGCAAGGGCGATCGGTATCGAGGAGAGGCCAACACCAACATCACCACCTACAGCAGAAATGACAATCCACAACGGTCAGCAGTTCATCAGCAGTGTCGGCGGCCATGACGATGAAACACAGCAGCATCTACCTGCACAGCCTGCGTGCAAGAAGCAGAAAAAGTACGAGAGTCCGACTAGTGTAATTATGCATCAACAAACGTTCGCTGGCTTAAGACAGATAAAAGAGTGCATCGATTTGCGTTTTAAACAGCTCGAGGAGCTTTCGGAATTAGTTAATCGCGGCGTGGACTCAATTTTCGATTATATAAAAGACGCTTTGAAAAGAGAAGAGGCTGAAGTGTGTCGTGAAATTCTGAAAAATGTAAACTCGTCCAAACAATATTACGCTCTTCATAAATATAAAATAGACGAAATTGTTAAGACAAAGTTAAATTTCGCCACTGTAAGCGTCGACGTTTTAGATGTAGTTTTAACAGAAATCTATGCGTTTGGCTTAGCCAGAATCGCAAAAGATGTGTACGACATTATGTTTCCGGTATAACTTTTTTTATTCATCTCTTATCGATAGTTTCCAAGCTGTAAATATGCTTCATTGTTCCACACACACACACATACACACATAAATATATCATGTATTCAATTTTTACTGTTTCATTTAATAAATATAAGATTGTATCAAACAAAAAATTTCTCTATTTTTTAATGTGTACAAATCCCTTCAATAAACCCCAAAGCTGAAATTTAGAGTAGGCTTTGCGGCACCGTGTAGTAGGAAATCATACAGGTTTTATATTATTACAGCGCAGAAAAGATCAGAGCCGGCTCAAGGGCAATAAAAGACAAGCTGCAGGTATACGGCAGGTAGACGGCAGCTTTGGCGGACGCGCGCGAGTATGGTGTAGAGAGGGGTGAGAGAGAGAGAGAGAGAGAAGTGGGTCTGGTACATCAGCGGCGGGAGCCACCGCGTCAGAGCTCACGGGCTACTATAGTGTAAAAGGAGAGGGGGCTACGGGCTGGTATAGCGAGAGTTGCGCACGTGCGTTCGAGCTCGGGGCCGGTATGGAGTGAAAGAGATAGAGAGAGAGAGAGAGAGAGAGAGAGAGAGAGAGAGAGAGAGAGAGAGAGAGAGAGAGAGAGAGTCGCGCTCGGGTCTGCTTGGGTAAAAGGGGGGAGGGCTGGCATTGTATGCGGGAGATAGCTTTTTTTAAAAATTATTTATAATTATTTATAAATAAACAAAAGGCACCCATCAATGACAGACTGTTTATTACAGTAACGGTCGTAAATTATGTTTAGTAACCTTATCAGCCAGTGTTTATATAAACATGGACTTCTGTTTACATAAACAACTGGCGCCAGCCACGGGACTGGTGACGTCACTCTAGGCCACGCCCAATTTCTTCATACCAGCCCATATACTACTCTTTATATAAACGTATCCACTAATTCTTATCTTAGAAGTAGTTAAAAGTTTAAACTAGCCTAGGAATATTACAAAAAAGTTTACAGAATCCACAATGAAATAGCATCTCTCTCTCGCTCTCTCATTTGGTTTCTTTTGCCAGCAAATCCATTGTCATTTTCAAATCCAAAGAACAAGTTCTTATTATTTTGGTAACGAGCTGAGAACTTATACCTTAGTCATATTTATTGAAAAAAAGGGTTGCTCATCTCCATTATCAACCTGATCTACTAAAAAAGTAATCTACATTACAAAATAAACAAGATTTTCTTTCTCAAACTGAAGTTTATCAAATTTTCCACTTCTTTTCTGGAATATGATACAGTACCGGCTTCTATAACCCCATAATAATGGTTTTAAGAGCAATCTGATAAAAGTATGGTTTCTTGGAGTTTTAGCAACTTATATAGGGTTTCTCAATGTTGGCGAGTCTTCGAGCCGCTTGATAAGGACAGGCCTATTGGGAGTTTCAGTATAGCGCCACCACACGGAGCACGTGGGCAGCTAAGCTCTCGCTCTATAGGCACTCACTCTTCTGCCGACCGCCGCTGTGACAACAGCTCTGCCGCACGACGCGTATTCGTCTAATAGTTATAAATAAATAAGTTTTGATAAATATATCAAAGTGTAGTGCTTCTCTCTCCCGTCCACTTCGCCTCATCAATCCTTAACGAAGGATTACTCCAACAGGTTGTGGGCCAGCTCGCTGGAAAAGAGAGGAAGGACCGAGAAGAAGACGTTTAAGAGTTTTCTCTTTGTGAGATCAGAGAAAATCCAATTAGACGTATCAGAGGTGTGCGAACGAACTTCAGAAGAAAGAGTAAGTACAAGTTTTGTAAGGTGTATTCAGAAGAGGAATTAGACTAAGCAAAAGAAAGTTTAATTTGCTCGGTTCCGGGAGTGTGTTGTGTTGCCGCATCGATTATAAAATTTAGAGTACGAAAATAAGAGTAGATAAAAAGACAGTGTGGTGTCTTAATAATCAGAGAAATAGAGTAAAAAAAAAAAAGGAAGAAAGTTCAAAGGTCTCAGTGTGAGACAAAAGCGCGCGACAGCAAGACGCGCGAGCGCTCACCGGCACAAGCGTGCACGAGCCGATTCCGGGAATCGGGGAGAGGCGAGCGGGACTAGCGACGTTGTCAGAGTCGAGCGCGCGGTTTGTTGTGCTCTCTCTCTCTCTCTCTCTCGATCAGAATCAAAACAGATTTCAAGCGCACGGATTTTTCTTGTTTTTTTTTTCTCTCTCCTTTCGAGTCTCAATATATATGGACTAATTGTGTTCAGACGTACCAAATCAGACGGGCAATGGCGTATACACGCAAAAATTGAATATAAACAAAAATAATTCCATATACATCGCTCGCGTTCCTATTCAGAATATCAAAGTTATTCGAGTAAACAAAACAGTTTAAAGATTGTGCTGATTTATCTTTGTTCAGATGCACTTGAATAAATTTTGAAAACACGCCTTGATAGAAATTTCAATGAAACGGCGGTGCAGTGAATTTGAATTTCTATAAAATTAAAAATTATCAAAAGATAATTACGCTAGCTCTTTTGTGTTTTCTTGGGTGACATACGCGTGTGCGATCGCCCTCTCCCAAAATTATTGAGTAAATTGCGTTCGTTTACTTAGACTGGGAGGGAGCACGTGTGTGGCGTCTGGGAAGCGCGGGGCTGGTGTTTGATTTTTAAGCTTGGTTTGACTTGCAGTGCGGTCTAACTTGGTGGAAATCAAATAAAACGGTCAGAGTAAGCATTCTTTCATTATTTCAGAAGAAAGAAACTCAGAAGTACTATGTCTGACTGGAGCCTTTCAGACTTACTACCAACCGATCAGAGAGACGGTGACAAGGATCAATTAAAAGATCAACAAAACAATAACCAAGGTACAAAGTGTTTTTCAAATCAGAATATAAACAATTAATTCAGAATCAGATGTTAGGCCTAAAACTCAGATTTCATAGAAATGATAAAATTGAATGCTAATCAGAACGATTGTTTATAATACAGAATCAGAGTCAGAAGGTTACACACCTCCGGGTACACCCCCAAATAGGAATAGGATGGGAGACGATCAACAGACCGAACCTAATGCGAGGTTGAGAGGTCTGGAGGAGGAGTTTGAGAGACACTCGAGAGTGCTAGACAACCACACCGAGATAATTCAAAATCAGACGGAAGCCATACTCCAGATGAAGGGAGACATCGACAAACTGAATGGGATTGTCGAGAAACTTTCAGAGAAAATAGGAAAACTAACTTCAGAGGTAAATAATCACCCTGCCAGCTCTACACTCAGAGACATAAATGAAATAAATTTACACAATAATAGAAATTCTATTAATCTATCAGATGAAACAAGTGCTTTAGGAGATCTCAGCAGAGCTTGCAGAGAACTCAGACGGTCCATTAACCTAAGCACTACTAGTTCAAAACTGAACATTAAAAGACATTACAAACTAACAAAACAAGTACCACTAAACATTTGGTTAGACAACTTAAATACTGAACTAAAAGCTAACAGACTTGCAGACATACTAGACGATAAACTCAATTCAGAAGTTTCAGAGACAGAGTTAGAAAGACAAAACCGAAAAGACCAAGTCAGAGACATAATAATAAGTCGTGTAGACGATTACTATCATAATAAGATTTTACTAACGAAAGACCCAAAAGATATAATCAATAAAATCAAAGAATTCAGACGAGCTGAGGCAAATGTTACCGACTCCTCCGTCAGAGAAAAGTTGTATAGTCTGAAAATGAACTATAAAGAATCGGTAAACGAATTTTGCGATAGGTTTGATTCCATCATCAGAGAGTTTGAAAATTGTATTACGAAAACACCTCTGACGGAGGAAGAGATAAGATCGGCTTTTTTCCAAGCTGTTAGTGGAAAATTTAAAGAAGTCAGATCTGCTAATATAATCAGACTTCAAGCAACTAAATCAGAGATGAGTCTTGATGACATAAAAACATTTATACTACAGCTGGAATCAGACAGACGAAAATCAGAGGGTCAATCTTCAGACGTCAGACCGAAAGTCACAGCCAGACAGGCAACAGTGGGAGACAAGTGCTACAGGTGTAACAAGGTCGGACACAGAGCGGCTTCATGTCCTCTCAAGGATTATAACCTGTGGTACTGCTTCTACTGCCAGGCTGTAGCTCCACATAAAGGGGATGATTGTCCAAATAAGGACAACCCTAAAGACGGGTATGTAAAATCTTATACATACAAAAACACAAACACACAAAACAATCAAAACATAAACAACTTCAGAGGTAGAGGTAACAGAGGCAGGGGTGGTTATAATAATGTCAGAGGTAGAGAAAATAATGTAAGAAGAGGATCTTTTAAACGCAAGGTCAATATACAAACTCCAGGTAGAAGTCAGAAGCAGGGAGACAAAGTCAAAGCGATGCTAACAGGTAACAGCACTCATGTATGTAATAAAACACCTACAAAACTAGTACTTATTGCGGACTCTGGCGCAACAGAGCATATAGTCAATAAGAGTATAATTTTAAGCAACTTTAGGAAAAGTTCAGGCGAATATATCAGAAGTGCAAATAAAAACAAATTTGCGAATATCTCTATAGATGGTAAAGGAGATCTAATCTTAAAATCAAAATCAGATGAGAACGATAAAATAATATTGACAAATGTAATTGCTGCCAAAAATATTTCAGACAATTTGATCTCTCTCAGACGTTTTGCAGACGTAGGTCTGAGCATTTACATGGATAATAAAATACTTAAAATATACGACAAGAATTCAGACGAAGAATACTTGACTGGAACCTATGAAAAGCCAAATTGGATAATTTCTTTAAACGTAGTAAGAAATGAACAATCAGATGAACACCAAGAAATCTACGATAGATATTCATGTGTGGCTAACATAGTGTCAGTCGACGAGTTCTTGCAACAATCTCAGGCAGATATCAAGGATCTTGAGGATCAAAGCGAATCAGAAGAAAATAACGCATCAGAAGAAACTCAGACGAATCCTGCTGAGATTGGGAGGGAGAAGAAGCAAGAACAAACCGAACAAGAAACAAATTCACCTAGTCAGAGAGAAGTTTGTGATACAAACTTAGATGAACAAATTTTGAACAGAAAAATCCTAAATCCAGACGAATCTTCAGATGAAATGCTGAAATATCTACAAAACAACGTAGACAACAAGTCAGAGAAACAAGAAAAGAAGCTGAACGAAGGAATGCTATGGCATATCAAATTAGGTCACGCTTCTTTGCAATATCTACTATTGCTACAAAAGTCAGAAGAAAAACTCAGAAAGATAAAATTCGACAAGTCCATAACAGACTGTGAAGTCTGCGTCCTAGCAAAAATGGAAAACCTGCCGTTCTCAGAAGTCAGAGTTAAAGCAACAAGGCCATTAGAAAGGATACACACAGACACAATGGGACCAATTAAACCAGTCTCGTATCCTGGGGAAAATAAATTCATAATAGTATTTATTGATGATCACACCAGATTTGCCAAAGCATACTCTACTAAACATAAGAGTGAAGCCGGAGATTGCTTAGAAAAATTCTTGGTGACTACAAGGAATTTACTGGGCAAAGAGGAAAAAGTGTGTTTCATCCGCACGGATAATGGCACTGAATTTACTGGAGGTAAATTTTCAGAAGTCATGAAGAAAGAGAAAATTGAAGGAGAATTCGCACCTCCGTATACACCACAACATAATGGAACCGTTGAAAGGTTTAACAAAACTATTCAGTGGAAAATCAGAGCGCTCATGATAGACTCCGGTCTACCCAAGAGCATGTGGATACTCGCTTTGGAAGTGGCTATACACATCTATAACAGGACACCACACAAAGGAATCGATTCAGAGATACCAATCAAGAAACTGGTTCCAAATGGAAATATACATCTAGACAAAATCAGACGCTTCGGATGTCTGGCCTATGCCAAGATACCCAATGCCAAGAACAAGTTTTCAGACAGAGCAATCCGTACAATCATGGTAGGATACTCTCAAACTGGTTATGTTTTGTGGCATCCAGAATCCCAGAGATTTATCACATCTAGACATGTGAGAGTCAATGAAAAACTGGTCTATAGGGATGTATATAAGACGGACTTAAGAGAAAAATCAGAGACGTTAGAAATAACGACTGAAGAGAAAACACAATCAGAAGCACCAGAAGACACTAAATCAGAGAAGGTGAAAAGTCAGAAGAGAAAAGCAGACGACAAAAATTCAGAAGCATCAAAGTTCAAGAAACCAGAACCAGAAAAGCGACCATGCTTAGAGAGAAAAGCTAAGACAAACAGACGAACTTGGACACATCTCAGAGAAGCAGTAGTTGAAGTAGAATCTATTAATCACGATCTAATACAAGTATCCACTCCAACCGGAGAAATCAGAGATGTGCACTCGGAAGAAGATGATCTCGGTCATATCTTTATAGCACAAACAAACAGAGATCCTGTCAGCTATAAAGAAGCTATTGAATCAGACGACAAACATAAATGGTCAGAAGCAATAAAACAAGAGTTGAAGTCTATGGAAGACAACAACGACTGGACGCTGGTAAACAGACCCTCCTTAGATAAAGATGGCAAAAAGGTTCACACTATTGATTCCAAGTGGGTGTTCAAGAAGAAAACTTCAGAAGATGGTCAAACAACCTACAAAGGTAGACTGGTTATCAGAGGATTCAAGGATCGAAAAGAATATGAACTTAGGGAAACCTACGCACCAGTTTCTAGATTGCCAGTAGTCAGAGCGACTTTCGCAATCATAAACAAGTTCAACTTAACTGCCTATCAGATGGATGTCAAGACAGCATTTCTGAATGGAACGCTCGACGATGACATGTTCATGGAAATACCAGACGGTATAGAAATAAGTCCATCCATCAGAAGAAATAAAGTATGTAAACTTCAGAAAGCTTTATACGGCCTCAGAATTAGTCCCAAGCGATGGAATAAGCGTTTCTCAGAAGTTGCTTTGGAACTTGGGCTAGAAAAGGATATAAATGAGCCATGTTTGTTCACATGGAGAATGCAAAATCAAATGGTGGTTTTACTGCTATACGTAGACGATATTATTTTAGCAGGCAACAATCAGAAGAAATTGAAAGAAATAAAAGAAAAATTATGTTCTACCTTTCAGATGAAAGATTTAGGAGAACCTAAATTATTCTTAGGCATGAAGGTAACAAGAGACAGAGATCAGAAGATTTTAAAACTGTCACAATCAGAATACATTGAAAAATGTCTGGAACGCTTCAATATGAAATATTGTAAGCCCCAGAAAACACCTATGGTTACAAGACAGGTTCGAAATAGGGAACTTATAAATTCAGAAGAAGCTCAGTTACCAACTCAAGCACCATATAGGGAAGCTATAGGAAGCTTATTATATTTGGCTGGAGCCACCAGACCTGATATTGCGTTTGCAGTAAACTTCCTATCCAGAAAACAGCTGTCACCCTCTGAAAGTGACTGGAAGGAAGTAAAAAGGGTATTCAGATATCTCAGAGGAACTTCAGATTTAAGTTTGACTTTCAGAGCAGAGAACGATGACATGGAAGCAATGACAGACGCCAGTTTCAGAGACTGTGAAGATTCATCTTCAACTGGAGGATATTTAATAAAATTGTATGGCGACTCAATTATGTGGAGAAGTTACAAACAAACATATGTATCACTCTCTACTTGCCAAGCTGAGTATTTGGCTATGAGCAATGCTTGCCAAGAAATTGTTTCATTGGACAAAGCTATCAGAGACATAACAGGGGAAACCATGTATCCTGTAACGCTATGGTGCGATAACAAATCAGCAGGGGACTGCACTCAGATGGAAGGAAATCATAAGCTGAAAAACTTTGATGATGACGTGAAAGAAATTCAGAGAAAACTACTAAACAGAGAAAATACAGGTAGTAAAAGTCACATGGCAGAAACACATGGAGACTACATAAAACAATGTGTTCTAGAAGGAAAAATCAGAGTCAAATGGATTCCAACCACAGAAAACATGGCAGATATAATGACTAAACCTCTGCCTAATGAAACTCATAAATACCTCAGAGATAAAATACTAAACACAGAAAGTTACACTTAATCATAAAACTTATAGTATTATGTATATCAGACGAATAAAATCTAAATATTTCAGATACAAGAAACCAAGCAGACGCTAGCTCTGAGGAGTAATCAGAGAACAGAGTTCAGAGTGTTCAGACGTGCAGAGTATCAAGCGCCCGAAGGGAGGGAGTGTTGGCGAGTCTTCGAGCCGCTTGATAAGGACAGGCCTATTGGGAGTTTCAGTATAGCGCCACCACACGGAGCACGTGGGCAGCTAAGCTCTCGCTCTATAGGCACTCACTCTTCTGCCGACCGCCGCTGTGACAACAGCTCTGCCGCACGACGCGTATTCGTCTAATAGTTATAAATAAATAAGTTTTGATAAATATATCAAAGTGTAGTGCTTCTCTCTCCCGTCCACCTCGCCTCATCAATCCTTAACGAAGGATTACTCCAACACTCAATAAAAATTATCTCCCCTGGCTTTATGTCCTGTATCTCACCTCTGCCAAACATGTTGAATCTTCTTCTCCTGCAGCTAAACTTTTATCTAAAAAGAATCAAAGAACTAATTGATAAACTTAAATTATAACTCGGTTGTAAAATTTAAATTTACACCATTCTATTTATCAAATACATATACAAATATCCTCTGTAACAATCTATACAAGAAATGTCACCCGGCTCTTTGAAATGTTAATACAGGTTTCAAAGTTGAAATTACAAGTGCATTACTTTAGGTTAGTTTAACTTAAAATATGGTTTCAGAATCTCAAAAGAAAGCTGCATACAAAAAGCAGCTCTCTGGGTGTGTTGGTTTTCAAATGAGATCGAAAATAAAAATTGATAAACACTGCAGTATCTCATTTGAAAACCATGATACCTAGAGAGCTGATTTTTTGCATGCAGCTTTCTTCTGGGCTTTCTTTTGTTAAGAGGATCTAAGTAGCCAACTACAACCCAAATTGGGTTTCTGAATACTTGCCAGAATCAATCATCAAGATAAGAGACTTGAAGTTTTTTTGCGTGCAGGTAGGAGATAGTCGCCTATCTCATTTTTCTCGTACATACAGATACACAACTGTAAAGCTGATATTCTGTTTGACAAAGCTTTATTTGGCATTATGTAAGATGACATAGGAGTAGTTCAATGGAGAGTTGATTGGTAGATGCAGGGAGCAGATAAACATTTGCTTGTTTTCTACTGCGATATAGTTTTGCACAGTATCTAAAAAAATTGTTATTAAAATCAAATCATTTTATAATAATTAATTAGACATGTTACCATGGCAAAATAAATAGTTATACAGTAAACATATGGCAGAGTCTAGAGAAACTTTTGGAGCTTCCTTATCGAGAGGCTTATACTCTGATAAAAGAAAATCATAAGCATCTGCTTTTCTTTCTTCGCACTCATCAGCTTCTTTACTTGACGATTTTGATAGTAAAATTTGTTCTATATAGTGATAATCTCATCCAAAATTACATTTTTGAATGTCAATTCCTTTCTCCAAGATAGCTTTTGAGATTAACAAGTTGCATTGTTGAATGCAAAATTTCTTTAGCAAGTACCTCTTCTTGTTTTCAGTACTATAATTCTAAGTCGTTCATCGAGTTCATCATTCTTCTTTTCACTAGTATAAAGTGGAGATAATGGTATTATCTACAAATATAATGCCAGAAAATTTTAAATCAGTCAAGCTAAGACATGAATGGCGGTATGGTCTAAACTTTTTGAAGCCTTCATCTGTTTTCTTGCAAACATTTTTCACTGACTTTCATGATTCTGAATTTAATTGATTGAAGAATCACTTTTTTTACTTGATACAAAACTAAACTAAAATAAAAAAATAAAGAAACGAATAGGGTTTTATCCAAATAAGAGCATATTTTAATCATCATATTCAACAATACCTTTTCAAAAGATCAATTCATCGCCAAAATTTGGTAGGTAACCTGGCTTGTATGTATACACTACTCTT
Source organism: Muscidifurax raptorellus (assembly GCA_020010945.3). NCBI lineage: Eukaryota > Metazoa > Arthropoda > Insecta > Hymenoptera > Pteromalidae > Muscidifurax > Muscidifurax raptorellus. The sequence continues at coordinate 1,179,847 of JAHUUD020000012.1, forward strand.
AAAAGAACGAGACCAGGATAACAGCAGACCACTTGAGATCAACCAAGCAGTCGAGAATACTCAACAAGAATCCATGGGTTTCAGAAGGCGTAACTAATTTAAATGAGTTTACAATCTGCTTTGTACAATATTAGGCATAAATGCCTGTAGTCTTCTTACAAGGTTCAGTACTAACTTTTACAATCAGCTTCTTCACCGTTCTCTCATATTTTTGGATAACTTTAATGCGAGCTTGAGAACCCTTTACATGACTGAACTATATTTTTTTCTTTGGTATCATGCTGATGACCTTTTTTGCACACAGCAAAGGAAGCAATCTACAGAATATCTCTCGTGAATAGGTACCGATTGAAAGATGAATAATGACTTTGGTTTGACATATTTCATTGTAAGTTGGACCCTCATTGCTTGACTGTCTTCTTCTAATATTATGACTGAAAAGAGACAATATATTACAATATGAACTTATACTCTTTCAAATAATGTAATTTGAATTTTAGTACTTAGAAACGCAACTAATATCTCTTTAATCGACCCTGATAATCGACTCTTCTCTCACTGTTATTGTTTTAATTTGACGAAATAAGAGTATTAATCAGTCTATTCTTTTACTCCTGTAGACTTACAGGAGTAAAAGAATACAAGGCAGCCTTTAATTCTGTGAAGTATCAGTTTTCCGATGGATGGAACATTGAAAATTCTGAGCCCATCTGGCCGTTGTCGCGTAACGACGCCATATTATGGATCAAGCGCGCGGGATGTTTAAATTATAGTATGTAATCACCAGAGAGAGGGATTGCGCGCGTGAGAATGTTTGAGCTTGGAATGCAAGTACAAAAAATAACATTAAATCTCGCTTTCTCCGAAAAAGGCATAAATTTCGTAGATCGAGTCAGATACTCTCCGGTAGCACTTAAGAACAATGGACTCTTTTTTTTCTGTTGACACATGTTGACCAAGCGCTGGTCGGAGACGTCGGAGCTTGTATTTTCTCGAAAGGGGGAAAACTTCAAGCGATTGGCTTTCCCTGCCTTCTCTTAGCCAATAAGATCTCGGCGTTAATCTCTCCTCCAAATTTTGACGGCGGAGAGCTGCGAAGAAAGATGCGGGGGAGGATAAAATTAAGGAGGATCTTTAAATTGATTTTTATCTGATCCTCGGGACGTATAAACGAACGGACCTTATGATCAAATCGCGCGAGAATCGTGATACATCACCGTTTGTCGACTCTATCAGCAGGCGACCAGAGCATAGACATAGAAGGTATAGACTCCGGATGAAGTATGACGAAAGTGGCACCCATCGAGAGAGAGACAGATGCAATAGCAGGCAGTCTGTCTCTTTCTAATCATACTACTGCGAATGCGCGTCCGCAGCGCGCTCGCTTACGCAGTCGGCATGCAAGAATTAGATTTTTCCAAATATAATCTTTGTTTTATATAAAAATATATATTAAATTAACGTTTAGAGGAACTTAATTAATTATGAATTGAAATTTTGAAAATCTATTTATTATTAATAAGTTATCAGTAGATAGGCTATAGGCATACTGGCTCATGCGGTTTCTGGCTCACCCCCTCCTCTCTCAATGTGAGCCAGAATCCGTACGGGTTCTGGCTCACCCCTTTTGAAGTGAGCCAGAAACCGAAAAGAGAACCAGGATGCCTATAGTGTTTTCTACTTTTTTCTTTTTTTCTATTTTTTCATTTTTTCTATTTTTTCATTTTTTTGATATTTTTTTAATATTTTTTTGTTTGCAATTGTCGGAATAATTTTATGTGTTTGACAGTATGAAGTGCACATGTGGTTTTGTAGATAGGATTATGGTTTGTGCATACTGTAACGCACTTGAAAGATGGTTTTGATGGATAGCCATATTGTTGAATGTTGTAAACAGGAAATTGGAATCTTTGCAACCATTTCTGTTTTAATTCACCCAAGACAAAAATTTTGCTAGCATCATGTAAAGCATCACGAAGTATGTTTCCAATCTGTGAGTAGTCAAGCCCATCCGTTTTCCAAGGTATCCCATGGTAATTATGTTTGAGCCAATTATTTTCGCTTTTCATTTGATCAGACAGTCTTGTCCATGAAAAGGGGTTTTTGAATAGAAGAATAATAGGATCATTGCTTTCGTTAAGAGGAATGATTGCCAATTCCTTTAGAATATAATCTCCTTCCGTTTGCTTGAAACCAGTCATGTCTACTGCATACTCCATCTTGCACTGAATATATATTTTTTATACTGATTAGACAAGCTTCTTGATATCCCCACTAATAGGATTGTACTGAACGATGCGATCGTGTAAGATCAAGCAGTAAGCTGAAGTGTTAGCTGGAAAATCTTTTTTAGCTTCAAACTCTAGACGTACATCGACAGGAGCGCTCTTGAGAGATTCGTTTTGTCGTGAACAGTCAATAACTACAAGTGGTGCGAAGCTGAGAAACGAGGACTTTGTTAGCAGCGGTTGCGGATCTGTTCCATAGTAGGATTTTTGAAAATTAGCGTACATATCATAGAGAATAGCAAACTGATTCTTGGATATGTCGAGATTCATATTGTTGTATGGATAATATTGTGAATTCAAGAAAAGTTTTACATTACTAATGTCACAATGATCAAATATACTGGCGTTTGCATTTCTCGTTGATTTTCTCTTTGTTTGTAGTCCAAGAATCACAAAACGAGGTTTTTCCAATTGATTTGATGTTTTCACCGTCCATACGTGTTTATTCGTGCTCGGAAGAAGAGGATATTCAAATAACTCCCACGAACGAAAACACATAGAAATGGGGTTATCTTTGCCAATGAAATTCAATAACTGGATTTTTTGTTTATCAGATGCAATGACATATGGCATTAACCATTCAATCTTTGATATTGTCACATTATAACCTTCATAGAACGATGCATTGTCTCTTGTAATAGCTTCTTGAAGTATTGCATTCTTTTCAGTTCTCGATCTTGTGAGAATGAGTTCATGCTTCATATTAACTACAATTTTTTTATAATCTTCTGCAAAACCCAAGATCATACTAAGAGGAATGGAAACGTCAAAGTTGCCCTGAGCATCAACAAAAGTTTTGATATCTTCTTCGACGCCAAGCCAGCCTGCATTCTCCAGCATACGACTCTGATTCGAATTAAATGAAATCCATCCTTTCATAAGACTGCTCAGACCGACATTTTTACTTTTATCAATCTCCACGCCATTAATCTCATAACGAATTTCATCAAACATATGACAAATAGCATTGTTGACAAATTTAGTTTTTTCTAGTGGTCCTCCTGTATTCTCTTTTTGTAATTTTCCACATATATGGATAGCACTACGTGATGGTAAGAGACATAGATCTTGATGTTGGATAGAAATGCGAATTTCATCATTATTATCAAAGCTTGATGATGAGTATGGTTGATGAACGTGAACCTCGTAATGAGCAATAGACTCATCGAAAACGACACCTGATTGAATGCTTAGAATTTCGTCCATTTTTCTGGAAGCAGCAGAGAATTATACACGTGAATTTTTTCCACGAACTTTTAATCCTAGGCTTTTCAGAAACTGAATGCTCTGACGTGTTAACGGTTTGAGTTTCTTTACTCGACTGATGCCTGCTTGCCATGCTGGCTGACTTATATATACTCTAGGATTGTAAACGATACCCATTATACGGATTTGATGTGAAGTCTAATAGTAATTTCCTCTCCTCGAAAATTCACTAAATTTCCATCCTGATCTACGATTTGGATTTGAAGATGATCTATGCACTTGACACTGACTGGTAGATATATGACATGAGACGGAACTTCTATGATTTTATATCCTGGAGGCACTCTGGGAAAGAACTCATGGATTGTGTGAACTTTTTTGTTATTAATGTAAGCACCAGATGTAATGTTGCACTCTACTCTGAGTGCGTTGATTCTCAATATTTTCACAGGTAAATCAGAGCTGTGTTGAATGTTTTCTTTGAGAATGCGAGGAGCAAAGCCAAGGAGACGGCCGATTGAATTGTGAGGTGTAAGATCTATTGGATGACTGCAGATAATTTCACTTCTGAGAGTATTATTGTTAGCTTTCAAAGAAAATTGAATTCCTTTGGATTTTAAAATTTCTTCTAAATATTGATTAATAGCATCAATCTCGTAACTGCCAGTAGGTATAGTAATAATATCACCGTTCAAATGAAGTTTATTATTTGAATAGTCAACATTAGGAATAGAGTTGAATGTTAAAAGTTCAACTAAACCCAAGACAAAACTCTTATGCTGTGGTAGTACAATCGAAGGAAAATATTGCGCTTCTAAGACAGATGAGTTTCCTGAGAGACTCAGAGTGAAGCTATCTTCCATGACTGATCGGAAGGAAATGATTTCATTCGTCTGTGAGCACATCTTTTATAGTCTTCCAGCTAAGAAATAAAGACAAAGATGGCCACATATGTATGAGTCAAAATTTTGATATCTTTTATAGTTGTAATTCACTTCTTCCACGTTAAAATATGACATGAGATCTTTGGGAGGTTTGAGATCGCCAAAACTATCAAAATAAAGTACATCAGATCCATGCTTGCGATAACAAACCCAATGAGTGCCTCTATTTTGAAAGTCATCCAAGTTGACAACAGCTGACTCATTATACCATGGACCATCGGCGGGCAGATTATTTCTCATAAAAACACCTCGAAAATCTGAGATTTTCATCATACAAGCATATTTTTTTAGATCGTAGTCAGTCAGTGGACGATTTGGCAAAGTTAAATCGAAGTTTTTTTTTTTCTATTGACATGATGACCGCCTCCACCGACGACACGAGGTTTCATAAATAAACCCATCCCAGTTTTATATGGTTTGAGATGGAGACCTTTGCCTAAAGCAATGGCTTCCATGGTCTTGTTATGTCTCTTACTTTCTTCAAGATCTTTTTGCGCAGCTTTAGCATTATTGACTGCTTTAACTATTCCAGCAGCACCTCCTGCTAGAGCACCGGTTGCACTAAGTCCTGCGAACAATGGGATGAGAAAAGGAAGAACTCCACCGATTTTTGATGGAAGCGGTAGAACACGTGGAATGATAACTTTTTTCTTTCCGCCTACACTCTTAACAGCTTGACGTGCACCCTTCAAGGCCGATTGAATAACCTTGCGAGAACATTTACTGGCTATCATTGATTTTTTAGCTACATTCACTAACTTACTGAATTTTAGTCCCATTCCAGTTTTTCCTTTTAATTTCATAGCATTGGTAACAGCAAAAGCATAAGCTTTTTCAGCAAGACTGGCATCCTTGGCTCTAACGCGTTGCCAAGCTCTATCAGCAAGGCTCTTATCAGCTGCTTTACGATCTCCATTTTTGTCAGAGTAAGCAATGTCATGTTCTTTGCATGCTTGATCAAGCTGATTAATTCCAGGATCACCTCTTTTCAATCGCTTATTTAATTTGGTTCCGGGTCCACAGTATTGATATCCAGGAAGATGCATTTCAACAGGTAAGTTATTGATTACTTTATCAAGCAATCCACAACCTTTCTGCTGTTTCTTGGATTTGTGAACGATCATCTCTCTTCAAGTGTTGAGCCACAACTGACGATCAAAGTATAAAACAAGTGATTTTATTCCTGAAGCTCAATGTCGAATCTGACTCTGACATGTGAACATGGATTTTACCGAGCAAAACGTCAAACTTCCCGTAGCGAATTTCGATTTTGGAAAAGAAAAGAGAAAGAAGCGACACGGTGAATTACTGCCAGATAGTATACGAGCAGTATTCTGTGGACCATCTAACTGTGGGAAAACAAATAGTTTATTGGCTCTAATTACACATCCAAATGGTCTTAGATTTGAAAATTTGTATGTATACTCTAAATCCTTGAATCAGCCAAAGTATCAATTTCTTAAAAATGTCTTGGATCCGATTGAAGGAGTATCATATTTTCCGTTTAGTGAGCATGAATCTGTAGTATCTCCAGATGAAGCTCTACCGAATTCAATTATGATTTTTGATGATGTAGCATGTGAGAAGCAGGATAACGTCAGAGCATTTTTCTGCATGGGAAGACATAAAAGTGTAGATAGTTTTTATCTGTGTCAATCGTATGCTCATATAGGAAAACATCTCATTAGGGATAATGTTAATTTGCTAGTAATTTATCGTCAAGACGATGTGAATCTTAAACATATCTATGAAGATCATGTGAATACCGATTTAACTTTTAATGAATTTCGAAATCTTTGTTCTGAATGTTGGAAGAAGGATAACTATGGATTCATTGTTATTGACAAAGATAGAGCGATGAATGAGGGTAGATATAGAAAAGGATTTGACTGTTTTGCAATAAAAAAGGAATTATGAGTCTCAAACTTGCAGTACAGTTATAGTCATCATCTCGTAAACATGTCCGACTTCAAGAAAGAGAAGAATATTCTCAGCGAGCTCTTGCGGGCTCGTGAGGCTATTAAAAAAAAATATACTTTATTAAAACAGGAGAGAGATGATTTTGAAAAAGTTGTCAGTGATACATTGAGACCAGTCATCACACCACTTGAGAAACTGACTGTTTTAAACAGTGAAAGCTTGCATCCTTCGAAGAAAATAATGGATACAAGCATGAACAAATCATTGAAAGAAAAAAAACGATTAAGGTTTAATCAATCGAGTATACTAAACGATCTTAATAATAATAATGCAAGTGCCATATATAATGATGATTTTGATGTTGATGACGAATTTGATACAATAAAAGATACATTAACCAATTCATCATTTAAATCTGCCCATGAAAGAAGTGATTCATCTCAAGACTTCTTGTCACTACTAGATAAAAGCCGCAGCAAAATCGATAATATATACGGCGTGAGGAAAGTTAATGGAGTTTATATGATTGGTGATTCAGAAATTGAATTTTTTGATAAAGAACTAAAAGTTGGAAATAAAACTTATCCTAAAACAGATGGATTAATGGAATTACTCTTCAAAAAATATCCGGATGAGCTTCTTTTAAGTTCAGCAGATCGTGAAAATTATCGTATGATCTTGGAAGCAACAAATGCTCATAAGAAAAAACATAGCAAAGATGAATCCATACGTATATCAAGGAGTAATAAATATAAAAATGTTTTAGCTCCAATGTTCCGCAGCACTCCTCGTAAAAAAACAAATAAAACCATCGGAGGAGCACTATTGCCAAAATATAAAATAGCTAAGAAAAATTCTTCTATAGATCTCGTCTACTGGGATGATCCAAATGAACTTGTCGAGCGTCTCCGATTATTGATTGCGGAGCGTACTGCTGGGAATAATAATCATATCAACGAAATCCAATCGATTATTGAGGAATTACGTGAAGCTGGGCATATATATTAACACACACACATTTTTTATTGTATCAGTAGTAACATGAGTCTCGATGTGTTCGGAAGAAAGCTTGAGGGCTCGCAAGTGAGTCGCGGTCCTCCAGGTGTTGGTTTCAATATCACATCGGAAGGCGATTTTGACTTAGAAAATAAGCGGCTTTGCAATGTAGGACAGCCTCTTGATCCAACCGATGCAATCACCTTACATTCATTGAAAGTTATCCTGCAGACTGAAGTAGATTATTTATCTTCTAAACTTGTTGGCATTAGTGAAGTTATAGAAGCATATAAGGAGCAAGTTGAAAAAGTTCAATCAGAAGTGGAGAAAAAATTAAAATATCTTTATGATGTATCTCATCGTAATTTAGCCAGTATAGAATACATAGTTAAAGAATTAAATAGACATATAGAAGTCAAAGATGGAACGTCAAAGAGTAGCTGAAGAACTCCACAAACCTGCACGTCGCAGGTACAAGCGAAGAAAATATGACATTCGTGGCATAGATGAGACTTGGCAAGCAGATCTTGTAGAAATGATTCCTTACTCTAAAGAGAATAAAGGTTTTCACTACTTACTCACTGTCATAGATATATTTTCAAAGTATGCATGGGCTGTCCCAGTCAAGTCAAAGAGTGGCAATGATGTTACTGCAGCTATGGAATCGATATTAAAACAAGACAGAGTACCGTCGAATCTACAAACTGACCAAGGAAAAGAGTTTTACAATTCAAACTTTCAGAAACTCATGAACAAGTACAAGATAAACCTTTACTCTTCACATAGTAATCTTCATGCAAGTATATGCGAACGTTTTAATAGAACATTAAAAAATGTAATGTGGATAGAGTTCAGTAAACAGGGAAGCTATAAGTGGTTGGATATCTTGCCTGAGTTGGTCAAAGCTTACAATGCAAGAAAACATCGGACTATAGGGATTGAGCCAAAAAATGTTACGCAGGCAAATGAGAGAGAGATCAAGAGACGTTTTTCAAATAAAAAGTTAACTGTGAAAAAACCAAAATTCAAAGTCGGAGATAAAGTACGTATAAGTAAAATAAAAAACGTGTTTGAAAAAGGTTATACACCGAACTGGTCTACTGAAATTTTTACAATAACTCGAGTTACAAAAACTAATCCGCTAACTTATCACCTTAAAGATTATTATGATACACCCGTGTCTGGCGGCTTTTATGAAACGGAAATTCAAAAAACTAATCATCCAGAAATTTATTTAGTAGAAAAAGTTTTAAAGAGAAATGGTAAGCGAGTGTATGTTAAATGGTTAGGTTTCAGCAACGAGCATAATAGTTGGATTGATAAAAATGAGATTCTCTAAATAAGCTAAATCTATTTCAACAAAATTATCAATGTATTTTCCAAATATAATTATAAGAATCATGGAGGTAGTAAATAAAAGATAAAGTGATCATATTATGTTTAATTATACATTTATTCATGTATTGCTATTATTATGTACACGTTTTAATATAAAAATAATAAATAGATTATAAAAAGCAATTTGTGCGTGTGTATTACATCATTTTCCTTGCCTTTAACCAATAGTATCGAACTTAAAAGAAGTTCCGCCCTGATATAATATAAATAAACAAAGCTTATTTGCAGTGTTGGAAAGTTGGTGGAAAAATTCTTGATCTTTTAGGATCGCTGATGAAATCTTCTCTGGCAAGAAGATCTGAAAGCTCTCATCGAGCTCAGCAACTACCTTCAGTCCGAATCTGGTTTTTACTTCCTTAAGTGATGTCACCATGTACTGATGATTTTTCTCCAAGTCCGTAACCTTCTTCCTGGGCAGGAATTCTTGCTCGGCAATCTTGTTGAGAGCAGATAGATCCATTCTGAAAAATTAAATAAGATTTTTTTGTTAGAGAAATATATTTTGACAGAGAAATCATTTTGCTATTAATGAACTGTGAAACTTACTTAGAAAATTAGAAGAGTCTTGGTTTCTTTGCAGGAGGTTGAATGTTCTCGATGTCTTCGATTACTCGAATATGCTCCTCATCATGCTCCGTCCCTAGATATACCCCATTCCCCACCACAATATCTGCTCCTTCCATTGCCTCCCGTAAGATATCCTTGTTATGTTCTTGATTATATCTTTTTTCATCCAATGATGGATCCCAGTCGTGCATAAACTCCTCCATCACATCGTATTCAATCCTGATTTGATCACTTTCATCCCCTCTCTCACCTTCCCCTTCTCTTTCTCGTCCTACAGCATTACTATTGGCCACATCATATCCCCTCTCCACCACTATCCCCTTCTCTCTTTCTTGACTTCCATTATCATTCATTTTTTCCTCTAATTCTCCCTCCACTTGCATTGCAGCTTGCGCCATCTGTTCCTCAATAATTCTATAATGACCCCATGGCAAAGTGTCTGTACTATGTGGCAATAAAAATCTTTTATCATCATGAGGACTTAAAGCAATTTTATTTTGTTTTTCTGTATGCACTATGTGCAACTTAGAACGTATGTTGCACTGCTCACGTTTAACAATAATGAGATCCTCGAGACATTTTCGATAATCTTCAAACGTGATTGATTTCTTCACAACACTTGATTTTATACCTTTAGCTTTTTTTATAGTCTCACCTCCATCTATCAAAATACTATACATTTTGCTTCTTAAACCAATGAACTCGGTCATAATCTTGCCACAGCATTCGTCTTTCATCAGTCCAGGAACTTTTTTATTAACGCGTGGGATTTCAAACTGGTTGTTCACATCATAATCCGAAGTATCAAATTTGTGTAGATCTTCTTTCATGATTTGATACATATCCAAGTCCACAACTTCATATATTAAACTATCTGTGTCTGTATAAAGCAGTTTGCATTTTTCTCCAACTCGCTGCTTCATATATGAATAATGAAAATCATATACTAATGTTTTTGATAAATCGAGAATAGAGAGACCAACGTATATAGGCTTCTTGATTGTGATACTTGTTCTCTTCAGCTGTATAGCAACCAAATTTTCATCAAAGATTGCACAACTATGAAAATTAGGTAGAGCTATGCGTGCTTCAGCTCCATATCTACCTGCAAATTTATTAACTAATCGCACATCAACACGAGACCGCTCTCGCTCGATACACTTTCCATAGACAGCGTTAATTAATAATTTGTAGAAGAGTTTTTCAAACTCATTCTTGGACTGCTTTCTCTTCTCTGTATTAAATTCTACGTATGGTTTTAGCCAGGCCTTCTGTTCAAAGCTCAAAATTCTATGCACCTTTTTTAATCGAAGTCCATTATCTATCACCTGTTTGAGTGCACGATAGTGAATGACATACCTTTTCTTATCATCTAACGTAGTGAGAAGTTTTTTCTGCTTTGAGCCCGGTGGTGCGCGATGCTCTGCACAAAAAGGCATATCTCGATGTTCATTGTGTATTTCCACAGGATACTCCAAGTCGACTTCAGCAATGTAGCCAATATCTGAATCTGGTGGAGCATTGAAGAAGTTCGGATTTGTCTCATATTCTATCCATTTAAATTGCCCAACTGGTAAATGCTGCACCATTGCCCATCCATAAAGATTATTAATGTCAAAATATAAGAGAGTCTTCGTTTTCTGTTTCTCATCATATGAAGAACCCATGTATGGATTGTTTGCCTTGGCATAGCGATTACAGCATTGACTTATTCCTCCTCGAATGCCTGCTTCAATAAACATTAACATATCAATATCTGTAAGAAGCTCCAGTTCTACTTTTGTCATTTTTAAAGCTGCTGAAAATGTCAGTCCTGGGGTAGTGTAAAACTGAGCAGGACATAAACCATAGGCTTTTAAAGATGTCTCTCGAAAACTTTCAAAAACGTCAGTTAATAGTAGAACATCTGTTTTCAAATAAAGATCTGAATAATCTCCTAAATTTCTTATATTAAACTTATTCCACACTTGAATAGCATGCTGGTAGTCCTCATCACCAATGTGGGAATCGGTTAATTTATTGTAAAACTCTTCCTTTTCTGGAAGTTTTGTAGATGTTAGCTTATTTAATTCATCTACGAAATCATATGGAAATACACCTTTCCGTCGGAGAAGATCTATGTTTTCATCTGTAATTCCATCTGATCGAAACTCCTTTACAGCTATCGGCACCTTTTCTAGATATGAGGCAAGTTTCTCCAATGATGATGGTAGAAAACGCCAAGAATCAATAAATCTAAAACTAATATCACAATAATCCACGTATTTTGTGAAAGAAATATATTTTTCCTTATTATGTGGTATTAGAGTGACTCGCCCTTTCATCAATGTAGAAGTAGCGATCTCTTTCAAAATGAAATGGGTATCATAATTGAGATTATGAAAAATAACGGGAATGAATCTTGAATCTTTATAGTTTAAATTGCACGAATTATGGGCTGCACCTCTGAAACTGAAAAACAAAAAAAAAATGATTATCTTACAATTAGAATTACCATATTAATTTTCGTTATTAAAAAAGTATAAGCAGACTGTCAACATACCGTCCTGTGAGATGACAATGGTCTCGTACTGAAAGTTCATTAGCACCTAATGGTTTTCGACATATATGACATATTGTTGACTTCCGGAAAGATAATTCCTCAAGATCAGTGAGTCTCATTGGTTTCGGATTTTTGAAGAGTACATCTATCTTCTCACTAATTGATTTCAATTCTCGTACAAACCATTCTGCAGGTGTTTCGTCATTTTCATTAATTTGCCGATATGATTTATAACCAGATAAACTATCATCATAGCTACATTTTATATAGTACCCTATGCTGAATGCTTCATGAAGTTGAAAAGCATTCTCATTCTCAGTAGGCTTTAATAAACATTCAAAATCCGCATAAATAACAAAAGGAACCTTTTCACCCTTACTATGATCTTCGAATTTGAGAATATTATTCTTACAATCAGGCAAATTAATTCGACAATCATTTAAATTTTTACAATCACTTTCATGAATTTTCAATCTTTCCTCGGTATAAAATATTTGTAAACACCTTTCACAATGGTAAGATTTTAAATGAGTTTTAGACACTTGAGAACTCAAAAGTCGAGACATACTTTTTATCCAAACGTAATGATATTTAGGCATGTCACCTTCATCAGCATGATTATTTTCTTCATGCTCATCTATATAAAAATCTTGAATGATGAGAAGATTTGCATGTTTTTCCTTCTTCTCTGTTGTAATATGACAAGGTGATACTTCAAATTTGTGGCCATACTTTCTTAGCATATATACATTTACTGAAATATTATTCAGTTTTTCGAATTTCGGAATACTTTTAAGTTTTACGGGGAATTCTATACCAGCGAAATTTAATTCATTTTCATGCAATCGATACTGATTAACTCTACTAGCATTTTTGTTACTTGGATATAATGATGAAAGAACAGCATACTTAAAACACTGATCGTCGTTATTATGCACGTTAACACAAGCTTTTTTATTTTCAATAAACTTCGGAAGAGGAATATAAGAACTTCCCTTAATTGGAGAATATTTTTTCATGTTGATACATAAACTTATAATACTCTTCAGTGTCCAGCCTGAATCCCTTTCTTGAAATTCTTCTAATTGTGAAAGAATGGGATCTTTAATATTGTCTGTAAACCATTTCTCTAAATCTGTTGACATAAATACTGTAGCACTTTCACTCGTAAAATATTTAATATCTGTCTTTTCTTCACCATTTTTTTGCATTGTGAATTCTGAAATAAAATCCGAATTGATTTTCACCGCATTATATTCCTCTAAACATGCTTGTGTCTTAACTTTGAAGAGCTTCAGTGCATCATTAAAAAAACTCAATATGTCCACATGCTTTATGTTAACAACCACACCTGTCCTGATTCGATTTTGGAAGGCTGATTGCACATCACGCCACTCAACTCTAGCTTCTGCTTCTTCAGCATGCAGACTACCTCCTCGATGAAGATGATGTTCAAATTCTACTTGCACACACGAAAGATGCGTCAAACAAGTTTGACATTTCTGTTTTTCTCCTCTCGTGAGATTAGATTTAGAAATTTTTTCGTTTAATTCATTAATAGTAGAATTACACATATCTAACCAATAATGAATATCATTGACGCTCATTTGATCCACATTTTGTACAGTATCGCGAAGCACTTGTACAAGACGTTCGATTAGATCAATCGAAGCCATTTTTACTGTTTTTCACTAGAGTATCACTAATAATCTTGCACAAAGTTGAGACTGAATTTTTTTTTTTTGCTGACCGCGTCAGATGAACTGTGCTCGTCTGAGAGAAATTTCTCGCTTTTAAAGCTGAAATCACCATAAGAAGAGGTGGAAGATCTCACTGCTGAGGAGAGGAGAAGGATTTTTTTCGGGAAGGGATGAATTTTCTTCCAATAAGTGGTATGCATTTTTTCCATCATCCAATCCTAGAAGATCATGAGACTAGGAGGAGGAAAATTTCTAGAGAAGGAATGAATTTTCTTCCTTTCCAACCAACCAAAAATCATCTTTTCAGTCCAACAAATGAGGGCCATGCATTTATTTTAAGTATCCATTCCTGGGAGAGTGAAAGGCGGAGTTTCATATTATAAAAACGAAGATGCTGGAACCTCGAGAGATCACTTCTTGCTAAACTGTCTACAAAGCTGAAAAGATGGAAAGAACACGTGACTACGATTTGATGTTTAAAAATACTATCCTGCAATGTAAAGAAGAAAATGCTTATATTTGCGACATTCAAGGATTTCAGAGAATCGCAGAAGATACTTTTATTTTCAAAGAAATAAGTTTCCTTAATTTGAGGAAAACTGCCTTACCGACCGCATATCTTTTCAAACCTCCAATGACTTGGGAAGAACTGACAGAAGAAGAAAAATGTATGACTCAATGGTTGGAAAAGAGTCATCATGGAATAGCGTGGAACTCTGGCGATATTCCGTATCATCGACTTTATCGTATCTTGCAAATCTGCACACAAGGAGTAAAAAAAATATTTATGAAAGGAGAACAGAAAGCCCTATGGATGAAAAATATATTGCCAAACATGTAAGTAAGCAATCTTTTTTTTTTGAAACTTTTTTTTTAAACTTTTTTTAATTAATTATTTTCTTATTTTGTTTGCAGATCGATTTCAAATGTTGAAGACTTTGGATGTCCACCTCTTGAAGAAATATCAATTAAAAATCAGTACTTCTGCTTTAATCATGCTCTCTGCATACGGAGAAAGCCAATGTGTGCCATTCAGAATGTTCTATCACTTCGAGCTTGGCTGCTAAAATATTTAGGTTCTACATATGGTAGCGATGAAATAGATATTACATACGAAAATAAAGAATGTACATGCTTGTATTGGAAATAAACAAAAGATTAAAATCAAAATAATGTTTAATATTATTTATTAGTTTAAATGGTAGCGATGAAATAGATATTACATTGAGTTCTTTTTAGAATGTAAATGAAGACGCGCGTAACGATATTAAACGCGCAAAGCGCGGTCGATTTTCCTACACCGAGAGAAATTTCGAAGGCTCAGCGCTCCATGTTATTGCGGCCGTACAGATCTCTATCGATCGAGTGTTTTGCCGTCTATTCTCGTCGTTCCCAAATCCCGAAATTTTCCGAACTCTGGCGATACGAACATAAGCGTCTACCGCTTCGACTTTCGAGCTCCAGCCGACACGCTATAGTATCCAAGTTTCGAGGTCTGAGACTGCGAAGCGTCGAGTCCCTGCGGTACGGAGAATCTTAGAGTCCCCACTCTCGCAATTCGACTGCTAATAATACCATGTCTCGCGCCATACATGCACGAAAATCGTAGAGTATCTATACTTCGAATTCGAAGCCGAATCATTCGTAATTAGATGGGACAGAGTACAATATTATTCGTGTTCCCATAGCTTCGAAAGTATCGAGCGCTGAGCCTTCGAAATTTCTCTCCGTGTAGTAGAAATAACCAAAAGATTAAAATCAAACTAATGATTACTATTATTTATTAATTTGAAAAACAAATAATATATATTACATTTTACAATAAATCTTTTTTTTTTATTTTTTCGGTATTTTATATTTTTTAAGGTCAATAAAATCAACAATTATTTCGTCGTCAATTATTCGAGGACGATTTCTTTGTTCCTGCTGTTGATGTTGATGCTGTTGTTGCTGCTGCTGCTGTTGTTGTTGTTGATGTTGTTGTTGCTGTTGTTGCTGCTGCTGTTGTGGTTGATCTTGTTGTTGCTGTTGTTGTTGTTGTTGCTGTTGTTGTTGTTGTTGTTGTTGTTGATGCTGCTGCTGTTGTGGTTGTTGTTGCTGTTGTGGTCGTTGCTGCTGCTGCTGTTGCTGCGTGTCGCTGCTTATTTTTTTTTTCAAACTTAACAAGCCACGGCTTGTCGGCTGTTTATTTGAAGTTTTGGCATCAACTGAAAAAAGAAACAAATGATTAAAAATTTTTTAGCAATATAGAAAAAAATTGATTATTATAAATTAAAAAAAAACTTACCATCCGATTTTGGCTTTTTCGGAATCGGTTTCACACTCTTTATCGAGCGGCAGGAATCGCAACTCGATGAGGTGCCGCTACTCGAGCTGGAGCTGGAGCTCGAAGATGAGCTCGATCGAGATCTTTTTGTTGGACGGCGGCTGTGCTCAGCACTCCTTTTAGCTTCCACCGCTGGTTCAACCACTGGCGATTGATGAGGCTGCGAAGCCTCAGCCGCTGCAGATCGTCGAGACTGTGATGCCTCAGCCGCTGCAGATCGCCGAG
Organism: Muscidifurax raptorellus; assembly: GCA_020010945.3. Lineage (NCBI taxonomy): Eukaryota > Metazoa > Arthropoda > Insecta > Hymenoptera > Pteromalidae > Muscidifurax > Muscidifurax raptorellus. Next base: position 1,195,959 of record JAHUUD020000012.1, read on the forward strand.
GCTGCCCAGCACTCTCCGATGGAGAGCGGCTAGACCTTCTAGCCCTCTCGGCTTCGCTGGACCTGCGGCTGGGCGAAGCGCTCGGTGTGCCCCTATATAGCTGCTGCATTGCAGATATGGGTGGAAGTGCTGGTACTGGAAAAAAAAAAAAAACACACACACATGATGTATTGACAAATCAAAAGTAATCAAAAGAATTACTGAATAAACTTATAGAAGTTTATTCAGTAATTCTATTTAACTTAACACACTTACGACAATCCATGGCCTCCATGGCCCAAGTCATATGCTCCAAGAGCATTAAAAGCGTAGGAGCATTCGCTATCACCCAGCGAATTCTCTCCTGCATCGATGTGATGCTGCTTTTCCCACTGCGTCTTGAACTAATTTTCTTCGTTGAAGGCATGTTTTTTCTTTTTATGTAACTGATGGAACACAAATGAAAAACTGAACTGACGAACCGTAGCCTAAGATGGGCTATTTATTGCGAAAAACGCAGCTTCCCATTCCACATGATTTTTCCAAAGTTCTGTGATTGGTGCAAACATTTTCTCTCCAAATTTTTGAAGAACACACCTCCTCACATCTCTTGAGGGTGAAAAGCCTTACGATTCGTGAAAAATTTCGTTCAGCAGTTTGAAGACTTGTGTGCACCTCCCTTTAGTACACACCCTTTTTTTAATCTTGCCTGCAAGAATACAAGATTTTTTCTTTTTTCGTGAGAAAAGATCTCGGGGAAAAATCTCACTCTGAACTTACTTATCTTGAAATTTATGAATATCTATGCATACAATCAGTAAAATATATTGACCAGCTTTCGCGTTCACCTGCAAAGGTTGAGAAAAGTGCGAGAAATAGTACCTGCATAATTCGTACGCACAGTCAGTGGTCAAAATTTCTAGCTTGCTGTTTCTCAGTCGAAAAACAGCTGACGCTAGAAAGTCTATGCATCTGCGTGGGATAGTTTCTTTACCTATCCCGGAGAAACACACTGTGCGATGGTCGCCGTCTTCTACCTACGCGAAGCTCGTATGGGAAGCGAAAGGAATAGTATCTGCGCTATCTGTTCCAAAACAAATATCGGTGTGAGGATCATAATCCGTTTCACCTGCAAAGGCTCAGGGAAGTGCGAGAAATAGTACCTGCATAATTCGTACGCACAGTCAGTGGTCAATATTTCTAGCTTGCTGTTTCTCAGTCGAAAAACAGCTGACGCTAGAAAGTCTATGCATCTGCGTGGGATAGTTTCTTTATCTATCCCGGAGAAACACCTGTGCGAGGGTCGCCGTCTTCTCTTTACCTATCCCGGAGAAACACCTGTGCGAGGGTCGCCGTCTTCTACCTACACGAAGCTCGTATGGAAAACGAAAGGGATTGTACCTGCGCTATCTGTACCAAATCAAATATCTGTGCGAGGGTCGCCGTCCCCTACCTGCGCGAGGATCGCAATAAATTTCTAGCTGCTAAGGGAAAATACAAGATTTTTTTTTTTCTTCTCTGAAAAGCTACCAATGATCTTTGCAGGTGCTCTAGAGTAGGCGTGAAAAAGAGAGATCTATACGGATACACTACCGTTGCTTGGAAAGAAGGAGGGGCATGAACCCACCACAACATTTTTTTTGGGATGCGGAGAAGGGAAAATTTGGGACTTATACACACTACGGTTACTGGCTCACTTGCTCGGGGGGGGGGGGGGGGGGGGGGGAGGAAGGGGAGGGATAGAAAAATCCCTGGATCTAAAATACATACCTTGGTTACTGGCTCACCTTGAGAGTGGGGTGATTTCTCGATCACTAGGAGAGGGAAGGGAGGGATCGACAATCCTTCCATCTAAAATACACTGCTCGGATTCTGGCTCACTTTGAGAGGGGGGCGAATTCTCGATCGCTAGGAGAGGGAAGGGAGGGATCGACAATCCCTCCATCTAAAATACACTGCTCGGATTCTGGCTCACATTGAGAGAGGAGGGGGTGAGCCAGAAACCGTATGAGCCAGTATGCCTATAGCCTATCTACTGTTATCAAAACCTTTATATAATTTAGCATCGATCTGAAACAGTAAACAAATAAATACTGAACGTAACTATCACTCATTGAAAATCACGGTTTATTTATTGATTATAAAATACAGTTAATTTGTTATTTCTCATTCGTATCCTAGAGTCTTTATCAGTTATTGACGCTGCGTAATGATGTAATCTTATTTGAAAATACTGATTAAGTATGAGTTTAATCTATTGAGATCTATGACCAAATAAAGGTGACTGATCAAATTCATGATCATCCATACTTAAAATGTTTGGTGAAAGCATATTCATTGCTTTCAAAATCATCCTTTCTATCAGAAAATTTTCTTGAAAATCATTTTGCATCCTAAAAACTCTCTCTGCTATTTGAAAAAGACATATAACATCTTCACTTGCAGAAATTAAATTTGCAAAGCAAGCAAGATTTAGGCTCTCTTCCTGGTTCTAGATGTAAGTATTTTATGCATTTTTCGCATTTAATTTTTTTTCAACCATTCTATCAACAGCTCCACTAATATAAGCTCTTACATCGATCACATAATTGTTTAACTGTACAAAATCAATTGCATAAGTCGTCACCAATAATTCTTCTTCACTTAATTCAATAATGGACGCACATGTTTCTTGATCTTCGTGATTTTCAGTAATCAGTAATGTATCCTCGTCTGGTATACAATTGGCTGTTAAGGGGACGCTAATTGATACGTGGCTCAGAAGTTATTTGTATGCACTTTTAAATTGCACTACTGTGGGATTGTTATTGAAACCGCCAAATCTCCTTATGCATGAAAAAAACGTTTCTAAATGATCCTGGGAAAGTTTAAAAGTCAAAAAAAATCAATTTTGCCTATATTAAATAAATATTCGGAAAGTTCAATAACATTTTTTAAGCCAGTAATTAAACCTAAAAATCCGGTTTTCTTGTTACTATTTAATACAGGCACAGAGTTAATTTTTAAATTTTTTAAATACGCAATATAAGCGTCTAATTTATTTTAAGGGCTTCTAAGTTTTATTTACTGATTGCTTGCTTTCCTGGATTCTTATGAAATCTGTTCTTGGAATTTAATATGTCAAAACAATCATTAATGATTTCACAAAATCGTGCAGTAGGAGAAGCTCCTTCAAACTCAGGAAGCTCGAGATCAAATTTACAAAGTTGCAGTGCTTTTGAAATACTCGAGCTCAAAGTTTGTGCCGCTAAAAAAACCTTCATTTTTTCCAAAATTCTCGGCCATAGAAATGTTGCATGAAGCTCCATCAAACGTAATATTACAGATCTCTATATTATTTCTAAAGCACTCATCCAATATATTTTTAGTGAAAACACTTTTCTCTTATCCGTTCATGTGTTGAATTAAATAGAATGCTTTATTAAAATGCCCATTGATACAAACCAGCATATAAACAAGAGCATTTGTAGCTAAAGGAGCATTGTCATTGTGTATTCCCTCTTGACTTCTCCCTAAATCTACGTATCCTTCAAATTTTTTACCATTCCATTCCAGTTTTTTACGGATCGCCATTTCGTCAAGAGTTAAATTGAAAAATAGTTTTTTATCTTGTTCATTACTAGCTTTTTTGCATAAACGTTTAACCGTTTCAAGAGCTTCTGTTGAAATGCTGGGTTTATAGTTGTAGCTTTTAAGCCACTCGAACATCTTTGATGCATGAGGCAAAGACTTAATGAAACTTGTTCTAACAAATTCATAAGCCCGAGGAGAATAGAAATGAAGAGTCAGAGCAAAATTTTGTAGTTCTTTTGGGAATTGTCTATATTTTTTCCCTCTTAGAATGCATTGAATAATTTGTTATACTCCTGAAGGTATCGAACTCTAATAGAATAACGAAAAAAAAAAAACAAAAAATAAACATGAGTTAATTTGTAATTCATAGTAGATTATATGTATCTTAGTAGGTATAGGCATCATAATTAAAACAAAATTTAATATTAAACGTACATTCAAAAACTCTTTGCCATTTTCTGAAAGGGAGTATTTCTTTGTCAGCGTATTCAACAGTACTTTAAAATTTGTAGCTTTTTTATTTGACGACGTTTTTTCTTTTGAATATTTTTTATCTTATTTTTTTTGAGAATCAACTAAATAACAAAAAGCAAGCCATTTCCTTGAATTAACGAAATCTTTCTCAGTAATCCATTCTGTTTTATTACCCATAGAAATTTTATATTTTTTAATCGGGATTTTGTCTTCATGCGTCATATCATATTTTCTATATAAAGTAATTATCAGTTTTATATATAATTAAGTATTTTTGTTGTCAAGTTAAAATTAATTAATTAATAAAATATAGAAATAAATTAATACTATACCTTTTTAAGTTCTGTGATTCCTGTCGTCTTTCAACATTAATTTCGTTGTTATATGTATCGGCTGATGTTCTCTTAATTTTTCCGGTGTTGAACTACGATATTGTAGGATAATTATAATTTTTATTATTATATAAATCAGAATAATAACAAAATTGATGTACTTACCTTTCCGATGTCAAACATTGAATTTGAACGGGTGATTGTTTTTCTCTACCAGACAGATTAAATTCATGCAGTGAAATTAATGTTTATATTGAAGCAACAAATAAAAAATTATTTTTATGTTAACTTACTCTAAAGTTGCTCTAAAGATGCAAAGTATCATTGACAATAATTGATTCTTCCGAACTCAAATCAATATTGTCTAAAACTACTTAATTATTTTCTATTTGCGTCTACTGTGCAGCAAACGGACGCATATCAAAAACTTGCAATTGTGAATTAGCTACATGGCCAATATTTAAAGGACTTCGATTTTCAATAATCAAATTTTTAAATAAATTATTATCTATATGGAAACTCGGATGTAAAGGTAACATTCGTCAAATCTTACGTTACATTATGCATATAGCAAAAGCGATAGCGAATAAGCCACAATTGTACGGTTAACTTTGAAGTTGAACCTTTTCATTGACCACTTCCAGATATTCATTTTGTGGAAATACGCGATTTAAATATTTTAGATGATCCTCTTTAAGGCCAGCGCCTATACTATCATACACGCGTAGAATTTTAGTATCATACCAGACGCATATACAATGCCCTGCTGCTAATAGGGCCTTCTAAACAATATTTGTATAAACTCTTGATTAAGCGGTTTTTCTTGCACATTGCTGAATTCATAAATATGCGAGTCATTCAGCATACTGTTTGTTTTCCAACCACTTTCTCAAAGAATCGTAAAAAAATCAGTTTCAAAATTTTGATTTAAATTTCCAGATAATACGCACGTGTTATCTTTCGATTTTCTTTCACACAAACTCAAATTCTCTATTGTCTCTAAAGAAGAAATTCTGTAAATATATATTTAATAGTTACAATTTTAAATCGTTTATTTTAATTTATATTTTATCTTAAGACATTTAGCGAATCGCACTATGAACGGCTTATTAATCATGTATACACAGTATACTTACGAATGAAAAGAACGACTCGTATTATCAGAACTTATTTTACACACACAACAGCTCCAAACCATTTTTACATTACATATAAACACTTAATAATACAATTAAACTAGCAATATTTCTATTCAATGCAACGAATGATCGACATCGCTCACGTTTGCTAATGAACTATTTTGTCGCGACCTGTTAAACTAAACAAGAACTAACACGTCGCTAGCCGCTTGCAGACATTTAGTTAAACATTTAAAGAACTAATTTTTTATTATGACGGTAAGGGAAAAATCTGTGATGGTTTTTAATTTTTAATTTAAAACATGAAATTAATCTGTTATTATTATGGTTTTACAAAAAAAAAGATATACTTACCATTTTCCATACATTTACTTTGAATAATTCTAGTTCCCGCGTTCCGACTGCGTAAGCGAGCGCACTGTGGACGCGCATGCGCAGTAGTATGATTAGAAAGAGACAAACTGCCTGCTATTGCATCTGTCTCTCTCTCAATGGGTGCCACTTTCGCCATACCTCATTCGGAGTCTATACCTTCTATGTCTATGGACCAGAGTGATACTAACCTATTTCTCATTTTCAGTTTAGGTTCTGATTTCAGAATCTCCCTAGTTGAAACGTTCCGAATAGGGATAATTAGAACGATGGAATATGGAACAGGAACTATATTTTTACTATCCACCAGACAGAAAATAAAAAAATATTAATTATTAATTATTGCGTTATTATAGCTCAGTAATTCTTTCAGGTGTCATCTGCGCGTATCTTACACAGTTGATATGTATAAATAAAAATATTAAATACTGATATTTTTAAGCCAAAAGCGAATTTTATTTATGGGTGCTGGCTTTGTAGCGACCAATTTTGATTTTGTATTTTCTCAAAAATAAAAACTCGCGCAAACAAAATTTATTAAGGTTTTTTTCTTATTTTTAATGCGCAGACCATATAACTAAACTAAATTATCATAAATTATAAATTTATAATTCTGGGTGCTAACTTCCTAAACCTTAACACAGCACACAAGAACCTTAATTTTGTCGTGCATTCGCTATGCATAAATAATTGGTTTGAAAAAAATGAAATTCCATTATGATTTATTAACTTTATATAAAATAAAAATAAAAAATAATAAAAAATAATTATTAGACAATTATGATAAACGTTCCCGGGCTAATTAATTATGCTAAAGGGCAATTTTGTCTTTTCTAGAGTAACAAATAACCCATGATACTTAAAATGAAAAAAATATATATTTCGATTGTTTTAAAAAGAACGGAAAAGGGGCTGATTAATTAATCAACGTAGATCAAAAGGGTTATTAGGATGTATTCAAACAAATTTTTTGTAATTATAAATCCTCATGTCTGCAGGCTGAACCTAAACTGGTTGCAGACAAGTGTGCAATTTATTTGTCTGCAATATTTTTCATGATGCTTTGTTTATGAGCAATAAAAGATAGCAATAGGCAAAACGCTACAAAATGTAAGAAGATTAAGAAATTCTAGACATATTCTCTCAGGTATCATGTTTAATTACAATCTTAATCTTTCATGCTTTGAAGAAATAGTTTTACCACATGAATACTTTTTAATTGAGTACCTGTGTGGAAATTTTAAAATGTACACAAATGTTAAAAAATGTAACAAAGTACAATTTTATAACATGTAAAACAGAAAAATAAATACAAACCTTGTTAAAATGACATGTGGCTTACTATGCAATATAATCATGTAGTTTTTGTATGACCACATATTGTTCCCCTGTTCAAAATAAATATTCGAGCTACATTGTAAAACCATGTACTCCCTGTTGAAAATATCTGGCTGGATAACCATGTGAATTGCCATGTGATATCTACATGGATTGACATAGATTCCTTGTGGAATCTATGTGGAATCCATGTCAATCCATGTCAATACATGTCTATCCATGTCAATTCATGTATGTAGATAATCCATATGGATATCCAACCAGATATTTTCAACAGGGCTGAACCACATCACATATGGTTTGGACATCCCCACTCAAAATCTTCATAGAGCAAGGTTGAAAAAACATACATATTTTTGTACGTAACTTTAATATATACTAAAAACTTGTACATTACCTGGAAATATATATTTAAAATATGTCATAATTTAAGACTGGCTATTTTAAATAAAACTTGAAATATTTATTATGTCCATAAAAGGAAGGAGAATGAGAATAAATAATTCTGTTTGTTATTATTGAAAATTGCCTTCTAGTAATATTTTGATTTCAAGAAAAGGATATAAGAATTTCAAATGAGAAATTCATAGTTGAGAATCTCTAAATCCTATTAAAAAATCTCACATGACATCTCACGACAAAATCTCATCTAACCAATTTTTTGTTCTTTACAGGATTTAAACCAGTCTTAGTAGATTGGTGACATTTTTTGAAATATTCAAACTTTATTTTTTTAAGTCGAATTTTTAAAAAATTTCTTAAGTGTGAATTTTTTAAAAACAAGTTACCAATTTACTAAGAATAGTTTAAAACACATAATAACGAACAAAAAATTGGTTAGATGAGATTTTGTCTTTAGATATCATGTGAGTTTTTTCAAAAGAACATATATTAAAATTTTAAAGATCAAAAAACTAAGACGACAACATTAATTTTTAAACATATTTCAGGGTTTTATTACCTAAAGGGATCTTTCAATTATAATAAACTGAATCATAGCTACTTGAAAAATTCTAACGAACCATAGAGCAGAATTTTAGGTAAGATTTTGGTCAAAGATGAATGGCAATCTCACTTCAGATTTTATACCAGGGATGGTAACTACATAGTTTCTTTAACCTCCAAACAGATTATAAACTTTATAAAATTATACATTTTTCTATTTGTGGCCATTAATGAATTAACTTTCAAATGTAAAATTGATTGAAAGTTAATTTGCAAATAACATACCAATAAACTCATTTTTAGTTTTATCATCTGCATGATACTTCTGTTAATGGCAAAGAAAAAGGTAAATTATGTTATTCTTAAACTTTATGGTCTTCTTTTATGTCAAAAATTACATAGTAAAACCGTGTTACTATGTACCCTGGTCAAAAAATACATTAAAAATAATACTCCATATAACTTTTTAAATAAAGCTTATAGGAAAAACTATAGATTAAAGCGCTATGGTATTATAGTTGAGGTGTGGGAGTCTCTACAATAAACAGCAAAATATGTAATATCATTGTCGATGGCAAATACAAAAAAGAAAATATTTTGAAAACAACATGGTATATAAATTAGAGCGCAATGACTGTTATGCAACATATGTAGGCCAACCAAGAAGGAATGTGCATATATATATTGACGTACATAAAAAATAAAAAAAGAATGTGGTTTATCGGCATGGAAATGTCCTTTTACACTTTTGATTTTGATAATTTTAAAATAAAAGACAGAGAAACAAACTTAAAGAAATTACTAATTTCCAAAATGATTCACGTACGATTACAAAAAGACTAAATAAATAGAATTGAACATACACAGCAACTCAATAATGTATACACACATCTTATATATCAGCTGATAAGAAAAGAAAAACAACAATAATCAGAGCTCTTACATCAATACATAAATGTCAAAAAACTGCTGGTCTTTTATGTATATGACCAGTAAACATTCAGACTCAAGTAATTTAAATCTAAACATCTGTGTTAATAAGATCTCTGCCTTCCTTCTCCCTGCATGCCCTTGGCGGGGAGACGATCTGTGTTTCTTTGAAAAATGTATTGAGGACGTCTGTGAGCCTAAGAGTGTTTAGATTTTACATGCTCATTATAAATATATCTGTGTACATAAAAATATTTAAGAAAAAAACGCTTATTCCAATAGTCTTTGGAAGAAAGCGACATTGTTCATTGAATTGTTGAAGGATTAGAAAAGAATGCATTATTTTTTTTCTTTTTATTCTCACCCAACAAAATATTGGTTTATGCCATGATATTACAATGTATCATCCTACTCGTTCTGAAATAAGAGTAGATATTTACGTGCTCTAGCTAACCTTACAATTGTAGTAAACCCTAACTTTATTTAACATTTTATTATAATTTGTGTTTTCATTAATATAATGACTAGAGTGATATACTGTTAAGATTAATGTTCTACTACCATATAAATGTCAATTAGGGTCTTCATATTTCTAAAAGTTATAAAATACAAAATGGGACCCGCGTGAAAATCTTATATGAGATCTTGTTACGAATTTCAAACATATGAGATCGATATGAGATCTCAAATAGATTGTATTAGATCTTATTTAGATCTCATATCGATCTCATATGTTTGAAATTCTTAATGAGATCTCATACAATATTTTCAGACGGGGAGGTAGTCTCTGACATCATCTTAAGCAGAAATTCCTATTAATAATCAGTTTTAGTTGTCACAGTTTAGTTTAATTTATATCCTGGTCAACATTGCAGATTTCAGAAACTTTTCTGCAACCTTTCTGTACAACATTAGATAAGTTTTATGAAAGGTTGTAAAACGTCCACAGAAATATTGCTGCAATGTATGTTAAATGTCCATTGCTACATTACATGTTATGTAAAATGCTATGTTAAATGTACCTTAAATGTGCCTAAACACGGTTAAATTTTCCACATTCCATAAGAATATTGATTTTTTCTAAAAGTTTATTGTAATGCAAATAGACAAAATTTGATATCATTTTTTAATTCTGCGAAGGTGATAAAATTTAACGCTTCTAAAGGAAATAACGTTTTTAAAAAGTCTAAAACAACTGATACATCCCAAGTATGTGAATACTTGGGCTTCAAAGGTTGCAGTCGGAACACTCCTTTCAAAAATCTAAAGACCATAGGATCTTAACCAATCTTGAACTAGGAGATAAGTGAAATTGCCGCTCTGTATGTGTTTAAAGTACCATATGAGGCGCCCTCGCGATAGCTATTTGCCAAAAATCTAATAACACTACCTCTATTCGGTGCAAAAAAAATCTATGCGGTTCCTAGACGAAAAAGACTCCCATTTCTTGATGGTACCCTCGTACTGCTTAATTGTTGCCGGAGCTAATGAAGCCAACATAATATCCAAGACCTCCCCAGGAACACCCCTGTTTAAACTCATATATTTTTACGCTGCATTCATTAGGGTGAGCGTGTCCAAATTTAGCTCTCAAGGATTGGAAAACCCCACCGTCGGCGCGGACCAATAAATATAAAAGAACTGGAAAACCCCGCCGTCGTCTCAGACCAATAACTGTAAAAGAATGGGGAAACCCGGAACCCGTCTCGGCACAACAAAGAATCATTATCCTCCGGTTGTAACCTCGCGCAGGTAAAAAACATTAGGTGCCGATCGAGGGTCGATAATCCCGTCCCCGGTAGAGCTCTCGTGCTCAGCGCCAGACCCATTTGGGCTTGTCCGCCGCTAGGGCCATAAACCTGACCCTCGCTGGAGGCTCCGCCTTGACCGACGGGAGGGGATTTCAACCAATAGAATATCTCCTTACAAAAATTGGCCACGCCAATTTTTTGGTAGAAGGAGAGAAAATACCCTCCACCAGAGGGAGGTGCTGTTCTCCCAAGTTAACTTGATTCCTGAGAGACACAGCAGAAATCAGAACTACTCGTGCAACCAAGCGAGAAAGATCCGAACGAGTACCGAGCCGATAATTGTACTGGCGCGTTTCGGGTCTGTTAGTCTCACGTAATTTTTATTCGCGTCACCGACATCTCTGTATTAACAAAGTTAAAATAGTTGTTCACTAGCTCTTATTCATCCTCATTTATAATCTGTTACATTCAATAAACAACATCAGTACTAACAACACGGCGTCTAGTTGAATTTATTTAACGACACGCAAAAACAACTTCTTACAAAAGCCTCCCAGAAACTCTGCCTACAATCAGCTGGAGATAATCCGCCTGTGGATGCATCTTCTTCTTGCAGGGAGATAGAAGATAGCATCCTGTCCAAATAATAATTCTTTGTCAATAAGTAAGCTTTTAAAGAGTAGAAACCACGGTTGTCCAGGTTATCAAGAGACCACTAATATTCCCGAGTCTTCATTCTGTCGAATTTTGGCTAAAGTTTTCAAGATCAGACTAAATGGTCGTAAAGCGTCAAAATTCAAATTATTCCCGCTAGGAAAAGGTCCGGTTTGCCAAAGGCCTACTCAATAGCTACGAAAACACTGTCACTGAGCTCCCATTCAATATCATGGTTAACCAACAGTCTGCATAATCTGTCCGCTTTCGTATTTTCCGACGAAGAAATGTACGACGCAAAAAGGAAAATGTTTCTTTTCTCCGCCCATCGCCAAATTTCTTTCGCTAACTTATTGTACGACTCATAACGAACACCTCTTATCTTGTTTACATAGGCGATATCCGTCATATTGTCCACCCTTAGCAAGATTTGACAATTTAAGTGGGATGCTGAAGCCACTAATGCTAGTCTCACGGCCAACAACTCCTTATAATTTATATGAAAAGACTTCTGGCGATCGCTCCAAAAACCGTGAGCCTCATTTGACCCACTTGTGGCACCCCAACCTGTGTTAGACGCGTCTGTGAATAACTTCTTGTCGAAGTCAAATGTCTTGAAACTATTTCTGGCCACGGGAATCTTGCTGATCCACCAAGCTAAATCCGGCAGGATGGATCTCTGAGTTGATATTTTTTTTTTATAATTAAAATCATTCTTAATCAACGCTAAAGTCTTTACCCTTTCTAACATCTTCGTATACATAACTCCATACTCTACCGCAGGGCAGGCCGCCACTAGTCAACCTATTAATTTAGCAAAATCTAGGATCGAATACGATCGTCTCCTCACCATGCTCTTTACGCAATTTAAAAACGTCCTTTTCTTATTAAGAGGTAATTCGAGAAAGTATTGGGAAGAATCTATCACGAAGCCTAAAAACCCGCATCTAGTTGCTGTTACGAAGCAAGATTTACGATCATTTATGACAAAACCTAACGAAGATAGTAGCTTCACAGTAACACTCGCATTCCTTTCACAATTAACAGAATCACTCCCGATGCACAAAAAATCATCTAAATATACCACTAACAGGCATCCCCTATAGTTTGGTAAAAATAAACGGACTTACACACAAGCCAAACGGTAGACATATGAATTGATATAGTTGACCCTGAAAAATAAACCTTAAATATTTCCTACTACTCGCGTGTACCGGAACTGTAAAATAAGCATCTTTAAGGTCGATCTTGGACATAAAATAATTAGGAAAAACTAAAAGGAGCGTCCGTGGCTCATTTGGTTAAGGCACGCCCTAACTATCGGATACACTCTCGCTTGAGGGGTCGTGGGTTCGATTCCTGGTTAATGCACTCGGAATTTTTCTGAGTTGTATTTCAACGGGAAAAGTACCCTGGAATCCGGCTGCTTCGAGGCGGGTGTTTCCCCAGAATTTCCCTTCAGCTTAATTCCGGGTTTTCCCTTGCCTCACAGGCGCAATCCTGGGTAAATGCGGAGCAGTGGTAGGGACTCTTAGGGAAGGTCGATAAAATAGGTAGGCCGATCCGGTGCGCTAGGCAGGGAACGCCGGCCTTACCGGCGGGGAGCTGGTTCCTGAAAAATGGACCTGTAAAAAGAAAAATCCCTCAGGGAGGTTAAATCAGTATGGAGAGGATAGGGCTGTAATTCCACACAGAGCTGGTGGAATGCCCCCGCTGACAGGGTCCATATAGGGCTGCGGCGGTAATAGAAGCAAGGTAATAGGCCTGTCGCGATTTTAATATCCTCTATTTTAAAATGTGGTGTCCGAATGAAGTTCCTAAGACAGATGAAGACTCATCTGACTTAGGAACCATAAAATAACTAGACAAAAATTGGCGTCTATGAGGTTTGCATGGCTTAATCGTTCATTTTTTTAATAATCTCCTTCTGCGATAAATCCTTCATCTTTGAGCGTCTAACCTAGATTATCTCTGTATAAAATTCAATCTTATATCCTGTTACTCAACCTAGTATAAACCTATCATTAGTGATTTCCTCCCAAGCGTCCTCAAAATACCTTAAACTACTTACTACTGTACCTACATTATCTACTTCCGCTGGTCCTGGTTCTCCTGAATCGATACTGTCCTTGGTACGGTGCTCTCTGATTGAATGGTTGATTGCGATAATTGCTCCTGCAGCCTATTCTCCTTCTGCCTCTGAATGAATTAAAGCCTTCTTGGCAGCGTGTGTTAAATTGGGACGACTTTCTTTCCTGCAGGCCGTATGAGTTTAAAGGCTGGCGACTTGTGAAAGGCGTTCGAGAGGTCTGATAGGGCTGCTTTCTCAAGGCGTTGGCCACGCTCTCTGGACCTGGAGCCCTTCTGGACTTCATCTGACTACTCATAAGCTCTGCGGTAAGCTTACCGGCATCCTGCAACTTTCCCAAACAATCTCTCTTATCCACATCCTCCTTCTCGTCTATAAAGGTTGATGACAATACTCCAATAGCGTTCAAGGCTGATCCGACAGGCAACTGTCTTTTGCACATCAGAGAGTCTCTTGTCTTAGCGTGAGCTTGCAATTTCAAGACAATCTCCGGGTTCAGATTCGGAACCTCTATTTTGCGAGGACATCCATATTTTTCTAGAAGGTCATCATTCTCCTTCTTAATTAGTCAATTTTCAAACCAAAATCTCCATCTCTTCTGCACTGACGGGTGTAGCTTAATTTCGAAAGCCCTACATTCTGTAGGATCGTCTCTTAATATGGCTTCAACATCTTCGTCCAACTTCTCTTCAATCAAATCAACGTCCTTTTGGCCATCCCGGTTCTCTGAAAAGGAGAAATCGACTGTTAACGTCTAATAGACAAAACATAGGTGAATATATGCCTCAACATCTCTATGCCACGTTAACACACCAAACCTCATGCGTGGATTTGTGTCGCCCTCTATGGGCGCCTAGCTAAGTCTCGCGCGTAAAAACGCAAAACCCAAAAGAGCGATTCTGAGAAAATTCCTAATCTTACCGGTAAAACAAAGGCCGTTATGCAAGCGTACCTTGTGATATTCCGCACTGGCAATATAGCTCCATAAGGGACTTTTTCTCAAAACCAGAGCCATGGGGAGGTCATGCAAGCTGATCCCAAAAATTAACAGCTTCAACAAAAGATACGTCCTGCGAGCGTACCACGACGAAGAAAATTCGCATGATCATGTTAGTTCCTGAGCCGAGAAAAATAAAATAGGAAAAACACGTGTCTTGCGAGCGCGGAGAGACTTCACAAGACCTCACTAGCCGAAAAAAAACCCGCGCGGAAAATACACCTACTTTTAGAAACCTCAGTATCTTCTCCATCTGAAGGACAGTCCTTATCATCAAAACTGCCGGGATCTGAGTACTCTTCCTTACTACCTAGGTTATCTGGGTGCTGCTCTCCTAGACGTTTTCTATCCATATATTCCAGACATTCCTAGAATAAACTCATCTACCTTTTCGCCGCCCTCAAATCTGAGACTCAAATCGTCCACCTTTCTCTTGCTCATGTTAATGGATCGCTTCTCAAGTCCACACCAAAAAAAAAATACGTCTTGCCTCTAGCGCACAACGAAAGAATATGAGAGCTGGAACGGGGAATCGGAGCGGAACCGCTTTCTCCCCTCTTTTTTCCTTTTTATAAGACTCTAAACGTTGTGAACTCTAGCGGATGAAAGGATAACTACAGGTAATTGTGTATGTTGGAGCTTTGTTTTCAACGTTTCTTTGTAAAGATTTAAACGAAGCCGATTTATCGGTTTTGAAAATTGATCCATCCAAGTGACACATGGACATTGGGACGGGCGTAAGAGGATATGTTAGAATTTTTTCGATATTTGTGTTCTCATTTATCGAAATTGCCAACATGTGACCGAATAAATCACGCTGTAATCGCACTTCTTGGACTTTGTTAACTCAAGCAAACCTTTTTTCAATAGCAGCAGCAAAATTCAACATTTTATTTTGTTTTATTGTTAATTCGAATCTGTTTTCTGACTCAGCGCACCCGGAAATAAACGTTTCTCTTAGTGTCTTCTTGCGACGCTGATCACCCTGTTGCAATGTTATATAAATAATTATTATCGACACTGCTGAATTTATATTTTGCTTCAACATATCTTCAACATATAAAAGTGTGCAATTGTGTGGAATCTTTTTTTATCTGTTGTTTTTCCAAATCTCCGGTGATATCCTGCACTTTTTTCAAACCAGTTATATAGTACGAACATCTATGACGTGTATTGATTGAGTTGGTAAAATGTGTTATGCCAGTCAACCGTCTTAAAGCCGTAGCATTTACAGTCTGCTCCAATGTTAAGTCAATAGGATTTTTCGAAATTTTTTTCTGCGTTCGTTTTACACTGAAGAATCCATTTTTAAAATCATTTTCTAGGCCTGGATGTGTTAAGTGTACTTTTAATAAAGTATGGTGATATTTTAAAAGCCATCCTGAATGAAAATCATTTTTTTTTAAATTGAAAATCTTCAAGAAGAATACTTTGGGAAAACATGAGATAGTAATTAACAAAATTAATATACATGGCATACTGAAACGGGCCAAGCATGTAGTGATGAAGCGAGAATGCACTCGAGGAAGCAAGGTTGGACTTGCAATCGCCCCGCACTATCGGTTGGGTGAGGGCAAAGCCTTCCCTACCCTCTGTAGTGGGGGAAACCACCAGAGGGAAGCTGCTCGTGTGCACCGGGAGTCGTGAAGGGGAATCTACCCCACGAGATATGCACATTTAGGTAATCCACGCAGCTTCGTACCATTATGTGAGGATCTACAATCTCACTACCAATCCGTACTCGAAAAGTACCCATTTAAGAACCGGGAGCTACCATCCTGATCTTAAGGGGTATTCGAGAGAGGAGGGGTGAGAAAAGCGATAACTATGGCTCGAATAAGGAATTATATATAACACATTATATTATGAAAAAGAATACAATCTGGTTCTTATACTAAATGGAAAGGGGGTGGGTCCCCTTAGAACTGTTCGAAAGCCCTATGCTCATTTGTATACTAGGTACTAAGGAGACAGAGCACTCGAAGAGGACTACCTTTCTTCTCGTGCTCCCGGCGTTAGAGCCAGATCGTAAGTGTTCGCTGCTGGCTGCGAACCTCTTTTCATATCGGTGGCCATGCCTCTCTCCAATACTTCATGCACGCGCGCCATCTACCTGCGCTTAGGTAGACTATTACATGTGACTACTAGTGCTTACATAGTCGGTAACTTATCTCTTAGTGTTTATCGGTAATTTATCCGTTGGTGGTCTCTTATCTACCATGTGGGGCCGCCGTCTCAATGAATTGAATTGAATTAATCGGCATGCATGTATACGATGATTTTTTTTAACCAAATTTTGTGCCTCTTTCTGCCAGCATTTTAGCCACAAGCAAAAGGTCTGCCAATAATTTTTCGCGTTCCTCAATAATATATAAAAGCTATTTTCATAATTATAACTCGTGTATCTTATAATATTTTTCTTATCAAAATTTCCCCTATTCGAGTGGCCGACCCGCTTTAAACCCCGGAATCGCACGGTAGACATGACTATTTCAAAATGGCTATACAAACGGATCCTATTACAATAGAAATTAGCCATGTAAAAATAATAAGGTTTTTTATGTAGCCAGCTCTTAGACTAAGAGGTCCAACCATCCGTTGTTTTGGCAGCTTGAAGATTGTGTTGTTTGAACTGGAAGTGATTGTCGCAAGTCTTCGATAAGAATAATGTCTATTCCACCAAAATTATGATGGGAATTTCCAGTTATTTGCTTTAGTCTTAAATTTAAAAGTTCTTTGATTTAAAAGTTCGGCACCAATCATGCTGTTTTCGTCAATTATTAACACTTTAATGTATTTAAATAAGCACCGATACTACTGTGCCGTGTTCATTGACAAACAGAAACAAAAAGATTTAGTTTTACATGTTAATCATCAAACTTTATCTGCTGAGAAATCACCATTACAAATATTTTTTACTGAACCAGCTGGATCAAGAAAACTTTTGTTATAAAATTGATTATCAAGTGGCGCGGCAGCGCCACGAAGGCGAGTTTGAGAAGCAGACGATGCCGCGGCACCCGTGACACTATTTACTTCTATATTGGGGTTCCGATTTTTTCACAATACAGAAAAAAATGCTTATCGTTACTGATCGTGAGTTTTTTGGTTTATTAGTGTCTTTTCTGAGTTGAACTATGATTTCCTACGAAAATATTTGTAAAAAAGCCGTTTTGTTAAATAATAAACGAGTGCATATATCACGAATGCTAGGAACAGTTTCTTTAACTTTTTCTCCAGTGTGGTAGGACCGTGAAGTTGGCTTTTTATCCGAAAAGTGGCAGGACCGTGAAATTGGCCGCACAAGCTATATTATGTGTAATACAGTTGGGTATCGCTTTCCCACAGATTTTATACATCGCATCAGTGCATGCAGGCCGTCGTGTCAGATCAGAAATCTTTGCTCAACATACTTATAACATCGTGACGTCCAACAAGAAGATTCCTCTACTAAAATAAATAAACAAAAGTGAAGAAATTAAATTAAATCATATTAGTGATAACAATGTTACTAAGAAACAATGGCCTAAAGGTGTTAAAAATGTTTATATTTTATTTTTAGAACAAATTTAAGGTGCTGAATAAGTTTGCTCAAAAAGAAATGAAATCTCTAAAAAAACTTTTAAGAAAAGTAAAAGGTTAGGCGAGTTTTATCTATTCCGCACATTATTATGCATCTCAATAATATGGTTGGCTGACCCATTTATATGTTATAATCATCACAAAATCATTGTTACCAAATAAAAATGTAATAACCGTAGATATAATTTCATTACAAATAATTATGTTAACAATAAATAAAAATTTGACAACGAAATTTCGGATAAAAAAGAAATTGAAAACGAAATTACCGATAAAAAAGAAATGAGATCAATAAAAAAGTCAAGTTTATTACCAAATTATTATTTCAACAATAATATTGCAAACAAAAAGTGTTGTATTCAATTCTGGGCTGAGTCGAATAGTTGATTACAAAACTAAAGATTGACAAAACTAAGATTAGTAAATAAAAACTTAAGTAATAAATTGATCAATCACAAACAACTGTTATGATAAACTTACTAGGTAACTTGCCAGGCCCGTTTCATTTTATTCATGGTGTTATGTAGCAGCAACTTTCAGCATATATAAAAAGTAGGTGCATATAATCACAACTTTACTCTGAAATTTGTTATTTGAATATATTCGAACTGCAATTAAAAATAAATTGTTCTTTATAAAAATGATATAATACATAATTAAAATTCAACATTTTTCTTATCAAACCTCAAATATAAACAATTACTTATTATGTATATTATATACTGGATACTCAAAATCTTTTTTATGAATACCAGTAATGCAAGAAGATAAATGTTGATATCCAATTATAATAAAAAATATGAAAAAAATATTTTATTTGTTTACCTGTAAACAAAATGAAACGGGCCTGGCAAGTTGCCTAGTAAGTTTATCATAACAGTTGTTTGTGATTGATCAATTTATTACTTAAGTTTTTATTTACTAATCTTAGATCAATCTTTAGTTTTGTAATCAACTATTCAACTCAGCCCAGAATTGAATACAACACTTTTTGTTTGCAATATTATTGTTGAAATAATAATTTGGTAATAAACTTGACTTTTTTATTGATCTCATTTCTTTTTTATCCGTAATTTCGTTGTCAATTTCTTTTTTATCCGTAATTTCGTTGTCTATTTATTTTTTATCCGTAATTTCGTTTTCAATTTCTTTTTTATCCGAAATTTCGTTGTCAAATTTTTATTTATTGTTAACATAATTATTTGTAATGAAATTATATCTACGGTTATTACATTTTTATTTGGTAACAATGATTTTGTGATGATTATAACATATAAATGGGTCAGCCAACCATATTATTGAGATGCATAATAATGTGCGGAATAGATAAAACTCGCCTAACCTTTTACTTTTCTTAAAAGTTTTTTTAGAGATTTCATTTCTTTTTGAGCAAACTTATTCAGCACCTTAAATTTGTTCTAAAAATAAAATATAAACATTTTTAACACCTTTAGGCCATTGTTTCTTAGTAACATTGTTATCACTAATATGATTTAATTTAATTTCTTCACTTTTGTTTATTTATTTTAGTAGAGGAATCTTCTTGTTGGACGTCACGATGTTATAAGTATGTTGAGCAAAGATTTCTGATCTGACACGACGGCCTGCATGCACTGATGCGATGTATAAAATCTGTGGGAAAGCGATACCCAACTGTATTACACATAATATAGCTTGTGCGGCCAATTTCACGGTCCTGCCACTTTTCGGATAAAAAGCCAACTTCACGGTCCTACCACACTGGAGAAAAAGTTAAAGAAACTGTTCCTAGCATTCGTGATATATGCACTCGTTTATTATTTAACAAAACGGCTTTTTTACAAATATTTTCGTAGGAAATCATAGTTCAACTCAGAAAAGACACTAATAAACCAAAAAACTCACGATCAGTAACGATAAGCATTTTTTTCTGTATTGTGAAAAAATCGGAACCCCAATATAGAAGTAAATAGTGTCACGGGTGCCGCGGCATCGTCTGCTTCTCAAACTCGCCTTCGTGGCGCTGCCGCGCCACTTGATAATCAATTTTATAACAAAAGTTTTCTTGATCCAGCTGGTTCAGTAAAAAATATTTGTAATGGTGATTTCTCAGCAGATAAAGTTTGATGATTAACATGTAAAACTAAATCTTTTTGTTTCTGTTAGCATTTCTCATAAGTTCACAAAATCGATCAAGGCTCATTATAATTTCTTTTCTTTTAGCTATTGCTCCTACATTTTTCAGTGTAGCTAAACGTAAATCTTCATTAACAGCAGCATTTGCATCTCTATATAATTCTTGAAAAGGGTTTTCCTCTGGAAATCTTGTAGCAACAAGATCTGTCTTGAATTTCTGACTCATCATCATTCAAGTGTTCATCTTGGCGAAGTAATTGTCAGCATATATCAATAGTCTTTTGAATATCGATATCTGACTCAAATTCTTTTCTTCTTTCTAAAATAGTATTTTTGTTTTCGTCATTAATTGTTATGAATTTCATATCTGCTAAGATGTCTGTATCTTCATTTCTAAATGGCAAATGCAAAGTAACCATTTCTCTTATATACTATTATTACTTATTCTATAACGAATAATTCGTGGCTGCTTTCTTGCTACGTAAACTCCATTATTATTTTTCGTATATTTAGAAACAAATTGTGCCAAAGAGATGTTTTACAATTTCTCCGGTCGTTTATGGTATTTTCCATATCAATAATCCTTCCAAATGACAGTAGAGTTATCATCAAGTTCACTAATTTGATGTAATATTTTTATCTTTTGTCGTTCAATCGGTCAACAAATGTTGATATATTAGGTTACTTCTGAGGATTTTGACATTAGTTGACTAAGAAATAGGTTATCTAAAAAAAGATACCAAGCAGCTTCTTTACTAGTCATTTAAACAGAATATAATATATCAACGCTCAATTTGCGAATTGTTTCACCAATATCGAATTCTGGATGTTCGTTCTTCTATAATTTTACGTTGTAAATTACTAATACCTCTATTTCTTTTATTAACATACTCGACGGCATAAGCACCACAAAAATATTCTTCAGTGATTATCTGGAAATCCATAACTAACATACGTAGTACCAATCTATAGGCTTGCAATCCTTATTTTTTTTATTGAAAAATATAACTTTTCCATGTCTATTTTCATGAAAATCAAATTCAAAATGGGCTTAAAAATATTTAAAAAAATATTTTCATAGATAGAACACAAAAATAAAGTTGACCTGTCCGAGATAATTTTTCAAACCACCCTTAAAATGGAAAAATCACCTCCCAAAGAAGATTTTCCAATATAATTCATTCTAATTGATAATTTACCACGAGAAAAATTCATTTCAGTTATCATCTAAAAACACGACTAACCTGCGCAGTTCGGACCATCAGGGTTGTAACCCCTATTTTTTTCAATGAAAAATTTCACTTTTCCATGCCTATTTATGTGGAAAAAATTCAAAAATATCTATAAAAAATTGGATAAAATATTTTCGTGCATGAAATACAAACAAAGTTGACCCCTCACTGAAAAATCTACATTCTTTACGTCTTATTTTGTAAAAAAAATTCAATCTGCTTATAATAGAAAAGATAACTTCGTTAATTGAATATATACGATAGTTCATGTATTCGAAATTATTTGTTACACCACCCTCCAAATGGTTTTCGATATAATCCAGGTTTTAATTGATAATTTACTATGAAACCAATTTAACGAACTTTCTATGGTGAATTACAATGACAAAATATTGCATCATAATGATATGTAGTTCAATTGTGTAGTAAAAACCATCGATAAAAAATCCAATATACGATTCTGGTAACTATACTCGCTATATGTATATAAATTTATGCAATGCTTACTTAAAGCGATCGTATTTCTAACGTCTTGCATAAATCATTAAATTTTATTAATTACAATAAAAAATAATTATTTATAAAAAAAATCACCCGATTGAACTAAAATTGAAAAAAGTGAATTGATTAATCAATTAAATTGGGTGAATTTTTAAATTAAGTATTTATATTTTAATTGATAAAGTTCACTGTTATTACGGGACTCGCTAAAAATACGACTGTTTTGTGTTTGATGAATTTTCCATGTGCACATTAATGCAATGCAAGACATCAGTTCTATTCAACGTAATTTTTACAGTAATGATATTCTTAAAAAAAGTATTTGAAACACAAAGATTTTCTACACCAACTACATTTTATGATTGCTATGTTTCTGCATAAATCACAATGAGTTTTGCATGAGTCTCCATAACTGAAATCAACAGGATTTTCAAATGTATCTGGTCTTTCATCGTTATGACTACTTTTAAACCACGAATATTTAAAAAAATTGATGTATCGTGGTAACGAGAACTGGTTATGAACTAGAGATTGTAATTTGATAATATTATTTCTTAAGTGTAAATTCATATCATAATCCATTAACAGCACATTATCTGAAAAATAGAGAACGTAGTTTTTCCAAATACGGAATCCAAATACGTCCAATGGTTGAATTTTCCCATTGGTTCCAGTAGGAATCTTTTTTGCATTTACAATATGATTTTCTGGTAATGTCTCCTCAATGCTTTTTTCATAATGACCATGATAATAAAAATAAAATTGTATGAGGCCCACATTCGGATAAAAAACTTCTCTTAACCAAGTTTTGAAAAGATCTAGAATAGAAATAATTTTTGGATTAAAATAATTTAAATACTAGTTGTGATATTTTATTATGTTATATTTTTACAACTTACTTGTGGTTAATTTTCCAGATACCGTTGATTCAACATAAACATTTTCAGGACGAAATAGATTGGATTCAACAACAGGACCAAATTTATCAGATCGCTCTTGCAATACTATAAAAAGAGGAGAAAGGAGTTTCCCTTCAGCTGATATTATAGGTTGGATGGTATAACTATGAGTCATTGAAGAAACTCATTGCACCGTACACTCTATCTGTTTTTATACTTCGGGAGCCAAAGTTCTCCCGGAATGAATTTCAAGTTTCTCCTATAATTATTTACTACTCTCTATTGATTTTCTTGTCACAAATTTATTAGTTTTCCTAGATACTATCCTATGCGCTAAATTCTTGTCATGAACAAAGTGACCAGCATCAACTGCTGCTGTAAAATTTTGCAGAGTATATTCGCGAATGTTAGCCATTTTTTCTCTATATGTACCACCTTTATTTATTGAGTTGGACCAGCGATGCAGTTGACTGGTAGTTTTGCACGTTTGAATTTTTACCTCACAGAATCAACACTCAATTTTCCTTTCTTTCCACTTTTCCAGTACTCCACTGCTCTTACTTTATAATCGTATGTTATCTTTTCATCGTCATCATCTATACACTGATCTGTCGGAGGTTTTGGAGAATCAGGAATAGTGTGCAGCATTTCGTCTTCTATAATTTCTGCTTCAATATCCTTATATGGTTCTTGAAATTTCAATGAATCCAATACCATTTCTACGTCATCAAATTCTTTCATTGAATCTCTTAAAATAGATTCCAATTTTTCTGCTAACTCAATTTCTTTATAGTTCACAGGACTTTCTGGCAGGTTTAACGTTTAAAATGTAGCCAGTGAAAGCTAAATTAATAGCGTTAATTGGATTTACTTTTACCACGATTGCTAAAAACAAGAACTATTTTAAATTATATTATAAGTATTATTTTTATTGTTAGTAATTTTATTTTGATTACTCACACGTACTAACCAGTGGACTTTGTCATACTCCTATTTATCTATAAAACTAATATTTAATTAAATATATGTATTTTATGCGTATAAAATACACGCACTTCTTGTTTTAGGGTTGTAAGATAAAATAATGAATTTTATTCATATAAAAATTATATAATTTTTATTTCATGAGTATAGTGTATAGTTATAATCTCAAAAATGACTTTTGCTATCATGTTATCAACAGTAATAATGAAAATATATTAACTATAATTTTATAACTTTTTTTTTAACTAGATACGACTGAATTATATGATCGAATAGCAGTAATTGTAAGTGGAAACAAACTGTACTATACACTCATTAGCACGTATGACTAACCCCGAAGCTCTAGGTTTGAGTTTCCTAAAACGTTTTTCTAAACGAACGTCCACAGTAAATTATTTTATTATTTAAAACGTGAGGGTATTTTAAGGCTAACTTACCATATAACAAGTAGATTCGAATTAATTTGAAGAAATATTTTTGATTTGACAATTAAAATAAGCAATTTTATCTGAAATTGCACACAATTTTTGTCGTTGGTATATTGAATGATAATTTACTATTCGCATGGGTAGCAATCGAATGAGACCAAAATGTTTATTACGAATTTATATATACGTGACCCTATCGAAAGTTGATGCGGGATATCAAAGCTCATATCCAACTCTTTCGGTTGTTGTAAACAACTGATATCTTGCTTTGCATTAATGTGCACATGAACAATGGAAAAATCACCTAATTTAATTGATTAATCAATTCACTTTTTTTAATTTTAGTTCAATCGGGTGATTTTTTTTATAAATAATGATTTTTTATCTGTCTTTACGTGTTTATGACGAGGACGTGCGCAGACATAATTACAAGGACTTATCTTTCCGGTTTTTCCCGAATTCGCTCTGTTTTACACACTCTTCAAACAATAATCGTTAAAGAGCGAAGAGTGCGCCTAGGTATACGACCCTAGCAATAAAACGAGTGCCAGCCGCGCGTGCGGCTAGGCAGCGGCGTCCGGCGTACCGTTTCCCAGGTATGCCGCGCGGACGTGCTCGTTTTGGCGCGCTCTATTTGCCCCCAGCGGCCAGCTGAGAGCAAAGGAAAGGGGATAGCTGGAGGGAGAGTCCGACCGCGAAAAAACAACAAAACAGTTAGTACCGACAAGAGACACGAGACACATCTCTCTTTTCATACAACACACGCGCACTCTCACACAGGACTAAGTAAAAATAAATCTAGAGTTTTTCTGAGTAGCACGACTTAGCCAATCCTACCCGAATTCCTTCTCTCGTCTACCCTCGCTTCCAAAGTGGTGATCCCGACGTGATATGGCAACGCGACACGCCAGAATCTCAAAATTATGAGATATAGGGACGCGAGTGACCGTGCAAAGTGAAAAGTTCTTAGAACGCTCTCTCAACATCTTAGAACGCAGTTTCGATGCCTCGGGGATAACGGTGGAGGCAACCAACTTCAGTTATCTGTGCAGCAACTTGGACGTCAAGTACGCGACGAAGAAGGGACCTCATTGCCGTACCACCGGCCTCCGAACAGTTTACATAAACCAGGGCGGAACTCCTGAAACGTTTAAACATCTCGCGGGAAGAGAAGACGAGAAAGCTACTGGAAACGCAGGTACTCGGCGATCGAAAGCCTCCACAATTTTTACGGCACTTACGCGATCTGACCGGCAGTTCCGCGAACGAGAGCGTCGTTAGGACGTTAGTGCTTAGCCACCTGCCAGCCCACGTTCAGGCGATCTTGGCGTCCCAGCATAACAAGCCGCTGGACGAAACCGCCGAGCTCGCAGATGCCATAATGGTGACAGTACGCGCGACGCAGCCGTTTAACGCATCGCAGATAGCCGCGGTGGCCCCTGCACCCCAGCCTGCACCAACACAGCAGACCTCACTGGAGGCTATGTTCATGCACGTATGCACCATCAATTCGGAGATGCGACAGCAGATCGCCGAAGTGCATCGCGACCTCCTTGAACAACGCGCGCACCGTTCGCGGTCCCAAAATCGGGGACGATCCACAGTACGAGGCCGGTTGCAATCACGCGGGAGAGTCGGCAACCCGAATCACTGCTGGTACCACCAAAAGTTTGGCACCAGCGCGACCAAGTGCCGCCAACCCTGCACGTTTCCTGGAAATGGAGCGGACCGGCGCTAATGGCGGCAAGCGACCAAAGTCCGACTACGCGCCGCCTTTTCATCACCGACCGTGAGAGCCAGGTTAAGTACCTTATCGATACAGGTGCTGACCTGTGCGTATATCCACGCGCATCGGCCGCGGCCCGCTCAAGAAGACGAAATACGAGTTAGCTGCTGCCAATAGGACGCCGATATATACATACGGCACCATCGCGCTCTCACTCAACCTAGGCCTCCGACGCGCGCTTTTATGGAAATTTGTCAAGCGTGTCCAAATTCGTTACTTATAAAATCCTCGTTGAAGTATTTGTGAGCAAAGTTATGTGAATGAAAGCTGCTATAAGTATTCAAATTCAGTACAGATCGAGGAGTCGAGAGAGTAAGACGTGTTTGTGTACTGCTACGTTCGAACCTTGAGTGTTTACAAATACGCACCGCGGGCGACCGCGGTGTATCTGCTATTCCTATCCTACTATCCATTTTCGAGGTGATACAACGAAATAGTTTTCAACAAAATGAGTAATAATGATAATTGCAATAAAAAGTGGAGATACGATGTTAAATGAGCAAAGTTATAGAGGTATGACGGCTGCAACCAGTGCTATAGGAAATGATGAAGCAACAAAATTGTTCAGTGTAAACGAAAAATTAAAATCTACAAGTGAAAACAGCGAATCTACAGCATTTGGTACACAGTTTATAAGCAATAAAACTAAATCATTTTCTAAAGTTGTTAGTCACAGTATGTTTCCAAAGAAAAATCAAGCAATACTGATCGATACGGTTGATGGAATTGAGCTGAAAACGTATATAAAGGCTATAGCTACTAAAACGGCACCAACTAACATTGTGGCCGCGTCGAAAATTTCTCAGAATAGATTTTGCTGCTATATGAATAGTGAAAACCTTGTGGATGAACTAACTCGAGAAGGCAATAACGAAATAATAATTAACGGACATAAGCTTAATATGAGGCCGTATGTATCTAAGGCTAAAAGAGTTATATTTTCAAACGTACACCCTTGCATCCCACACGATGAAATTATTGCAGTGTTAGTGGCTAAAGGCATTACTCCAAAATCAAACATGAGCTGTATTAGGCTCGGTTTCGAGGAAGAAGGTTTCACGCAGATTCTAAGCTTTAGGAGACAGCTGTTCATTGACCCCAACGACGTAAACAAACTACCTAGCGTAATAACAGTCAACTATGATGATGCTCTCCATAACGTATACATTTCCACAGACAAAATTACGTGTTTCCTTTGCAACAAAGAAGGTCATACAGCCAGATACTGTCCCATTACCAACACTCAACAATCCACTTTCAATTCTCAGATAATTGGAAGTGACTTAAATAAAGATAAAGATTATGAAATTGATACTGTAATTACTCCGCCACCATTTGAAAATGAAAATAATGTGCCTGGTCAATTGACACAGCCCAACGCAACACAAGTAAACCATAAAGATAATATGAATCGCAATTCACTACAATATAACGGTATGGAATTATTCAAAAAACCTAGCAAAACTGATACAGCTAATGCTGTCAAGCGGCCGGCTCCTCCGAGTACGGCATCTGACGAAAGTTCACCACAAAATGCAGACAACACAGTTGTTACATCAAGAAAAACAATTAAAAAAACTAAAGTCCCTGCGCCTAAAGAACCCCCGTCTACCCTGCGGGCTCAGATTGACGATGCTGCTGCATTAATCTCTGAAACTGTAACATCAACTTTTCCAATTAGTACCACTGACTTATACAAGTATTTGGTTGAAACGTATAACTGCCCGTACGCTGAAGTGACTGAACGAGCTGGAATGTATTCGACAAATAGCTATGCTATTGGTATCATGATGGCAGAATTTCGCAAACACATCGTTGGAAAATCACTTAAAACTAGATTCATCAAAATAATCAAACTATTGTGTTAGCACACCAATGATACTGAAATGGACGAGGATGGATCATATACTACTGCCGAAAGTCAAGAAGAGCTCGATGTATCTCCATAGACAGCTGCTCAACCGCATATTTACATATGTGCACATAGCCACTTCAACGTATCAACTTTCTTTTTATATACTTACGTAATGTCTTGTAATAGGCAACAGGGTAATACTGATAACTTCGATAATAAATATCGTTCTAGTCAATTGCGAATATTGTATTGGAACCCTAGAAGCGTTTGCAACAAAATTGCTGAAATTCAAAAAATCATTCAAGATTCAGATATACTGATTTGTGTCGAGTCTTGGCTTAAAGACAATATTAAATTCCAATTTGCTGGGTTCAATACACTACGGAAGGACAGAACACGCTCTGATGGTGGAGGAATTGTATTTTTGATTCGCAACAATTATAATTATGTTGAAATTAAAAATCTACTGAATGATAATCCGTGTGTGGAGTTGTGTGGAATTGAAATCACCAATTTGAAAGATACACTGTCTATTATTGCATGCTACATACCTCCCAAATTCAACCCAAGTGATAACGAATAGAGTACTATTGTGAGTAATATTAAATTGAAACAAAGGTGCATTTTCTTAGGTGACTTCAATTCACATAATCAAGCTTGGAATTGCGTAGATACGGATACGGACGGTGCAAGTTTACTTGAACAAACCGATAAAATGAATCTATTTGTACATAATTCAAATACTTATACTCGTTACAACGTCTCTACAAATTATAAATCCAATATTGATCTCATTTTCTCAACGACTAACATTGCGCATCTTCTAACGGTCAGAGTAATGGATGACCCTCTAGGTTCTGATCACTTCCCAATTCATGTCAAATATGACACCGAAAAAATGATTTATAATAAAATATCTTTCAAAATACAGTCACAACGCACCGATTGGAATCTAACAGCTAAACAGCCGAACTCTGGTTACGAAAAATTTTTAAATAATGATTACGACTTGCTTACCCCCTTACAAAAGTACGACTTTTTCATTAATACAATTATACAAGCAGTAGCTAGGCACACTTCAAAAAAAAGAAAATTCAATAAAAAAAATCACCGAAATCCGGCAGCGTGGTGGGACTTGGACTGGGATAGTATCAAAAGATTAAGACAAGCAGCATTTAAAAAATGGGAAGTTACTAATGACCTAAACGATTATATTGAATATAAAAGAAACCGAGCTATAGCAAGAAAGACGTTTATAACTAAAAAAAAGGAATGGTTTCACAAGTTCGCTGGGTCATTGGATGTTAAAACAAACACAAAATATACATGGAATACAGCAAAAGTTCTTAAAAATAAATGGATAAAAATAAACCCTCTAAGTCGGGATGAATTCTTGCAGAAAAATGACAAGATTGAAACCGCACTCAAAGAACTTTGTCCTGAATGGGTTTCATCTGACCCTGATTATATTCCAGTAGCTAGTGATAATTTATTTTTCGCCGACCCATTCAGTTACACAGAGTTCAACACGGCCTTGAACTCTAGAGGAGATAAATCTGCTCCGGGCATGGATGGTATTAATTACGAATTTCTACATAGCCTACCGATTAAATTCCACCTATTACTACTCGACATTTTGAATGAATTATATGAAAATGATATATATCCCGATAGCTGGACTAATACCTACATCCATTTTGTTGAGAAGCCCAGTGGCAAAGGACTCAGACCACTTGCTCTTACTTCATGTATATGTAAAGTATTCGAGCTAATGTTATCTTACAGAATGCGATGGTGGCTTGAGATCCACAATATTTTGCCGAAAAATCAAACTGGGTTTCGAAAAGGTATGTCATGTGCTGACAACCTAGCTACATTTAACCTAGATGTTGAAAACTCCCTTAATAGTAGGAAAAAAGTTCTTGCAGTCTTTTTGGATGTCAGTAATGCCTTTAATGACGTACATAGTCAAATCCTCTTAGAATCACTCGCGAGCATCGGCTGTACTCCTAAAGTATTAAAATTTGTAAAATTTCTCACTTACCATAGACTAATATTTTCTGAAATAAATCTCGACTTTCCTAAACACAGCTATAAAGGAGTACCGCAAGGAGGTGTTCTGAGTCCTTTGTTCTATATTTTATACGTTTGCGGAATTTTCGATGTGATTGAGTAAATACTAAAAACTTGCAATTCGCTGACGATGTTGTGCTGTATATTGAAACTGATAATATTGAAAATGCTAGAGCAACCTTAGAAGATGCGTTAGTACAGATCGTGAGAAGATTAAGATTGATTGGTTTGGATGTTTCCGCAAGAAAAACCAGCTATGTTCTTTTCAATAACGACGGAATACTGCCGGGTGAATCAGAGATAGTAGTATCTGATGTAATCTTGCCTTCGTTAGAATCAGTCCAATTTTTAGGGTTATACTTTGACTATAAATTAACATTTGACAGACACCTGCGGTACGTTCACGAGAGAGCCAATAGATCGCTAAACATTGTTAAATTCCTGAGAGGTACGTGGTGGGGAGCTCATCCTACTACCCTTATTACATTTTACAAAAGTTTTTTACGGTCATAAATTGATTATGGATCTTTCATTTACAACCCTGTACAAAAAAATAATAAAGATAAATTGGAAAGGATTCAGTACTCGGCTATCCGTATGGCACTTGGATTAAGAATGAGCACCCCGACCAACGTTCTTCTTGGTGAATCGAAATTGATCATGTTAGAACACCGAATAAAAATGCTGTGCGTTAACTTCCTACTAAAGGCTATCAGCATCGAACAGTCAATTGTACATGTAACTATCAAAAAATATTTACCTAATATTATACAGGATCGGAGGAAAAAAAGTAATTTACTAAATGAATGTATCTTGAGGGTTGTTAGTATTGAACATCTAATTGATAGCGATCTCCTTCCATCGCTTTATAACTACGGGCACGAAGTTATGAAAACATCAATACCTACCGACACTGATATTGGTCTAAATTTACTAAAAAGTTCTAATCCTAATGATACGTTCAATCAACGATTTTCTGATTCTGGCGCACTAAAATTATTTACTGATGGCAGCAAAAGCGATGTTGGTATATCCGTAGGAAGTGCCTGCGTATGTCCCGAACTCAATGTCCAACTAACTAGAAGCATAATCAGCAAAGCCTCCATCTTTACTGCTGAATGCATGGCCATATTGGATGCCATGGAAATCGCACTAAATAATAGCAAACGGAATATAAATATTTTTACTGACTCGTTAAGTGTAGTGTTAGCCTTAAGTTACCCTAAAAATGCAGTGGATTGTAACCGATACATCCTCGAGATTCGCAACAAATATTGTCGATTTATGAATAACAGAACTAGGAACGTAGACATTACCATATATTGGATCCCTGCTCACGTAGGTATAACAGGTAACGAACTAGCTGATCAGCAAGCTAAATTATCCACAGAGCAGCCTCCAACGACTATGAGCATTCCGTATACTGATTTAAAGGCTATGTTTAAAAAACTTTATAATAATGAAACTGTTAAAATTATTAAGAATCAAGGTAAAACCAAAGGTCAATATTATTTCCAACAGTACCACCAACAATCTTCCAAGCCTTGGTTTTCCAGAGAAATCCTCAGTCGTGATTTTATTGTAATGGTCTGTAGATGTAGGAGTAACCACATCAACTTAAATGAATCACTTGCCAAGATAAAAGTAGTCAATGATCCCAGTTGTGAATGTCTAAGCGAGGTACAGGATCTTAGTCATATTGTTTGGCAATGCCCGCTGTATGAATTGCAAAGAGAATGGCTTTTAAGTTCCTTGGCTAAAAACGGATTGTTTCCTCCGTTCGATATCAAATGTTTTATTTGCAAGCCAGATATTAAGATAATGACGTTAGTATTTGAATTCATCAACAAATGTAACATCAAACTGTAATATGTAATAATGTGTATGCATAATTATTGTAAATGCATACTTACTTTTTTTTTCCATTTTTTTTTCCATTCTTTATTTATCTATGTAGCCAAATAACCTTGTAGTAAGAGTTAGCAAAGCTTTAAATTAAAAAAAAAAAAAAAAAAAAAAGTATTCAAATTACTTGTAGCTTTAAGCGTTACTGTGGTTTGAATTCAATTTCAAAATTCAATTTTATTTGGATTTAGTAGACAATGTAAATTTATACCCTTCAATGTTATAAAGTGAAATTATATTGTGAGTTTCTTAAAAATGTTGTGTGTTGCGTTGTTGTGAGGCGTTATTGAAATCATGTAATATTTCTTGTATTATATCTAAATTTGAATCATTTTTCCTCTGTTGTTTATTTGGCGTTGTTTCAATAATTTGTTCTATTGCGTTTTTGTCAATCTGTTGCATATTGTTTTTATCGTGGTAGTGTTCTCTTCTACGCCTGTCGTTTCTTCTCTGTTTTGATCCTGATATTTTTGATTACGCTCAATCATCATTTGACGCTTTTTATGTGCGACATTTTGATCAACTCTAAATGTAAAATGATAGTTTTAGTAATAATAAAATTCAATGAATAAATATGTGTGTATTTAAATGTAATCTAAATATCAATACTTGACTGATATTCGCTATGTGTAGGAATAATCAAACTGCGCCATCTGTGGCAAATTCGCAAACTGTATGGTCAGTCATTTGTGCAGGATTATATGAGTGAATTAAAAAAAATTATTATTGATTGTTTAGAACTGTATTGTTTGTAGTAGGTTTTATTAATTAGTTATAAGTACACATATTTTCTGCTTCTCAATGCATCTGAGTAAGCAAGAAAGATTTTTTGAAAAGTACAATACTCTGTTTGTACTTTGAAGCAGCCAGCTGGGTGTGAAAGGTTATGGATGAGATTGTACTGAGGACTAGTTTTGGAGCTGTTACGCACACGATACAATTTGAAGATCAAAAGTTAAAGGAAAAACATTAGCTGTGTCCCATGTAAATAGAGTGGAAGAATAATCAGGATCTGGTGGTTCTCGTGTAAGAACAGGAAGTGATACTAGGACAACATCTGTCACCGTACAAAGTTAAATTAGATATAAGTCTTGTTATGTCTGAGGAAGAAATCGTCAAAGTAGGTTTAGAAACAGTTCAGCGAAGCGAAAGCGCAATTTGGTTTCAAACAAGAAGAAAGAGAATAAGTGCCAGTTCAAGAGCTCATGCAATCAAAAGTAGAAAAAAAACAATTTCCGAATTAGTCAATGATTTCCTTAAGACTTCAAATAAGAAAAAATTTGCTTCACTTGAATATTTGTTTGCAAATTTTTGTTTTCCTGTATGATTGGAGCTTGTAAATTTATTAAAACACAGCACATATAAACTATGTTATCACAAAATGGTAATATTTCTACTGCAAACTTATCAACTATTTTGAAAGTTCGTATTCTTTGCATTATTCTCTCTATGTGAATCCTGACTTTAGAAAACTTGTAGGTACTTTCTACTTCTGTCTCTGTAAATGATTGATTATGCAGAAATGGTGGCATTACAAGTAAAATGTTTCGACCACTCTTATCTAGCAAAGATTTAATTTGAGGAAACCCTTTATCAGTTAACATTAGATCTCCAGATTCCAACAATTCAATTAATCCTGATGATATCGTAATTTGTGCATCACTTAATAAAATAGAATAGAATATCAAGATTTGGCGCGTGCAAAACAAAGAGATGCGGCCCAGTGTGTCTATCTCGGACCGGGATCAGGAGCGTGCGCAGTAGCATGCTTCGCTGCTGCACTCCCAATAACGTTCCGCATTCGCGCTCTGTTTGAAAATGATGAGGCGTGGGGCTCTGCGAGAGCAGTATTTCGAAAAAACCAAGTTTAAGTCATATGCTCGGAAATTTTTTTTCTTTTTTTTTATAGTTAATGTTATGCTATGCTTTAACGAGTATATAAAAGATAAAAAAATGTTTAACGATAATTAACATATAAATTATCTTTATATAATGGTTATGCAATTAATTTATTTAGGCAAAGAGATATGAGACGTACAATAAATATGTACAATAATTTATTTCTTAATCGATAATTAAAAAATAAAATTTTATACATTGTTGTTAATTATAATCTAAATACCAAATCATTTACAATAATTAAAATAATAATATAAAAATAATGCATTATAATAAATGTAATATAAATGATCTACTTAATTTATAATTGAGATGTTCGATGTATATAAAGGATATAAAAGATATATATTATTTTGGCATGTTTCCACACAACCCAGGAGGTATTGCAACATGCGCGTTGCATTTTTATTTTATTAATATTTATTTATGTATGTTATTGCAAACAGATATGGTACACTGGTGCATGGTACACATGGCACACTGCTTACAATATAAAAAAAATTATTTACAAGTAGGATAATCTATAAATGTGGTAGCGTCGCCAGTAGCCATATAAAGCACGTGGAGCTCCGCCTTCCACTACGCTCCTGACCTACTTGCCTCCACATCTTATACGCAAAAAATCTTAATAATGTTCATGTTTTTGACAATGTACTAAAATACCAAAGTTTCATTCAATTCATAAAACTTTCATGTTTAGAATATTGATAAAAAGGCACTAAAAATAAGCATTTTTGCGTAAAGAATCCTCCAGGAGGGGTAAAAGAGATTCTTAGAAATCTTCTGCTAAAATTTTTCTTCAGGAAAATGTTATCAAATAATAGAAAGAGAGAAAAACTAGTCTCTTTGACGCCGATGTAAATTCGATTGAAGAATAATATACAAGTTCATTGAGCTAAACTATTAACATTAACTGGTTTTTCTTCTTCTTCTTGTTTGAGTTCATAATGATCATCATCCTTATCAACAACATCATCATTATTTTCTTCTTTATTTACTACTCCTTTTTCTCTTAGAACTGCACTCCTTGTTCTGTGATGACAATTAATTTTTCAAGTGGTTCAACAATAGGTTTCAAAGCAGTATTCAGCACTTGTTCAGCATCTAATTTACTCAATTTTAAACTGTTATATTTACGTTTAATAACTTCTCGAGCTCTTTCCATTTGTTGGAGAATATTGATTTGCTCTTCGAAGTTATTCATGTTGACATGTTAATGTCTCAAATGCAAATGTTTGATCTATTTTAAATTTGTCATATTTATAATGAATTGATCGAACCCTTTTCTATATCTTCCATTTTCCATATTACAATCTTTATTAATCATAATAAAGCTATGATTATCAGTCCAACAAAAACCACAAAAATCTTTAAAGCGCTGAAATGACATATCAGTATTAACGTGATCATTATAAATATGTTTTAAATTCATATCATCTTGACGGAATATAATTACAAGATTAACATTATCACGCATAAAGTGCTTAGGAACTTGAGCATATGACTGACAGAGGTAGAAAGAATCTACACACTTATGCCTGCCCATACCAAAAAATGCTTTAACATTATCTTGTTTTTCACAGGCAATATCATCGAATATCATTATAGAGTTTTCTCGAACTTTGTCTGGTGATACAACCATATCATGTTCACTAAAGGGTAAATATTGTATCATCTCGATAGGTTCAACAAGTTTTTTTAATAACTGATACTTTGGCTGGTTCAAAGACTTTGAATAAACGTAAATATTTTCAAATTTTAATCCATTTGGGTGTGTAATGAGAGATAATAGAGCATTTGTCTTGCCACAGTTTGACGGTCCACAAAAGACTGCTCGGATACTATCTGGTAAAAGATTTCCATGTCTTTTTCCTTTACGATGATCTGACTCTGTCAGAGTATCAAAATTGACTACTGGGAGTTTTAGTGGTTGCTGCTTCAAATCCATACTGCATGAAATCTGAAACATAACTGAGTATAAAGATTATAAAAGGTAACGTTTTATAGCTTAAGTGCAGTAGTGTATAAATCATTGAACAGTCATGATCATACATAAAGGTCACGATCTAATCAATAAATTACCGTTTGAAATGCATATACCAGGCTATCAATACTGTGGACCCGGTACAAAGCTATATAAATGGCTTGCACGCGAAGATTCAGTCATTAATCCTCTGGATGCAGCGTGTAAAGAACATGACATTGCTTACTTGAAAAACCGTGAAGATATAAACGCTTGGAACACTGCAGATCGAGTGTTAGCTATAAAAGCTTGGCAACGTATTAAAGCTTCAGACTCAAGTTTAGGTGAAAAGGCGGCAGCATACGCTGTTAGTAATATCATGAAAATTAAATCGAAATTTGGAATGGGATTGAAGAGGAAGAGATGCAATAAGAGAAAAAAAGTTAACCTTGAAAAAGTTGATAAAGACTGCTTCGAAAGCTGCTACATATAGCAATGACTCACGCATTGCTATTAAAACTGCCCTTCAAGCAGCTCGCACTATCATAAAGAAAACTGGTGGTAAACGTAATGTAACATTACCACGAATACTACCTGTTCCAAAAGTAGGGGGCTTTCTTCCTGCACTCATTCCATTGTTTGCAGGATTGAGCGCAGTGGGTTCATTAGCAGGTTCACTGACAGACTACGATCTACAAAAATTTGCTAGAAAACTACAAACATCAAACTTCCGAGAAGTATTTATGAAAAATGCATTACCAGCTGACGGACCTCTGCTTAGAGAGAGTGCTATTATAAATCTTGATGATAACACTGGTCTAGGTACACATTGGGTAGCCTATCGCAGGTATTGCAAAAACGTTTCATACTTTGATAGTTTTGATGATTTACGAACCCCTATAGATTTAATTTATTTATTTATACTTGATATTATTAAATATAATTATAAACGTTATCAAGAGTATAATACTTTTACTTGTGGACATCTTTGTCTCAAGTTTTTAAACAATTTATTAGATCATCCTGATAATTCTCACCTATATAAGGTGTTATAAACCAATAGATTTTTAGTTACGCTTGAGCGTTCAAGATGAATGAATCGCTGACTCTCAGTTTATCCGGTACTTCTTCAATACTTGAAACACATTATTTTCCACCAATAGAGCTCGATCGAGATAAAAGTTATGTACTTGGACTGGTTGAATTACTAACATTCAACTCTATATGCCAAATATTGACCTTAGGCAAGATAAATTCTATGTTGATAATCAAGTTCCAATTTAGCTTCCAAGTGGTAGCTATGAAATATCTGATATTGAACATTTTCTGCAGAAAAAACTCGAATCTCAAGAAATAGAGCTAAGTATAAAACCAAACAATAATACATTACGTAGTGAAATACAGTGCAGTCATAAGATTGATTTTGCTGAAGATTATCACAAAATTGTTGTAAACGTTAAGCATGAACTTATACTTACGAGATCAAGAAATGATGTGAATGCTATTATACAAACAGCTCCCGAACAGGTACATTAGCGAAAAAGTATAAGTTTGAACTGACTCGAATTGAGTGGATGATGCCTTACGTTGTCATGTCAGACAGACGTAAAATACAATTTTTCAGTCATATAAAAAAAGATATTCCTATTGCTATGAGTTTTCGTTCATGGGAATTATATGAATATCCAATGCTTCCAGCAACATCAAGACATATATGGACAGTAAAAACATCTAATCAATTAAAGAAGCCAAGATTTGTTATTTTAGCATTTCAAATAAATAGAAAAGAAATAGCTATAAACAATGCGAGTCAATTTGATCATTGTAATATTTCTAATGTAAAACTTTTTCTTAACTCGCAGTATTACCCTTACGATAATTCAAATCTTGATATTGAGCACAATCAGTATGCTTTACTTTATGAAATGTTTATTAATATTCAAAACGTTTACTATTAAAATAAAGAATTACAATCCGACTTGTTAGTGAAGAAAAATGATTTTATTAAGTATACACCATTTATTGTCATCGATTGCTCGAAACAAAATGAGTCACTAAAACAAGCTGCTGTAGACGTACGTATTGAATTTCAGACTAAAGTACTCATACCTCTAACAACAGCAGCCTATTGTTTAATTTTACATGATGGTATAATTAATATAATCCCATTAGTGGAGATGTGAAAAAACTTGTATTAATGTATACATAATTAGTTGTATTTTAACGTATGCTTTTTTGAAAAAATAAATATGTAAAACTTATTTAAAAAATATAATTATTTGAATATTCATATTCCAATCATCCATTCTTCTCCTAATTTCAAAATAAAAACGTCTATGTATATGTATACAAAAAAATTGTTTGAGTGATAAGAAGCAAAATCTACAAGTGAAGAAGTGTAAAAAAAGTAAGTATGAGGGATAGCGAGAGTAAGAGAGAGAGAGACAGGTGCTGCCTTGACTGCGCGCACATACTTCATGAGAGCTGAAAGAAGTGTATGAGTAGAAGAGAGAGAGAGAGAGAGAGAGAGAGAGAGAGAGAGAGAGAGAGAGAGAGAGAGAGAGAGAGAGAGAGAGAGAGAGAGAGAGAGAGAGAGAGAGAGAGAGAGAGAGAGAGAGAGAGAGAGAGAGAGAGAGAGAGGAGGGAGGGAGGGAGGGAGGGAGGGAGGGAGGGAGGGAGGGAGGGAGGGAGGGAGGGAGGGAGGGAGGGAGGGAGAGAGAGAGAGAGAGAGAGAGAGAGAGAGAGAGAGAGAGAGAGAGAGAGAGAGAGAGAGAGAGAGAGAGAGAGAGAGAGACAGAGAGACAGAGTAACTCCGCTACACCGGTCCCAAGCCCGGGGCCCCACTACCCAAGAGGTGGGGAAGGAGGAGGGGGAGGAGTAACAACCTCGCTTAAAAAACCAAGGTGCATCTGGCCCGGATGCTAGCACTTTGTTAAAGGGCCCCTTCCTAGGGTACAGGAGCTAACGGTGCTGCCACGAAAGTCCTCGGCACCCCAGCACTGCTTAGAATTACCGAAACATCAGGTATTTAGGGTGGCAAGGACAATCAATCAAGAAGCGTTCTCAAACATATGAGTACCCAGGCAGGCATTACTAATCCTGCCGTCGATTCCGATCGGGTATCAGCCCCGGTGGTCGACGCTCGCCTCCTTGGGGATAAACCCCTTGGATCTGGGAGAGGCGAAAGTACGCTTTCGAAGTACAACACAACCAGCCCCGTTGTAGGTAACCTGGCACGGGAAGGCAATGGTAATGCTACAGGAAAGAAGGCAGAGAATATGGAGGTAGACGCAGATGGCGACAAGTGAGCAGAAAGCGCGACCTCCAAAAACGTGCACTTAGATCGCCTTGGCAGCAAAATCGATGAGCTGATCGATTATGTCAGGGACAGACACAATGTGCACAAACAAATTAAGGATCTCGCCCGGAGCATAAGGGCCAGCTACAGGGCCCTCTGCTCTGCAGACGATAACCTTATGCAGTGCCAACGGCGGGGGACTAAGGGCAAGGTGACCCAAACAACCCCTGGCCTTCTGGAAAGGGCAATTAGCCTAGCAGAGGCGAATGAAGTGACCCCTAAGCCGGTCGGCAAGGGGAAACCACAGCAGGCTAGCCGCGTTAGTGGGGCGAGCACTGCAAGAAGAGTAGCCGACGACAATGTCCACCAGAGGGAGAAAGACTCGTGGCAAGAGGTGGTGACAAGGAAGGCAAAGAAGAAAAAAGAAAAAAGCGTGAACAGGAAGGACAACACTGGTGCTCGTGGCCAAGACCAAAAAGGCACCAGAAAAAGTAGGACGGCAAGAGCAAGACCTCCTAGACCTGACGCCTTAGTCATCAAGGCCGAGGGTGGAAAAAGCTACGCCGAAATCCTAAAGAAAATGAAGGCAGAGCCTAGCCTAGAAAAGTTAGGAAACAGCGTACATAGAATACGCAAAACAACAGCAGGAGATCTGCTACTCGAGCTACGACGTTCCAAGGAGGTGGAAACAGCTGAGCTCCAGGAAGCGGTGAAAGCAGTACTAGTGGAAACTGCTACAATCAGGGCGCTGCATCATGAAGAGGCCTTCGAGATTAAGGATCTTGACATGCTGACCACTAAGGAGGATATAGTGGACGCACTACGCAAAAATGACGAGGAAGGACATAATTTTGAACCTACGGCGGTTAAGTCGCTTCGTAAAGCTTATGGAGATACGCAGAAAGCAATAGTACAGTTACCTGCTTAGATAGCCCAGAAGTTTATCAAGGGTGAGAAGATAAAGATAGGGTGGGTTATCTGCCGAATAAGGGCAATAAAGCGAGACACCCGCCCGCTCAGGTGCTATAAATGCTTGGGCTTCGGCCATACTGCTGCAAGCTGCATTGAGCAGCACGATAGAAGCCGCTGCTGCTACAAATGTGGCTCAGCGGGACATGTAGCGAAAGACTGCACAAACCAGCCCAGCTGCATTCTCTGCAGAGGAAAGAACGACGTAGAGAGAAGCGATCATGCCGCAGGTAGCTATAATTGCCCAGCGTACCAAGCGGCAGTGAAAGCCACAAAACAAAGAAGATGAGAATAGTACAGTTAAACCTGGACCACTGTGAGGTAGCACAGGACCTTCTCTGTCAGTACGTCCGTGAGCAGAAGATTGATGTTGCTATAATCAGTGAGCAGTACAGAGATCTTGAACAGCCAAGGTGGGAATCCGATGGCTCCGGTAAAGCAGCTATTTGGGCGTGCAGAGACCTTACCTTTCAAAGTAGGATGAAAGTCAAAGAAGCAGGTTTTGCCAGCGCAAAGATTGAGGGTATACAGGTATACAGCTGTTATGCCCCACCCAGTGCGCCAATAGATCAGTTTCAGTAGTTCTTGGACCGGCTAGTACGAGATGTCAGGGCTAAAAAACCAGCTATTATAGCTGGGGACTTTAACTCATGGGCGGTTGAATGGGGCAGCCGAAAAACTAATAGAAGAGGACAGGCCCTACTAGAGGCATTCACACTTCTGGACATGGTGCTGGTGAACGAAGGCAACGTACCAACCTATAAAAAGGTGGACGCTGAATCAGTGATCGACTTAACATTTGTTAGTAGATCTCTGGTAAAAGAGGTGAGTAAATGGACCGTAAGCGATCACTTCACTAATAGTGATCACCACGCCATTATAATGGAGCTGGGCACACAAAACATGGTGCACTGTACTACTAACCCTATAAGTACGAAAATGGAATGGAAAGCCAAGGAGTACGACAAGGAACTATTTCTGATGATGTTAGGAAATATCCAATTGACGGGATCAGCAGAACATAAGGCTGAACAAATGACAAAATGGTTCACCCGAGCCTGTGACGCAGTTATGCCAAGAAAAGTGCCCAATCAAAGATGGGCACCAGTATATTGGTGGAATGAGAAGATTAGATCAGCGCGCTCCGCTTGCCACCGAGCACGAAGGCTTGAGCAACGGGCAAGGAAAAAGTTTTACCGAACCGGTATTGGAAGCGAAGCTGTAGAAGAATGCAGCAGAAGAATGAAAGAAGCCAAGTGCACCCACAAGAAGTGCATCAGTGAAAGCAAGCAGAGATGTCATAAGGAGCTGCTAGAAGAGGTCAATAAAGATCCATGGGGCAGGCCCTACAAAACAGTTATGAAGACACTCAAAGGAAGCTATATACCCCCACCAAAGTGCCCAGAGGTACTAAAGAGGGTAGTGACAACACTTTTTCCAAGTCAGCCGGACGCACCATATGCTATAGCAGAGGAAGTGCGGGAAGAAAATATACCTCCAATTACAGTTGAGGAGCTACTGGTAGCAAGCAAGAGGGTAGGAAACAATAAGGCTCCCGGTCCTGACGGCATACCAAATGTAGCGCTGAAGCATGCCATCGAGGCTAAACCTGAAGAATTTGTTGGCCTCTACAATGCATGCCTGGCCGAAGGGAGATTT
Organism: Muscidifurax raptorellus; assembly: GCA_020010945.3. Taxonomy (NCBI): domain Eukaryota; kingdom Metazoa; phylum Arthropoda; class Insecta; order Hymenoptera; family Pteromalidae; genus Muscidifurax; species Muscidifurax raptorellus. The sequence continues at coordinate 1,237,680 of JAHUUD020000012.1, forward strand.
TCGACCAACTGGAAAAAGCAGCGACTTGTGTTGTTACCTAAGGGTAACAAAGCGCCCGGAGGGGAGACATCGTACAGACCATTATGTATGATGGACACTCAAGGAAAAATACTGGAGCGCATTATCAGCAACAGGATGGAGTGCATAATCGAAGAGACCAAGGGGCTTGCCGAGCACCAATATGGCTTTCGGAAGTGCCGATCTACTTTGGACGCGATCGGCCTAGTGGTAAACACAGCCCGAGCAGCCACCAGTGGAAAACGGTGGAAGGGCGGAACAAAGAAGTACTGTGCAGTTATTACTTTGGATGTCAAAAACGCATTCAACTCTGCAAATTGGACGAAGATACATGAAGCGCTTGAAAAGCTTGAGGTGCCCACATACATCAGGAGGATGATGGCCGACTATCTGAAGGGCAGAACTTTACTGTACGAAACGGATTGCGGCACTGAAACCTACAAGGTCACGGCAGGTGTTCCACAGGGATCAGTACTGGGCCCGCCATTGTGGAACATTATGTATGACGGAGTGCTGAGACTACAACTCCCGCGGGAGGCTATGGTAGTAGGATTCGCAGACGACATAGCTCTTGTAGTAGTAGGGAAGGAAAAAGAAGACGTCGCTGAAATCACCAATGAAGCGATCACCACCATCCAGAGGTGGCTGAGAGAAACGGGACTTGAACTCGCTGGACACAAGACCGAGGCGATCCTGATATCTAGCAGGAAGAAAATGGAGACAATCGCCCTAATGGTAGACGGCCATGAGATAACCTCTAAATCGACTATCAAGTATTTGGGCGTTACTATAGACGAAAAGTTGACGTTTAAACAGCACCTTGAATTAGCAGGTAAAAAAGCGTCAAGAACGACTGCTGCTCTTTCTCGGCTCATGCCGAATGTCGGTGGAGCTACTCAGAAGAAAAAGAAGCTGTTAGCAAGTGTCAGTACATCGATTATGCTGTACGGGGCACCAATTTGGGCAGATGCAATGGCAATAAAAGCCTATGCGCGGAACCTGTCATCCGTGTATAGACGGAGTGCGCTAAGAGTAGCGTCTGCTTACCGCACGGTATCGGACGATGCAATAAGCGTCGTGGCAAGCATGCCACCCATCGACCTCTTAGCACTAGAGAGGAAGGCCATATACATGGCAAAACAGGAGAACAGCGATAGAACGAAGGCAGAAATCTGGAACGCTGCCAGAGAACAAACAGTAGCTGAGTGGCAGAGAAGATGGGACAGTAGTCTGAAAGGGCGCTGGACGCACCGACTTATACCAAAGATTGAAGACTGGATCACAAGAAGACACGGGGAAGTAAACTACTACCTCACGCAATTTTTGACGGGACATGGATGCTATCGAGCATACCTGTGTAGATTTAATTTAGAAGACTGTGCAGACTGCCCAGCATGTTTGGGCATGTGCGAGGACGCTGAGCACGTTTTTTGCTACTGCTCGCGTTACCAGCAGGAGCGTGAAGAGTTTGAACGCTACCTCCAGACCAGAGCAACTCCTGAGTCTATTATGGTAGCTATGTTCGCCACCGCTGAGGGCTGGCACGTGGTTAGTAACTACGCCGCGGTCATCCTCAAGAAAGTGAGGGGCGACGAAGAGAGAAGAAGACGAGAGATGCTGCAAGAAGCTGACGACCGGACGATGCGGTAAGAAGTAGACGGCAGCCTATAATGAAGAAGGTACGATAGTAGATCTACTAGATATGGACGCATAAGGAATGACAATCACATCAAGGAGACAAGGGCAATGTCCCTATGCCCCCCCGCGAAGTAATACTTGACCGTGGTACCGCGGGGGAAAAAGGCACTGAAGACGGAGCTTGGCCCTCCTCACCGACAAGTCGGTAAGGAGAGCGAGGAGGATTCGGGTTGCAATTGGATTTTATATTCGGTCGCAAAACGAAGGGTTTTAGTTAGTGAGAATCCAACACACGGTGGCTCAGGCCATGTCATGGTCTATTAAGATTTTTCCCTCCAACCTCTTTCTCCAATAAAAAAAAAAAAAAAAAAAAAAAAAAAAAAAAAAAAAAAAAAAAAGACAGAGACAGAGACAGAGACAGAGACAGAGACAGAGACAGAGACAGAGACAGAGACAGAGACAGAGACAGAGACAGAGACAGAGACAGAGACAGAGACAGAGACAGAGACAGAGACAGAGACAGAGACAGAGACAGAGACAGAGACAGAGAGAGAGAGAGAGAGAGAGAGAGAGAGAGAGAGAGAGAGAGAGAGAGAGAGAGAGAGAGAGAGAGAGAGAGCTAGAGAGCGTCTTTGTATCCGCACGAAATTTGTAAAAGCGACCGTGAGTCAGCGTGAGTGTAGGTGGGGAGATGACCTCGGATACATGCTAGAGCGGGAGGTGATCTCTTGTGCATGTAAACGCTGAAGGTCACCTCGAGGCAGCACGCGGGAGTAGGAGAGAGATTCGCAGCCTTGCCTGCGCGCGCATAAGATTCGTGAACTGAGTTTTATGCTTTTTTGTATAGTGTATAGTGTATAGTGATGGCTTATTGCCAACCAGTGTAAGAATTTTTTATTATAATTTTTAACTTTTTATTATTCTTAATTATATAACATTCCTTTAAAAATAATATTTTTTTGTTTTTGTAGAGTTACAGTTATGTAGATGATTGTTGAAGAACTTGCTGCAGTGGACGCGGAGGGGCTCTTAATATCAAGAGTCTATATCTTTAAACCACCTTGTGCATGGAATCAGCTATCAACGCAAGAAGCAAGGGTAAATGGTTGGTTACAGCGAAATTATCATGGGCTTGAATGGGATAAAGGAACCAGACCATTTATTTAAATTTCTAAAATATAAATGAATTTATTCACTTTTTTACTTTAAAATTGAATGTGCAATCGCGAGAATCAAACAAAATTTAGCGAACTAGTGCGTGAATCTTCGAGTTCCGCGTACTAGCACGAGAATATTAAGCTTACCTAGAGCTGGGACCGAAGTGTCGATCTTAAGTGAAGTCTGGAAGTTTGTAGGGTCCAGAGTCACACCTCCTCATTTGTATTGAATAAGGTAATGCATAAAATAATTAATATTATAACTTTAGTGCTTGTGAAATTCTCTACAAATTGATACTAAATAGTATATATTTAAAACTATTAATAAAGATTTTACGGACGTTAAATTAAGAGTTTTATAAATAAATGAAATTACGGCTGAAAATAATACATTTTACGTTTGCAGTTATCATAATTAATTTGTACCTTATTTAAATTTTGAATTTATTTAAATTTACAATGCATCGTTACAACAATCGTAGCTTCCCACCCACCGACTGCTATAACTCTGCAAAATTATATATATTTTTACAATAATAGTAGCTTTACACCGACCCATTATTGTAATTTTAATTAAATATAATTAAAAGTAAAATTTACAAACAAATACTCAATCCATTCATCAACTATGCACAAAAAGCGAGCTGTATAAATCGAAAAATATACAGTTTAGTGCTAAAATAATTAATGAGCAGATCACATTATCAGTTCGTTATTAACAAATAAAAATATTGACTGTACAACACTAAAACTGCTGCTAAAAGCGAACTTATGCAAATCGAAAAGTTCATAGTTATACATCAGTTTGTTGTGAAACAATTTAAATGTAAACAATTGCTATCTCTGATTAAATAATGCATTGACATATTGAAAAACAGCGGGAAATTCCAAGTTCGGTACGCAACTACAATCGTGAACATTTCTTCGAAACTTTCCCTGTAATAAAATAAAGTCCGAGCCATTGTCCTAGACTATCGTATTTACGGTCGCTTCCCCAAGTCGCGCCAATATCTTGAGCAAATGCAGCTGCTCATCATAAATATCGGGATCGGTCCGTCGCCGAAAACTCTCACTAATGACTAACGCACAGAAAATCTCTATTATCAATATTACGATGCATCCGCTGATGCGTCTCGTCGATGCGCGCAGCTCAAGACATTTACGATAGGATTATTTGTCCCTCGCTTTCTCTCTTCAGGCCCGCATCTCAGAATTTCTATTTTTGTTTTTTAAAGCGTCATGTACGCATTTATTTATATATTTAAAAATTTAAAATTTCCTAAATTTGCAGGACGTGACATGTGCTTGCGTATATGTGCTGGGCACCTGCTCAGTTAGTGAGCGTGTGCACTATCACATGTTAAAAAGATAGGTTGAGTATTGAGCTTATAACTTTGTAATCAAATGTTTTTTTAAAATGCGGGGTTCGATAGCTTATTCCACGTGAATTTTGCTATCAAAATATCACATAAAAAATTGAATTTTTCATGAAATAGGACTGTTTTGTCCCCTTAATTGTAAAGCGCCAAGGAAAAACTTATTTATATTCTATGATTTTGAAACACGTCAAGATTCTGCTTATCGCGATCATACAACTATGAACATTCACGTTCCAAATCTGGGCATTGTGCAGCAGGTTTGCGACGACTGTATGCATGATGAAAATATAACTGAGCTTTGTCATACATGCGGTATAAGAGAGCATATATTCCGAGACGATCCCGTTCGCGAGTTAATAGGTTATACAGTACGCGACAAAACTTCATTCGGTCAAATTATTTATATTGTTCACAACTCATGCGGATTCGATGCACAGTTTATTTTAAGAGAAATCGTTGAAAACACTGCAATAATACCTGATGTTATATTAGATGGTCAGAATATAATTATGCTCAGTGCGGTCGAACAAAATTTTAGTTTCAACTATTTTCACATGATGTTGAGTGCTCTTCCTCAGACATTTACTCTTCCTCCGGCTAGCAAGAAAGGGTATTTTCCTCGTCTCTTCAAAACTTTAGATAACCAAAATTATGTTGGTCCCTTACCCGATGCATCGTTCTATGTACCTAACTCTATGTCCTCGGAAGAGAGGAAACAATTTTTTACATGGTATGAAGAGAACGTAATATTTATCAATTTAATTTAAATCTTCAAATAGTAGATTATTGTCGTATGGATGTAGAAATCTTGAGACTTGCATGCATGGCTTTTCGAAAAATTTTTATTAAATGTGGAAATACTTGTCCGTTTATAGAGGCAACGAGAATAGCTTCAGAATGTTCTATTGTATATAGAAAACATTTTTTACGCGAAAAAACCATAGGTTTTATTCCTGCATGCCGGTACCGTCGTGCTGATAAGCATTATCAAAAGGCGCTTCAGCGGCTGGTGTACTGTGAACGTGAGACAGGTCGGGAAATCATACTTGCAGGTAGAGCACGCGGATTTATATTACCTGAAGGGTTTTGCGTAGATGGGTATTTACCAGCTGAAAACGATAATGATAAAGGTATTGTCTTTGAATACCAAGGGTGTTACCCGCACGATTGCCCCATTTGTTTTCCCAAAACACGAAATCAAACAATGTGTTACGGTAAAACAATGAACTTTTCGAAAAATTTTAAAAATAAAATCACTGGGTTACAAAGTCTAAATAAAACAAATCTACAAATTAGGTGATCGCGTTCTTTATTATGACACAGATTCATGTATATTTGTTTCGCACGATTATGCTCCGGATGAGTATAAACCTTTTATCGTTTCTAAACTAGGTGATATGACAGATGAACTCCTAGTAGAAATGATAACTTCTGGTAGAAATAATAAAATTGAATGTTGTAAAGTGAAATGTATTTCATTAAATTTTTCAAATTGGATAAAAATAAATTTTGATAGAATTAAGAATTTAGTCAATGATGTCTTTGCAATTGATGATCAAGAATCTGAAAAAAATGCATGATGAATGTAATAAAATACGATTGAAATTTAAAGATATCAGACGAACTAAAATGCATGAAGTTCTACGCGCGATGAATCGAAAACATGCCGTGTTGTATTGAAAAAACGTCGATATCTCACCTCACAAAATTCTGTACCTTTTGTCTATAAGAATATTTAACTTTTGTACAATAATATTATGCATTCAGTATTAATAAAAAACAAATGAAAATATATATCTTTACCTATTCTTAATATACATATAAGAATCCCTACACGCATTAATTCACTCAGTATGACTTCAGTCAGCGCTGAGAGCAAACGGAGCTTTTGGAAGAAAATAGTTTTTCTTAGCGCGTAACTCAGTTTACTTGTGACATTACTTAGCTTACAGGAAGCGGATATATAAGCTTGAATAGCGGTAATCAGCTCATCATTCAGCACACGTAAATTAAGCTTATTTTTACGTCGCCGTTGATGCTGGGCTGTTGCTGTAGTTGCTGATGTGCTACCGTTGCTGCTCTCTGCTGCTGAGGTTGCTGTTGCTGTTGTTGCTGCTGTCGTGGCTAATTCCTTTGGAACATTCGAGAAAAACTCTGCTACTCACTCTCGCGAACCGATGTTAACTGACTCCAATTTTCCCTATAATTGCGAGTCCCCTCTACAGGCCTTCCCGCGTTATGGCTACCCGCGCCGACGTGCGCGTCTCATCGCCCGATATACATAATACGATAATATATTATATTTGGAAGCAGTATTCACATAAGTATTTTATGTAAGTTCAATTGAAAAAAATTGTACAAGTTATTTTTGTAGAAATTCATATCATAAATTAATTTCTTTTTAACACGAAGCAATCGACATAACTGCACTTAGTGAGGAAACGCGTAATAGCCTGATCCAGAGTAAAATTTGTATTAATGAATATTTAAATAAAGAAGATTTGGTCCGATATAACAATCTTAAACAGATTGCACGTGGTTTAGGTTTTAAATATGTTTGGTATCGAGGCGGGCGATTCCTTACGAAGAGCTGATGGAGAAAAAACGCATGAATTTACTTCAGCGGCTGACCTACATGCGTTGATAGCTTCGTATATCAATAAAAATAAGACTGATGATGCAACTGCAGTAAGCGAGGCTTCAAAAGTCTCCAACATGGTTGTTGAGCAGCCTGTGGAACAGAGTCAGGCACCGGACCTGAAAAGAGAGGCAAACAGGGATATGCTTAGAGAGGGTTTCCTCAATGCAACCTCGCTTTATGCACATATGGGAATGTTTCGTCAGTTTCTAGAGGGTGCTCGCCTCTCATATCACTTGTTTGGCGTGGCAGAGACGCGATTCGATTGTGAGGTCGACGGCGTGTTTGCTCAGGTCGAGGAGTATTCCGTTATGAGGCAGGATATCAATAAGCAGGGAGGTGAAGTTGTCCTCTACATTCGCAATGACTACAAAGCAACTTTGCTATGTTCTTCACCAACGCAGGTGGAGGGAAAATCTGGCGTTCCGGAGTACTTCTTCTGCAGTGTGCAGCAGGGTACCATGCCATCGGTATTTGTTGCATTAATATATCGTCCGCCGGGCATTTCAGTTTCGGATGACTTTGATCTCGTTGATGATCTGCGCACATACTCGGTGGATTATGATTACAGAATTGTAATTGGAGACCTGAATGCCAACATGCACTTAAACTGACAGAAGACATTAGGACAGGAATTGACAGTGAGAAGCGACTGCTGACCATCTTACTAATGTTCGACTTCAGCAAGGCCTTTGACACAATATCACCCTCCAAGTTACTTCGCAAGCTGATTGGATTAGGATTCTCAAGATCGGCAGTCCTGTGGGTTAAATCTTTTATGACTGGTCGTAATCAGGGAGTGGTTACCAAAACTAATGGGGAATCGCATTGGCTAACAACCAATCTTGGTGTCCCACAGGGCTCGATACTGGGGCCTCTTCTTTTCAGCTTGTACATAAATAATTTGAAAGACGTTCTATCCAAATTTAAGGGATCGGAGGGTTGTCTGACGAAGGGTGTCACGCACTTGCTGTACGCGGATGACCTGCAGGTGTACACTCAGGTCGCGAGGGATGATCAATACCAAGAAAACGCAGGCGATAATATTTCAGTCTGAATATTATATTAATACGCTACAGGGACTGAACCTGCCGGGTATCGAGATTTATAATTGTTCTGGTGCCCTTTGTCGACGCTGTAACTAACCTTGGAGTGGTAATGGATTCTAAACTTACGTTAAGTTAACAGAGCTCTTTATGGGCTCAGATCATTTAGATCATGTACCACCGTGGTGTTGCGCAAGCAGCTGGCCACTGCTTTGGCTGTTTCCCACCTGGACTATTGCTCGGTAGTCTATCTTGATGTGTCACAGGAGCTTCAGACGCGACTGCAGAGGTTACAAAATTTATGTGTGAGATTTATTAGGGGTGTTGGTTGGGGCGAGCGTACTACCCCTCATCGAAAGGAACTGATCTGGTTAAACATTAATGATCGAAGAGCCTATTTCGCGGCGGTACATGTATATAACTTATCCCATGGGGCAACCCAAACCGGCAATCGAACACAAATCAGTAGCATACTCGACTGCGACGTTGTACGTCCAGGGCCAGCCAGGAGCAGCGAGCTCGTGGGAGCTTCAGCCTCCTCGCCAGCCAGGCGCCGAGAGAAGAGAGAGAGACCCAGGGCATCCGGGAAGCCAGCGAGCCTGACGGCAGCGGGGCTTCCTGAGCTTCGTGGGAGAGGAGGGAACCTGGGGCTCGTCCCCTCCCCTCTCGAGAGGTAAGATTTGTCGTTGTTTTACGCGAAATCTCCGGCGCGAGCAAGCGTGCCGTCGGAGACTCGGGTGTGCATGTGAGAGAGAGAGAGAGAGCGTGCGAGAGAGAGAGAGAATACACGTGAGTTTTCGCGTGCGGTGCCGGGCACACGAGGACGTGAGCAAGCAGTGCGGGGCTTGCGAGAGTGAGAGAGAGAGAGAGAGAGAGAAAGCGAGAGACGGTGAGTGAGTGTACGCGGTACAGCCGGTCGCGCTTTGACCCAGCGCATCGTTGCGCTGAGGAAAAAGCCAACGCGAGTTGGGCGCGCGGTCGTGTGTGCGAGAGAGAGAGAGAGATAGAGCGAGTGAGTGCTGCCGGGGACAACGAGCTGCTCGGTCTGGCTCTGCGCTAGACCGGCGCGTATCGTGCGAGGTAGGCAGAGCGCGTGTGCCGAGAGAGGTTGGCTGGCTGCTTATCAGGTGCTTACGCACCGGGAGAGCACCGAGCCTGCGTGTAGTAGGGACAGCGAGAAGGCCCTGCGTGGCTGTGAGGCGCGTGGGAGGCTTACGTAGCCACCACGTTGTAGGGAGGGGTTGGGGCGAAATATAGAGTCGTTCAAATAAAATTGGTATTATTATTTTCCCTCCTCTTTCCCAGCTCTCCCAAGCTAAGGTGATCGCGTCGAGTCCCTCGACAAAATAAATAAATCGAGCGCATTAGAGGCGCAAGAATTGCGTGCGCGCTGCTGGGAGGCAGCACGTCGCACGACAATAACGCAGAAGGCGCGTGCGTGCTAGCAGACATCTCCGTAACCCATTATGAACTCGAGAATGTAAACGAAAGAATAAGTAATCTAAATTTAAACGCAACAAGTAAAAGCACAAACGCAATTAGTAGAATGAGCATGCCACTGGTCGCTCGCGAAAGATTGAGCATCAACGAAAAGTGTATGGTAGGCGTAAAAAATTATTTCGATATTAGCAAACTCGCTACAAGTGCCAATTCCGTAGAAAATAATCGTCTGCCAAACTTAGAACGCGCACAGTACAAGGGAATACGTAGGCTAAAAGACTACTTTCCGACGACAAACGATATAAAAAATAGAGAAACCATACAGTTATCAAACGAAGAGTTCGAAATAATAAATATATTTCGAACTCTTCGTTTGATAATCGTGCTGATCGCATACTTAAGCCAACAGCCGAAGTCTTTAAGGCGCATAGTCGGAAAAAACTCACTCTCCACCAAGAAACGCACACGAGATAATAAACAAGCAAAATATCACTTCATCAGATTGGCGGCCATTAGATCACAATAGCAGCTACACAATAGCACAATAGATGCCAATAGCAGCGTGGGCCAGGAAGTGAGAGTAGCACGGTTAATCAACATCTCGAGCGACGAAGAAACACACGCACGCGCGCGACGGACAAATAGATCCAGAAGCCGCAACTCGCGACGAAACGGCAAAACCTCTGAAAGATATAAATTAGGCAAATCAGGGAAAAGTAAACAATCTACTCGTAATAAGTCCGGAAAAACCTGTCTCAGCTACCAATCTTCAGACAGCGAGTTGGAGTACAAAATTCGGGAGAATCGAACGAATTACCGAACGGCGCACAGTGAATCGGGCAGAAACTCAAGAAAGAGAAGACGGAAAAATAAACGCCTCCGAAATCGCGGACGAGACGCATCGTGAGATAGCTACAGCAACCGAAAACACAAATGCCGCGGCAACCCCTGGCCGTCGGACAGCGAATCTTCTGACGAGTTCAGCAATTACAGCGAGCCTAGTGACCCAAGCAAACCTAGCAGCAGCTAATCTGAATCAGAAAATGATAGCAATTTTGGTAGGAATAGACTCAGATTGAGACACACCTTGCCCTTTCACGAGGCAATTAAAATGATTCCTCAATTCAGCGGCGAACCAGACGAACTAAAAGCATTCTGCGACACGGTTCGCTCAACCCTCGAAAAATTCAGGCACGATTATGAGGATTACATACTTATGCACTTGCAAAGCAAAATAAAATTCCGAGCAGCCAAAGGCTACAGCGCGCGCGTACCAGCTTACCCGTCAGTAAAAAATGTATTAAAAGATCTAGCTCTATACTACGGAAATATAGGAATCGTGGATGAGATCCAAGCCGAAATGAAAGTTCTCCAGTAAGAATCGAACGAGTCCGTGGGAGATTATAGTAGCCCAATGCAAAAGCTACATAATCGTTTACTGACTATAATCGAGGCCGCGCCGAATTCATCGAAAATAGAATAGAATAGATAGAAAAACAAGAAAAGCTCGCGCGCACGATGACGCGTTAAGCTATTTCGCTTTCGGTTTACTGCCGCCTATTGATCATCAGCATGCAGAGCGGTCTGTATGACGACCTTTCTCCAGGTGGTTTGCTACTCTTTGGTAGCAACATAAGCCTTTGCTTTTTCCAGTTTAATGGAAACGTTCCTTTTTTTGAGACAAGTGTTGTACAAGTCTATAAACTCTGCTGGGTGAGCCTGGATGGCAAGTTTCAATGCAATATTGGGTATGCCATCAAGACCTGGAGCCTTGCTGTTTCCAACCCTCTGGCAGGCTGATAGTAGTTCCTCCTCCGTAATTAAGGGTATGTTATCTACATCTATTTCTTTTACCATAGCACATACAATGTCCGCTTGATACTTCTGGGCACTTTGGTAGGGGTATGTAACTTCCTTTGATTTTCATAACAATTGTATAAGGTCGGCCCCAAGGGTCTTCATTGACCTCATCTTGCATCTCTCTTAGACATCTTTGTTTACTCTCTCTTATACACCTTTTAAGGTTGCGCTTAGCTTCCTTCATTTTTTCGCTACAGTTCTCCACCGTATCCATTCCTCTACCGGTTCGGTAGAATTTCCTCCTTGCCCGTTGTTCCAATCGTCTAGCTCGATGGCAAACGCTACGCGCTTGTTTGATCTTGTCATTCCACAAATATGCTGATGGCCATCTTTGACTGGACACTTTTCTCGGCATTACCGCGTCGACGCTTTGATGAGCTGGCCCGTCATTTGTGCAGCCTTGTCGTCTGCTGATCCCGTCCATTCAATATTGTCAAACATTGTCAAGAATAACTCCTTGTCATACTCTTTGATTTTCCATTAAATTCTTGTACTACTGAAATTTGTACAGAATTTCTTATTTGGTCCGCCTAGCTCCATTATTATAGCTAGTTGATCACTATTTGTGTAGTGATCCCTCTCTATCCATTTGTCTACCTGCCTTACGAGCACGTCTAGTAGCGTGAATGCCTCCAGTAGCACTCGTCCCCGTTTATTGGTTCTGCTACTACCCCACTCAATCACCCATGCGTTAAAATCTCCTGCTATTATAGCTGGTTTTTTATTCGTAGCGTCTTGCACCAGCCGGTCCAGTAGTTGTTGAAACTGCTCTATTGATGCGCTAGGCGGGACGTAACAACTGTATACATGTGACATCGATCTTGTATTCTCGTACAAACTGACAAAGAAGGTCTTGCGCAGTCTCACAATGGTTGAGATTTAGCTGAACTATTCTCATTACCCTTTCCTGATTTTGTTAACTACTGCTTGGTAGGCTGGGCATAAGTAGCTACCAGTGACATGGTTCGTCGGTATATTGCCGCCTTTTTTACGGTACAGTAAACAGCACGGTTTGTTACGGCAGCTATTTGCTTTATGCCCCGTCTTACCGCATTTGTAGCAGCATTTGCTTCCATTCCTGATCCTACGGATCAGTACACTTGATAGCGACGTGGCCAAAGCCAAGGCATTTATAACACCTAAGCGGCCCCTCACTGCGGTTTGACGAACGGATCCTACAATTGACCCATCCAATTTTAATTTTCTCTAGCTAACGACCTCTTGTGTGTGTGTGCACGTGTACGTGTACGTATGTGTACACATGTGTGGAATTAATGTAAGATTTATAAATATTTTTATAATAAATAATTTTTTTTTTAATAAATACAATGTAAATATTTTTTATTTACTAAGTCGGTATGGGGAGACACAAAAAATGACGTTATCACTGACGTCTCCTTATCATGTAAACAAGTCATTAACATAAGGTATTATATTCTTTTATACATACAAGTAATTAACATTATCTTTATTTTTTGTTTACAAGTAAATATAATGTTAATTACTTATTTGCTTACCTGTATATTAAAGATAATGTTAATTACTAGTTTGTTTACCTGTTTATTATTATTATTTGTTTACATGATACCTTATCTTATCTTTATGACATGTATACATTATACCGTATCTTACCTTAATGGTATGTTTAAGGGGACACACCACCATTAAAACTCGAAAAAATAATTATTTTTAATTTCACGCAGATAAGTTAGATTGATTTGAAATTTTGTATATATATGTAACACAATTCTATGTCCTATTTAGTCTTAATGTACCCTAATGAAAAATCAAACACCGAAAAGCACTGTCCACATAATTCCAGGACAATCTACGGCCCAATCGGGCTGGAAATGTTTTAACATACTCTTAAAACCACTAGTTTTGGTATGAATCAAGGAAATTTAATTTAAATGAATAGAGAAAACTTTTTAAAAACTAAACAAGTCAAAAATTTAGTTGATTTAGCTCTTTTCTTTATTATTTTAGACTTGTTTTATTTTTAAAAATTTTCTATTCATTTAAATTAAATTTCCTCCATTCATACCAAAACTAGTGCTTTTAAGAGTATGTCGAAAAATTTTCAGCCCGATTGGGCCGTACATTGCCCTGAAATCGTGTAGACAGTGCTTTTCGGTGTTTGATTTTTCATTAGGTTACATTAAGAGTAAATAGGACAAAAAAATTCTTAAATAAAGATAAAGTTATGTTACGTATGTATAAAAAATTTCATATCAATCCAACTTATCTGTGTGAAATTAAAGGTAATTATTTTTTCGAGTTTTAAAGGTGGTGTCCCCTTAAATGATAAGATAAGGATGCGCTAGTGATGTTGTCATTTGTTGTTTCTCGCTATATCGTCTTACTTACTACTGACATAGTATGGTGTCGTATGACAGTGCCATCACTATCTATTAATTTATTTATTTATTTCAGATTTACATATTGTTGTGTACGTCGAGTGGTGCTCTGATCTAGAGTGTTGCCAAAGTGTATGCGTACGTCGCACGCGGCCACACGAACGAGATCAGATCGTGGTTGACCATCTTCGAGGTAACATCTAGCGTACTTCTCTGTACATCTTTCTGATTAAATAAATGTGTATACTAGTTACTTTTGCTATATTATTGCTATATTTCTACACTTTATTCTGCGACAAACACCACACATATAAACATTGTTACGCATAAACATTTGCATTCCGATACAAAGTAGATATTATTTTACACAATAGCACACCATAACGTCGCAAATCGAACAGAGGAAAATGCAATTCCCTTTTCACTCCTCCGGATTAACAAAAACAAAAAATATAACAAAATACTGGTTACTTCTGCTGTGATCTGTACACCAAGTATCTTCAGCGATATTCATCATTCCGTACACTTCATTCATTCTTAAGGTAGCGTGCCTCTCAGTCGGACTTCCTTACTCAGATGCTACTATCCTTCACAAGTTCGGACATTCACAGAACAAACTTTGGTTGGATTACGAAAGTCTTTTTGACTCTCTTTGTCTCAACTCTAATTAACCTCATTTGTGTGTCGCGATTTAACAGAGATATATAATCTATTTAAAGATTTGTATAAACCTGTTTCTGGTAGAAATCATTCAACTCCCTAGCCAGGACTAGCCAGTAACGGACCCCTAAATGCCCGCCACGTGGCTGCGGACGCGCCATTTTATTTCCCGTTTCTTTGTCCCTGACGCGCCGCCATGTTGGATTTTTGCCTGGAGATTTCACTCCCGCGCGAGAGATCTGATTGTACGACTTCCGATTCTCGGCCGAGCACGTGCATCATGCAAAACCGGCCACGGTTGGCTCCGGGATTCAGAGATGATCTGTGTAACACCGCGCTTACCAAGAGCCAGCGCCATCGGCGATCATTTGCTCGCACGCAGCAGCGGAGAGCAACTTGCTAATCGACCTTTCCTGCCACGCACGTGTTCGAATCCTGGTGTAATGGAGCCCTAGTCATCCCACACGCGTCATCTGTGTTGCCTCGCTAAGATCGTGCACCGCCGCGCATTCGTCATTTGCTTCCCTCCTCCCCGTTTCAGTCGTGTTCATCCTTGAGTCTCAGCATGGCTCGACCTACTACATTCTACGCACTCTCTCTCTCTCTCCCCCCCCCCTCTCTCTCTCTCTTTCGCCAGTTAGTGCAAGCTGCTCAAGATTACATGTGAGTCGACTCTTCGTTCGATGTGCTTTGTTCTCGCCAGCGCGCTGGATATCGCTGGTCGCCCTAATCGCCTTTAAGACGATCTGCGTAGTTTGAGGCGGGCGGCCTCAAACTACGCAGTTCAACCCGCTTACCAAAGATCACCATTCCACTATTCAGTGGCCGTCGCGAGGACTGGGAGTCCTTCCGGGATATGTTCTGCTCGTTAATCCATAATGACCCTCCCTTGACCGATGTCGACAAGCTCTATCACCTGAAGGCCCACGCCCAAGGAGATGCAGAATTTGCCCTCGACAACCTGCAGGTCACTGAAGCAAACTAACCCCATCGCCTGGACCAACTTCGACCTCTTCTGAAGGACGAGTCGTTCGAAGGCATCGCGACCAATTGAACGCCCTTGACTGCCCCGTTGGCAAATGGGATGACTGGTTGCTGCTGTTTGCCTATGATGTAATGGATCCCGTTACTTGGAGAGTACAGATCAACAGCGATACCGCCCTGCTTTCTCCAACTTATCAGCCTACTTACAACGGCCATGTCGCCCTCTGCAAGCCATGGAGACAATGCGTGGCTCCCATCCTCAGGGGCATTTCGAAGAGCCACAGGCTTCGCAACAGATTCCCGAAAACTCAACGTGTTGGCAACCACATCTTCGCACTGCCCTGCATGTAACGGACTACACTACATTGGGCACTGCCTCCGGTGCAACTATTCTGCTCAAAATTGTCCATCTCAGTCTTCCTGCAAAACATGCCGAGCACAACACCACACCCTGCTACACGGAGGGACCGACAAGAGACGTGAGACCTCCGACGAATTCGGGATCCCTGCCAAGCGATCCCGAACGGCTGATACGGAAGATACTGCCTCTCTTGACGCCGCTGGTTCCGGTCCAGCCTCATCGTCATCCTGACTGTGCCTGCTGCCCACTGCCATGGTAGGGCTGGAAAATGATGGTCGGCCTCGACGATGGGTTCGAGCTTTGGTTGATCCGTGCGCAGAATCCACTCTAGTTGATCACCACCTGGCGCGGAAGTTTGGCCAAAGAACCGAGAAGATGAAGGTCAGAGTCGCCGGCGTTATGGGAGGCTTAATGAGCTCAACGATGACACGCACAAGTTTTCAACTCTGTATTTGTTTTATTCATTGTTCTTAAGCCAATCTTGTTTTTTTTAGTTGTTCTTATTTGTATACCTAAAGTTTTGAGTCCATTTGGTAATTTATTGAAGATACTGATTGCTTCGATATAGTTATTTTTAGTTCTGATAGTTTTGTTACACTTTGGTGGTATTATCAATTTGTATCTAGTTTTAGTTACCGAGTTGATGTATTGATGTTTAATATTGTCATAGTAATACTGAAGACTTTCGTTGGCTAAAGATTGCTTCAGGTTTAGAGGAATTTTTTTTTGCAAGGTGTTGTTATTTATAATTTTTAATATTCTTGTTTGAGCTTTTGCCGTAGTTGCAGCCTGTTTTGGTACGCACCACCCGATACAATTTTGCCATAATTAATCATGCTATGGAAGAAAGCATAGTATATGATTGTTAATATATTAGTTTCCATGAATTTCGATATCTTACTTAAGATGAAAATCAGACATCTAGTCTTATTTATAAGATTTTTAATATGTTTATCCCATTTTATATTTGTATCGAAAATTGTTCCCAAATATCTCTTTTGTGTTTCATTATTTATTTCAATTTTAAATTTTCTTCTAAAAGTTATATGAACTGTTTTTTGTATATTTAATGATAATTGATTTAGCGCTAGCCATGCTGAGATATCTTCTAGGTATTTATTCATTTTGCTTTCAACTTCTGGCCAACTTTTCCCATTTGCTATAACAGTAGTATCATCAGCATAGGACAATAGTTTTTAGGCATGCTTGTTAACAAGTCATTCACATAGAGAATGAAGAGTGAAAGACCAGGTATAGTTCCTTTAGGGACACCCGTATTCACATTTACAAAGTTACATGAGAATCTATTTTTACTTTTTGTTTTCTATTGCTTAAGTAGCTTACAATCAATTTATGCTCCTTTCCTCGTATACCATATGAATAGAGTTTATCTAGTAGTGTGTCAAAAACCTTTACCAGATCCAGAAACGTGATAGCTATAGGTTTGCGTTGGTCCAATTTGTCATTGTTTTGGATAAAATATTAATCATCTAATCATGCGGCTTAATGCATCTTTTGTTCCCATATTCTTAATAAAGCCAAATTGATTTTCATTTAATATTTTACTTCGATTTAAAAAGTATATAATTATAATGTGTATAATTTTTTCAAAAATTTTTGCAATGTTTGATATTAGCGATATCGGTCTATAGTTTCCCATATCATTTTTTTACCAGTTTTGTAAATTAATATAACTTCAGCCGCCGTCAGCATATCTGGCCAAATTAACGGTTCAATACAGTGATTAATCACATAAGTCAAAGTGTCTGCTATAATTACAGCTATATTTTTCAATATTATTGAACTAATTCCATCTATACCACCTTTTATAAGTTTGTAACGGGCGGCGAGACGCGCACGTCGGCGCGGGGAGCCAAAGCGCGGGAAGGCCGGTAGAGATCTCGCAATTCGAGGGAAATTCAAGACAGTTAACTTTTGACCGCACTCGCGAGTAGTACTGACGACGCGCGCCAAAAGTTATAGCTACAGCAGCAGCAGAGACAGCAGTCCTAGCAGCAACCGCAGCACCGCAGCCCTAGCAGCAACAGCAGCCCTAGAAGCAACAGCAGCCCTAGAAGCAACAGCAGCATCTTGAGCAGCAACGGCAGCAACGGCAGCAACCGCAGAAAAAGTAGGATCTGATTTCCTTTTGTCTTATGCGCGATCGACTGGTGAGGCATTTGGCCCCAGTCGTTGTTCCGGTATATTTTGTGGCCTTCTCGCGACGCGAATACGCGCAACACGGACGCCGGATTGTTTAACTGAATAAACGCCTTTTTATTAGAATCGGTAGTGTGTTCATTCGATCGTCGTCCCGATCCCTCTTCCTATTTAAACCGCCGAATACCGCCGCCTCCGCGGGGACTACACAGGAGTGTAGTGCATACTGAGCACCGGGACATCGTCGCAGGTAGGCGACCACACGAGCGAGTACAGCATCTCGCAAAAGCAAAGTGCAGGAGGACTTTGCATTTGTACGGGGTACATAGGCAGATAGCCGCCTAAAAACCACCCCGTTACAAGTTTTAAGTTGTTTATTATTTTTATAATTTCAGTTACATTTATGGGATTTATACACATTATTTTTGGATTACTTTTAGGTAATTATATATTTTAACTAATTGGTTTTGCTATTTTACTACTGAGTTTTTCATCAAGTTTGCAATAATACTCCTTCATTTTGTTCGCAATTTCTTTCTTATCTTTTATAATAGTATCGTTTATTTTCAATTGAGAAATAATAGTATCTGTTTTCTTCTTAGTTTTACCTATTTTTTTGTTTATGTGTGTATAGAGCTTTCTGGGATCATTAATATTTCTTTTTAATCTTTTATCATGGTTGATTTTTACTTCTTATATACCTTATCTAAGGTTTTTATAAATTGTTTATAGTTGGCTTTTAACTGTTCATTATCTGGATTTTTTTTAGTCCTTTCTTTTTTATTACAAGAGTTTATTATTGCTGACTCATCCAGTCTTTTCTGGGATTTTTACTATCGCTATTTGATAAATTACAATTTAAGATTTTTCAATTGTTTATTTATACAATAATATTCAAGGTCACATACCAAACTTATTGTTTTCTAATATTTATTGCTTATAGATAATGTTAATTATTATTTGACAAAAAAATAATTAAAATCGGGTATATAAATTGTAAACTATCGTGAACTATATTACATGTAAGGTGCTTGTAAGTAAATATAAAAGTAATAGTCTTTGCAATAATTCTTTTTATACACTTTTCTGATTGGCTGCTAATGTTGATTGCTGACATCAATCTAAATAACTACATTTAAGAGCAGAGCAATTGGAAGAAAATTAAATGATATTATTCATTTTTATGAATAAAAACGTAAAAGATGATAAGGTACGCGCGAAGCGCGCTGAGATTTCCTAGTACAGATATAAAAACAGGAGTATTCTAAGATTACAATTTACACTTCTGAGTATCATCTAGTAATGTCTTAAAACAATCTAATATTAAATAATTTTTTTTCTGAAATAATGATTTAATATAGAACGATATACTATGATAGATTCATACGAATATATTCTTATACACAGAACCTTGCTAGTACATCGGAAAAGCCCTATAGCATTCACTGTTTAAATATTAGTATATAAGACTTTTTCTCGGAGACGAAAAATAAACACGCGTGAAACGCACAAATATTTAATTTACGCACACAACCCACCGATTGAAGCCAACACGTTCCGTCGCCGCGCCGAATTGCAAAATTTTTTACCGGCGATGCACTGAAATGGTACCAAAATCCGCGGTCTCATTTTGAGAGGGATGATCCCTCCTTCCTCTTCAATGCCGTCTTATTCGTCCGTCTTTCGACTAAGATCTGCGGATTTTATGTGTTGTTCAGCAGCATCAGTCCAAAACTCGATCTGACTTTGCTCGCCCCTTGTCTTGTGCTGGCTAATCGCTTCAAAAGAGATATTACCCCCCGCATGACATCTTTCCAACTCTTATGAATGTTGCGGACTAGTTCCACCTCTGTACTCATCATCTCTAGATTCTGCTGCAGTTTATCAAGAAGGACTTGTTCCGTGGCCTCTGTTGTCTGGATTTTACTCCAGATATCCTGCACCCGCCTGTTTTTATCGTCGTCACCATACGCAAAAGTGTTGGCCTGCTGTTATGTACGGTCCTCTTCAGAGTCATTATGGCTGGTTTAATTTCTTGTTTGGTCAATATCTCCATCTATGGGAGGTAGCTAGCATGATCCCAAGACATGCCTGTAAGCAGTACCAGACTGAGTACATTACACTACGATATAACAGGTATCATCGCGCTTGCCCACCTCCGCTCTGTGATATAAGCGGGCCTGTTGGGGTGGGCGAAAGCGGAGGAGAGCGAGAGCGCTCTCTCGGCAGACGCCTAAAGGAATGTGGCTCGATCCATCCTTCCTTTGCGGACAGGGAAGCGGAGGTCCGGCCCCTCGTCGATTGCACACGTTCGACGTCTGCCGATGGCGGAGAGCGCTTGGATGCTCACCCGCGAAGGTCCTAGATGACCGGATGCTTGGCCAGGGCTGGGATGGTGACAGCGAGATCTGCAGGACGGTGATTGCTCGCTGAGGCACCGTCGTTGCCGGTTGCTCTTGGACCGTTGTCCCCTCGTCGTGGCTTTCTTGTTGCGTGGATAGCGGATACAGCTCGGACCTATCCACGTTGACTCTTAGAGTGAGTCTGGACGAGGGAAGGCTGCCCAACTTGGTGAAGGCTTCACCACCCAGTTCTTATAAAGGGGCAAAGGCTCTTAATTGCCTTATGTTCGTTCCAAACCTCTTGCCCTGTGGGCTTGAGTGAGGTAGAGCTGAGTGAGCTCCAATTCAGCTCTCGGGGCTGCGTAGGAGGGTCTCGGCTTTCGACAAGGAGAGGGAAGCGAAATATTTACAAAGTAATTATTCGTGAACAAAAATCAAATTTATTCCGCGTTTTGGTAAGGTGTACAAGTTGCCTAGGCAGCGAGGTCCTATACCAGATCCGGGGATCTGAGGGGCGAGGGGGAGATGGGGAGATGCATTAGTGCCGAGCCCGACGCCTCCATATCTCTTCCAGGACGCTCTCTTACTATAGGGAGCGCGAACTGGTGGTGTCGCCGCCTGGCGGCCGGGCGCAGAACTACTGGCGCGGTGCGTTGTAGTGACGGTGTGTCGGGTTGCGCGCGTTCAGGGGCTTTTGCGAGAGACATCATAACATAACATCTGAAGAGTTTTCTGTAGCCATTAGGTGAGTAGCATGCACTTGCTAAGCGAGTTGATCGCTACTGATTAGGTAACCAGCATCCCGTCGTGCCGTTAGCAGGAACCAAAGATGTTTCAGGCCACTTCGGCTCTCAGCTGCAGGTCATCAAATGTGCCCATTGGATCGCTTCCCCACCCAGGATCTCCCTTTACTAATACATACTGTTGTGATTGAGCTCGAACAATACGCGATTCAAACGTCGAGAAGCGCGCATAGCAACCCCTAGCAACTAAATCAACGACGTTCCAAATATTATTGTTTTAGACAGACCGATTGGACAGCTGCTAACAGCAGACGTGTTGTCATATAACAAATAAAGAGTTTGAGTTTGTGTTCTTTTGTAAATAGTGTATACTTAATTATGTATACCTAACCCGGAATTGATAATATTGTATTAAAAAAATGTAAAAAAGTGTTCTGTAATTTAAACATTATATTTCTATTTTTTAGAAATTTTTTATTATATTTCTTTTATAAATTGTAGACAACATTATTACACAATATTTTAATATAAATTACCACGATCATGACAGAATTATATGTATTTGTAGAATATCTATTAATGTAACATGGCTTTTCAATGGCCATATCTTAAATACTTTTATCCTTCGAAGACATGTTGGACCTGGTATATGGTATATGTATAAATTGTTTCATGTTTTTTTACATTGTACCTGAGTATATTTCAACCTTCTTATAACAATTTAAAATATTTATAACAATAAAACTCGATTTCTTTTTTTTTTGTAATTTAAGATGTTAAAGTTTGCTTAAATGAGAAAGAAATACATATGAAATTAATTTTTTTTAATGTTTGCAGAGCTTAATATTATGGCGAAACATTTATCTTGAATCATTCACATTATTGGAAATTAATAATATTAAATGTACGATATTCGTAAACACGATAAAAATGAAGAAAAATACTCATTCAGATAAATCTTCAAAATGGAATAAATTAAATGGAGAGAAAACAAACATAATTGAGGTATACATTTTTTTCTTTTTGTAAAAATTATTTTTTTTAAATATAAAAAGAATTTTTTTTTAAATATATAGGAAAAACGGAGCTATATATATATATATATATATATATATATATATATATATATATATATATATATATATATGTGTGTGTGTGGGATATACGGGGTGAAGTACAAGAACAAGCCTTAGTCTTATTTTATATATATATTTGAAGTATCATCAAAACACTACATAGTCTTTACTCTACAAAGGCGAGCTACCATCTGCTCCTCAGTCGACTTCTCGTCGACACCCTGCCACACCCTGCCTTACCCTGCCCCTTCCACTCGTCCTCTTTAATCCCTCTTCCCCGCCGGTTTATGATGTAGTCTCATCGTATTCTACACTCCCTGGTCTTTATGGTCATATTTGACATTCTCTCTCTCTCTCCCTCCCTCCCCCCTCCCTCTGTCATACACTTTATTCCCTGCCTGCACAACCACTTCCATATAAATATATACGGTACATACATCCAATCTAACCTCAAAAATAATATCAAAAATAGCCACTTTCAGGTATCGAAAACTGCTGACTGCGATAAAGCTAATAACGGTCCTGCCTCTTGGAAAACGATGTTGCTTCGCACTGTTGTAATATCCACTGCGAGGTTAGATTTCTCTCATTTTGCGGAAAAGCCCCTCTAGGTTCATACTCGTAAAACACAAAATAATGTGGTTTTTGGGCTGACGCTTGAAAACCGATCAGATGGTCTCGTCCGCTGAAAAATATTACTCGAATGATATGTAGTATATAGTATAAAGGAGAGTTAGTAAAATGTAAATGTTGTACGAGTTACCGCTATCAACGGGGACTTTTCCGACGGCTTGGAAGAGAGCACATCTTGTGCCACTAAAAAAGACACCAATTCCATCAGCACTCTCGAAATTTCGTCCAATAACCCTCTTGTGCTTTCTCTCCGACGTCCTGGAAAAGTTGGTACATGTCCAGATTATTGATGTCTTGGAAGCGCAGAAGGTTTCTGACCCTGTGCGCTGCCTGTCCCTCTGGTCCCTCTGATCCCGCTGATACTGTCCGGAATCGGCCTGGTGCCTTTCTCACTCACTCTCGCGCTTATCACTCGTGGTACCTATACTAGCGAACTCGCTGTGACCTAGACCGGAGACTCTCTCTCCAAGCCGGCGGATTGCAATCGCGTACGAGGCCCCGAATCCTGCCTCGAGCTTGCGCAATCTTATTTTTTACCAAAGATGAATTTTCCAAAAGTTGCTGGTGTTTAATATTGTATTTAATAAACTTGTATTTAATAACTTTGTAAACTTTGTGGTGAATAATTTTAATTCAAAAGTAACTATGATATCAAAGTTATCGCACGCCAAATGAGATTAAAAAAATTGATATATTTCAAAACTGTAATTTATAATATATCTGATTTGAATGATAATAAATTAATTAATTTTAAATCATTACTAAACAATTTTTATACAAAGCTAATAAATTGTATTATATATTGGAATTTGTTGCGTATAAAAGACTTGTAAGTTTCGAACATTGAAAAAAGTAAGTTATTTGAAAGAAATGAAGTTGGCGCCTTTTTCTTAGTTGAGATTTGAATATGGTAAAGGAAATTTCTGTTTTACTGGACTATCACATTTTAATCGTAAACCGTTACCGTTTGATATTTGTTTTATCAAACGAGTACACTTGACTAAACAAACACTTGTTTCGAACGGTATTGTCATTGTTCAAAGCATAGACTTATTGTATTGTTATTATACAATGTCCAGGTACATTTAAAAAAATGTCAATAAGTACAGAGGTGTTGTTACAGGTAAATTTTTCAAAACATATCGGAAAAAGAAAAGCAGCATCTTTAAATTTCGTAAGTATCACTTAACATAGATATTATTAATAATACAAGCAATTTATTATTTATTAAACATTTAAATTCTAATTGTTTTTGTACTTTCAGAAATCAGTGATATTATTTAAAAAATGGAAAAATATATGTGGATAACTGACGAGTTTAATTCTTGGTTTTTTCATAATGGTTGTATAACATTTTATTTAGAAATTTATGAATTACGATAGTATGTATTTTAACAATATTTCTTATTTTAGTTAAAGATACCTTGGATAAAATTCTCGAAAATCCAGAAACATAAAAGATTTTTGGAAAATAATAAAGGAGAGAAATAGATTGTCGAATGAACTTGTACATTATTTTGTATTTATCAGTAAATAAACATTAAAATGGTTTGTAAACATTTTATTTAGTATGATACGTATTCAGTACATATAGTGTTTATTAATATATTAATGATTTCAACTACGAAACTGATGGAAATAATTAAAAATGTGAATTTTGATTGAAGTCATGCCAAATTTTATAATTATCTTACTGTTTTGTATATACATAATGATGAACAAAACATGTTTTGTTATACAATTTTATATATATATATATATATATGTGTATATATATATATATATATATATATATATATATATATATATATATATATATATATATATATATAGATATATATACATACATACATATATACATATATATACATACATACATATATACATACATACATATATACATATATATATATATATATATATATATATATATATATATATATATATATATATATATATACATACATACTGTAACGGGCGGCGAGACGCGCACGTCGGCGCGGGGAGCCAAAGCGCGGGAAGGCCGGTAGAGATCTCGCAATTCGAGGGAAATTCGAGACAGTTAATTTTTGACCGCACTCGCGAATAGTACTGACGACGCGCGCCAAAAGTGATAGCTACAGCAGCAGCAAAGAGAGCAGCCCTAGCAGCAACAGCAGCCCTAGAAGCAACAGCAGCATCTTGAGCAGCAACAGCAGCAACGGCAGCAACCCAACGCTACCACAGCCCAAGGATACGGCAAGGTCGAGCAGAGGACTCCCTGGCCAAAGTACAACGAGGATCGTCGTTATAAGCTAAAGTAGGATCTCATTTTCCTTTTTATTTATACGCGATCGACTGGCGAGGCATTTGGTCCCGGTCGTTGTACGGGATATTTTGTGTTTTAACTGAATAAACTCCTTTTTATTAGAATCGGTAGTGTGTTCATTCAATCGTCGTCCCGATCCCTCTTCCTATCTAAACCGCCGAATACCGCCGCCTCCGCAGGCACTACACAGGAGTGTAGTGCATACTGAGCACCGGGACATCGTCGCAGGTAGGCGACCACACGAGCGAGTACAGCATCTCGCAAAAGCAAAGTACAGGAGGACTTTGCATTTGTACGGGGTACATAGGCAGATAGCCGCCTAAAAACCACCCCGTTACAATACATATATAATCATTTTTTAGTGTAATAACACTAAAAAATTATAGAGTATTTCCATTATTTACTCATATAATGTTTGTAATAAATTTAATAATTTAAAACTATGTGAATATTTTCCAGTAATTATAGTAGACCTATTGCAGTATTGTAGTAGTCTACTATACATTTTTTACATATTCTCACATAATTTTGTTACCTACAACTTATTTCGAAAAATTTTGAATTATAATAATGACAATATTTGTTTTATGTAAAATGTAAAGTAAACATTGTGATCATTTTACAATTATTTCACAATTAAATTTATTAATTCGATATGTATACAGATATATTAGCATTACTTGTTTTGAGCATAAAATTTAAACAATAACAATTGTGTGTTTGCCTGTGTGTGTGTGTGTGTGTGTGATAGAAAGAATGAAAGAGAGCGAGTGTATGAGTGTGTACATTTGCTTGTGTTATTGCGTGCTTGATAGAAAGCTAAAGAAATATGGGATAATTGATTTAATATTAATTATGGAATTGTTTATTTACTGCAGGTTTACAATAAATGCACGAATCATCAACATCGATTTATTACGCCTCTATAATACAGGAAAAAGCTTTGCAATGACTCTCTTGGATAGTTCCGGTGAAATTCGTTGTATGGCTTACGACGATGTGGTCGATAAATTTTTCAACCAACTATTCATAAGTACGGATAATGTGTACAATACTGAATTTGTTCATTTTGGTTTAATTAAAGTATTTTTACAATAAATGTTGCGATTTATTCCTTTCAAAAATGTGTAGTAAAATGTATTTTATTTATGTTACAGGTTGATAAAATATATAGTTTTAATAACGTTGATATTTTATTAGCCAACAAAAAATATAATAAAACAGGAAACAAGTTTTAAATCATTCTTAAATTGGATTCTATTGTCGAAGAATGTGAATCAGCAGCTGTTCCAAATATAAATAATAATTTCATTAATTTTAATAAAATTGATTCATTAACAAAGGACACGCTGGTTGGTAAGTAAATAGAAACTTGTGTTCATTTTTATTTTCATTGAAAAATTTAAATACTATTGTATATTTTGATTTAACAGATGTTGTAGGAAAGATCACATCGATTGGAAAATTTGAAACGATCAAAACTAAAATGAATTTATTCAAAAAAGAAGTAATATTAAGTGATTCCAGTTGCAACACTGTAAGCAAAAAACTGGTATAGAATTAAATTGGTTTATATAATATTTTGCAATGGTTTATATATCATAATGTTTTATTTCCAGATTATGCTCGTTTTTTGGAATGATAAGGCTAAAAATGTTTCGTACGCAGAGAATGACATACTTGTTTTAAAGTATGGAAAAGTTTATGAATTCAATAATACAAAATTCATATCAGTATCTAATAACAGCATTATTAAGAAAAATTGTTATGATATTCAAGAAGTGAAAGAGTAAGGTTCTAGTATTTAAAATTTGAAATCAAAATTAAAATTTTTATATTTAATTTATGAAAGTATTTTTTATTTTTTTCAGGCTTAGAGGTGGAGTAAATTGATTTTTGGAGTATATTATAATTAAATATTAAGTAAATAAATTACTATAATTAATTATTATAATATAAAACCATAAAGAACACCTTTGTATTTCTTATGATTTTAAGATAATTATTTTCCATCTC
Organism: Muscidifurax raptorellus; assembly: GCA_020010945.3. NCBI lineage: Eukaryota > Metazoa > Arthropoda > Insecta > Hymenoptera > Pteromalidae > Muscidifurax > Muscidifurax raptorellus. Next base: position 1,264,496 of record JAHUUD020000012.1, read on the forward strand.
ATCCGTCCCAATCTACATAATTTTCTTTCTTTATTTTTGCACTCTGTATTGTCGTCTTTCTTTTTTTCTGTAATGTAAGTGCTCATCTTTCTTAGTGTTACGTCCGAGCTTTGACTTTTGGTTGTCAAAATCCCGATGTAATAATCTCTATATAGCTTACTCGTGAAGGATAGCTATATGTATTGCTCGCTTTTATAGCCTTGTGTTGCCACAAATAGCTAGGGTTGTGAGCTTTTTGTTACGTTTAGGAAAGAAAAAGAATATTTATAATTTTTTTCATATAAGTTAATTTTGAGTAATATTAAAAAAAATGTAAATCGGAAATTTTTGACTTTACGATTGTTTTGAACCAAACGGCTTTCGCCTGAAGGAACAAAACAAGTAAAGTATTTTACGCGGTACAAGACTTTAGATACGGATTTTTTAGAATATTTTACTTTCAAAGAAACGGATTTTTCAATCCTGAACTAAGCAAGTATTATATTCTATAATTTAATTTACGCGAACTTAGGTTATTTATTATTTAAAGTCAACCAGCACAAGTGCTTCAACTTCAAGACTTATACTTTAAGCGGTAGAAAATGATTTTAACTACACAGTTGGTAGTGCAAAAGAAGTGAGATAAAAATGATTGTTTTATTTATTTGTACTTACTTTTGTTGTACGTTGTAGGAATGAATATTTTTGTCTCGTTGGTTCGTTTTCTCGTTCTCTCTCTATATATATATATACTGTATTTTCTTTTTAAAAGGGTTAATATAAAGAAAAGAAGACTGAGTTTTTAATTTCCTTAACCCGAAAAATATATTTTTTTGTAATATTATTAAGAAATACAAAACTTTTGCGGACTGAGCGCGATATAAAAATTTTTTGAACGTAAAAAAAAAGTATCCGGACTGAACTGAGAGCCGGGACCGGAGTGTGTCTCCGAAGACCTGCAGGGTGGTTTTATCTCCGAGGACCCCGGACACACCCACTACTCCACTGTCTCTCTCATTGGCCAAGGAAAATCGGAGATTTTCCAATGAAAATCTTCCAAGATTTTGGAAGCGGCACTGACGTCACTCGGCGCATCCCCACTTCTGGCCTAAGCAAGAAGGGGGTGGACCGATGGAATCGGGCCTCATGGCTTGGCTTGTTTGTGTACTATATATATATCCATGCATACTTATACATATGTATCTGTATATATACAAGTATTCCTATGTAACAGTATTTATTTAATGTAAAATATAATGCACTATGTGAAATTGATTGTTTATTAAATATTATTATTCATAACGTTTTTTAGAATGATAAAGTCGAATTTTAAAAACAAGTTCACATGCATGCATTACTTTTATCGTGCGTTCTTTTTCTATTCTATTGTTTACAATTACAATTATCTCCTTACTTTAACCATAGTTGCATAAATAACCGGTGTATATATATGTATATAAGTATAACATAATTCTGATTACCTTTTATGGCAGAAATTGTTTGAACATTTTTTTCTAAATGGAGTTTATTTAACAGATAATTAACAAAACTTTGAACTGATATAAATAAATGATTTTGCTGATTTAAACAATCTCGAGCTGTAAAAGTATAAATAATCATTCTTATCATATCTGTTTATCACTATTATTTTAAACGTTTAACTTTATTAATTTTTTATTTAATATAAGAATTCAATAAATATTCTTATATACATATATACTTTTACATGCATTTTTCTATTCTACGCTTCTATTACTAATGTTTATTTATATATAACGAAATGTTCAAAGAAGTTTAAATGATCTGTGATGTTGGGATTATTCAGGAGAATATTTTAAAGCGTGAGCCTCCCAATTCAGGAAACTATTCAATCTCTTCCTCAGGACTCTTATATCCCGGGAGGGACGGTATAGGAATTGTCTGCGAGGATCTGTCGGGTTATAATTAAATAGACAAAATATATATGTATTGTTATCAATTTATTCAATTTATTATTATGATGGGGAGCACGGACTTTAGCCGTCTCCCTACTGCTCCAATCTGCTTAGTGCTGTTACCTGAAAAACGCGAGAGTGACGCGAAACCAGGTCGCTTTACTCGGTTCTGCAACCACGATCTGCTATCTCCTGCCGCGAATCGCGCCTGAAACCGCGAAAATCCCTTCAGGTGTTTGCTGCGCGACGCCAACTCTACTATTACTCGCGAAATCTGCGCGACGCGATATCTCACAACTTGCACAGGACAACACACGCGAAATAATTCGGCGCAACGAGGTTGACGGGCTCTAGGCCGCGTCGTCTTCCCGGCGTGAGCAAGACAATCTGCTCGTCACGATAGTTAAAGGAAGGGAAAGCAGCGGCGGACTAAACACGCCACGTCGCTGCTCAGGACTATCACCAAGGATTATTAGGAGTTGCGGTGAATCTAACGATAAATTATGCGAACTCGCGGTGATAATATTATTAGCTTGCTCACCTCGAAGCTTTACTCTCGAGTAGACTCTTCCTGGCGTCTCGCTCTCTCTCTCTCTCTCTCGCTCTCTACTTTCCGCGCTAACACTCGCTGCTGGCTTTCTCCTCGCTTCCAAAATGGCTCCTATGTTGCAGTCGTCTGGGAAAATTTCTAGCTAATTATCCTGGGCGGCTGCTGCTGAAGAAGTGAGCTGTGGGGATTTTCGCCCCAGCAGATCACCTCGGCAAGGCCACAGGACCTCTCACGCGCGCCCTCCTTGCTGGTGGTGCTGCGCCGATCGTCAGCGCACCGTTATCGCGACGAGCCAACGCGGGAGAATCGATTTTCCCTTTAAGATCGATTGCGCCCGTCAGAGCTCGTCACGAGACCAGCAGCTTACCGCTGGTAACGCGCGCCAGTCGCACTCACCCGCTGTAGCGTGCAGCGAGGCGAGCGCACCTTATCTTTCTCTCGCGCGCGGCTCCCCACCGCGTGCCTAGTCGGCTGTTGCGCGAGAGCGGTGCGCGCGCGTCATTCTGCGCCACGCGGTCGCTCTCGTCACATCTCTCTCGCGCGTTCCACCTCCCGGCCGTCGCCGTGGCCAGGAGGCGTGTTCATCCTCACAGTGTCTCACGACCGGGCCTTCGCGAGTGTGTGTGTACCTAGTGCCCTACGTATTGGCTGCTATTCCGCCATCAGCCACCGGATTGGCCTCTCTGTGCGTGTATGTGTGTGTGTGCGTGTCTGGCTTTCCTGGTCATGGCGTCGGAAACACAGCTGATGCTGTTGCCCCGTCGCATTACCCCCCCCAAACTCGACATACCCCCCGGGATGACGGGTTTCCTAAAGGGAAGTCCAAGGAAGGTTCACTCTCATCTTTCTCTTTTTTTTTCTTTTTATTTTATTATTAGCTAACTATTAATTCACAAGGGCCGCCTCTGTCCCCCTCGCATGGTACGCAATAACTGTTGGCGAAGGGGGTTGGGACAACCCATTATTGTCCAGCAGGCATCAGCCAGCTCTCTCTGGCGGGCCTCCCCCATCTCTTGATCCCGCAGCTGCCGGAGGACAGCCTGGTACCGGGGGCACGCCGCTCGCCGGGTTGGAGGACGGGAGTCATCCCCCGACGACTCGCTATCCCCGGTATCGTCGCTGCGGCTGCTTCTGCTCCGACTGCTGTTGCTACTGCTGCTGCTGCTGCGCCTTCTAACCGCCCCAATACGGCGTCGGCGACGGCTGGCCCGGCTCTCCCGGCTTCTGCTCCGGCGTGGCGGAGGGTGTGCGGCTGGTCGCGGCGGTGATGCTGGCTCTGGATCCTGATGGACCAGGTCCACTAACACCACCCGTGGCTCAGCTCCAACCCGGGCCGGTGGTCCCTGGCGCAAGCCCCTTCCTCGCCCTCGCATTGGTGGAGCATCCAACTCTGTAACATTACGGCATTTTACTCTACCCTATCTCACCTCACCCGTAGGGAGGGGTCTTACCGATCACGGGGGGGGACACACTGTCCCGCTGGCTACCGGAGACCGGAGCCCCGGATGTCGAATCGGCCTCTGCCACCACCGGAGGGACCGTCCTTACCGGAAACCGGTATCGGTCCGGCGTCAGATCCCGGGGTCCTCTGTAGGGCGGTGGTAAGCCCTGGAGCCTACCAAGGATGCCCCTCCAAAGGCGCGGTGCCGGTGTGGGGGCCTCAGGTGGCGGCGCCTCCCGTCTCGGTGGCGGGGACGGTGGCCGCGGCGCGTCCATTCGCTCCGGCGAAGGTGGCGGTGGCGGCATAATCGCAAACAAGGCGGGTCGGGGCGGCAGAGCCTCCTCCAGGCCCGGTGGTGGCAGTGCCAGCAACGCTCGGAGCGGTGCTGGTCTCTCTCTCTCCTCCTCTCTCATCGGGGGCGGTGATGGCTTCCTCCAGGCCACCAGAGCCAAGGCCATAGATGGCTCACTGGTGGCCGGGGTTACCCTCTCGCCGGTTATTACAGGGGCGACCGCTGCGACGGCCGTGCTTGACAGCTCCTCGTCCCAGTCGGACTGGCTCGAGAACCCTGTCAGGGCGGCTGGCGGGGCGAGAGCGGTGGCTGGCTCCGCCGGAATCGGGGGTGCCTCTCCTGGGAACAAGGTAACCCTATAACCGCTGCCCCAATCTCCCAAAAACACTCACTCTGGGCCTCTTACATGGAAACAGGGTCCGGCGAGCATCCCTCCTCCGGGCCAGCTCCACCCGGGCATCGTCCGTCCGGTTCTCCAAGTAGCGGTGGTAGGCTGCCTCACATCGGGGACAATCCTCCACCGATACTCCTTTCCTCCCGCAGTTGCCACAGAATTGGCTTACTGGTTGAGCGCACGCTCGCTGGCCGTGCCCCATGGCCCAGCAATTAAAACACGCCCTCTTGGGCGGATCGACCGTGTGGTCCGTCCGGATCGGGGCTAACCCCCCGAACATGGCTCCCTCCAAGCGGACCGCATTCTTCCGCGACCTGGTACGTCGCGATCCGGAGGCACCGGAGGCTGGGGTGCGTGGCACCGCGCCGGTCCTCCGGCCCAGCTCCTCACGCGCTTCGTCTTTCTCCTCGGTCGGTGTGGAGGTTAGTATCTCCACCTGCAACAAAACTTTGTTATTATGGCCACGTCTGTGCTGTCTACGCCGCACCAGACGAATTCTCACCTGAGAGCTAGGCCCTCCTCCGCTCAGCTCGGTCCCGCCTTCCGTCCACGGGGTGGGTCGAAAATCCACTTCGACCGTGGAACGGGAGATCGGAACGCCGGGCTCCGGGGAACTGTCGTTCCGACGACGACTCGACGGGCCCGATTCCACGTCGTCGAGTTCGAGGTGGCGGTTCGGGTTATACCGCCGTTTTTTTCCATTCGGCCCGCGGAGCCGGGGCCGCTCTTCTTCCTGGCCCTCTTGGGCCCTCCTCTCCAACTTGGCCCGCAAGTCGGCCAAGGGCGGGGGGCGTAATGACACCCACTGGCCGGGCGGGGACGCCGGTTCTTCCCCCACCAGTGCCTCAAGCTCGGCTACTGCTCGTCGGCTAGCAGCCTCCTCGCTCTCCTCCTCTTCGTCGGGCGGAGTGGCTGGTGTTCTCGCGGGTGGTTGACGGCGCGGGATGGTCGGCGCCTCCGATGCTGGCCGCGGCCAGTGCGGCTCTCCGCCCACCTCCGTCGGCGAAACGATGCGCCTTACAGCGGCGGTTACGTCCGTTACCGGACGTCGCCGTCTCTCCTCCTCCCGCCGGTTGATGGCCTCACGTGCTTCCATCTGCCTTGACATCCTGTAATGTCTTCTATTGTTAACAAAGGGAACGACAACACACATAGGAGATAACGTGCAACACTTACTGCCACCACATTTACGTGTTCGCGGGCCGGTTCCGCGGCGCCACGTAGCGCCGCAGCTCACTCACGTGCACTTTCCCGCTCTGCCGCTTATCACTAACTTCTACTTCGTAAATTAGCGGCGAGAGCTTCCTCAGGATCCTGCACGGAGGTCCGTAGTTCGCGTCCAACTTATTACACCTCCCTTCCGCCCCCTTTGACAAGGTGTGCAACTTCCGGCGCACCATGTCCCCTACCTCGAACTCCACCACCCGCTTCCCGCGGTTGTAGTGGCGCGCCTGCTTCTCAAACGCCTCGTCAAGGTGGCGAACCACCAATTCCCTCAAGGCCTCGAGCCGCCTTGCCCGATTTTCCCACTCGACCTTATGCAGGGTGAACTTCGGGCCGCGTACCTCCACTTCTCGGCGGAGACTCTTTACTGGCTGCGGTTGCCGCCCGAAATTCAGAAACGCGGGGGATACTTTGGTACTGGACTGGGTTGCCGTGTTCACCGCATGGCGGAACTCATGCAAGTGCTGGTCCCACGTGCGGTGATCGGCCCCGACAAAGGTCGCGATCATGGTTTTCAACGTCCGGTTACTACGCTCGACCGGGTTAGCCTGCGGGTGGTACGGGGGAGTCGTCACATGTCTCACCCCGTACTCCTCCAACGTCTGCTTAAGGGTGTTGTTTATGAACTCCCTCCCATTATCCGTCAAGAGGAAGTCCGGGGTCTCCCAGCGGAAGAGAATGAGTTCTTCGAAAGCTTTAGCCACCGCCTGGCCCGTTGCCTTCCTTATTGGTTGAACTTCCACCCACCGGGTGAACAAGTCCTGGAAGACGATTAGGTACTTGTGCTGGCTCTTACTTTTCGGGAACTCCATCAAATCCGCCGCGACTACCGCCCACGGCCGTTCTATCAACCGTTGTCCCATTGGGCCCGCCTTCCCAGTCTGTACGACCTTGTACTGCTGGCACTCGTCACACTCCTCCACGTAGTGGTGGACGTCGTACCACATACCCGCCCAATAGTATTCCCTAGCTACCCTATCGTAGGTTTTCTCAACTCCCAGGTGTCCCGACGATGCTTCGCGATGTAAGTCGCTCAGCACGCGAGGTCTATACTCGATCGGCACGACTAGCCTCCACCCCCGATACTTCTGGGGAAAAGCGAGGACCTCGTCCCTCCGCTTTAGATACCACGCATCCTCGATAGTCTCGAACGCACTGACCCCAACGGCCGTTTCCCCTTGGCTACGCGAGAGTGCATCCGGCACGTGGTGACTTGCTCCCGGGCGATGTTTGACCTCGAAGTCCCACTGCTGCATCTCCAGGGCCCAGCGGGCGAGACGGCCCGTCGGGTCCTTGAGGTTCTGCAACCAGCGTAGGGCGCTATGGTCCGTTATCACGGTAAACTGGTACCCTTCCAGGTAAGGCCGCAGTTTCCGGATGGCAAATAACATCGCTAGACACTCCCGTTCGGTGGTGGTATAATTCCTCTCCGCAGGAGTAAGGACCCGGCTTAGGTAGACTATAGGGTGTTCGCCGTCCTCTAGCTCCTGAGTGAGCACCGCTCCAACCGCGTAGTCAGATGCGTCGCACTGCACCGTGAAAGGGCGGCTGAAGTCGGGTCTCGCCAGCACCGGAGCCCTTGTCAGAGCCTCCTTCAACGCTTTGAAAGCCGTTTGTTGTTCCTCTCCCCACTGCCACGCGCAACCCTTCCTCATCAGTTTCAACAGAGGAACCTTAATTTCCGCGTCGTGAGGGATAAATCTACCGTACCACCCTGCCATCCCTAGGAAGCGTCTCAATTGCCTCACATCTTTGGGTGCGGGGTAGTCAATGACCGCAGATATCCGCTCAGGGTCGGGCCGCAGCCCTTCGCGGTCTAACAGGTATCCTAAATACCGAACCTGGGAACACCCGAACTCACACTTCTTGCGATTTACCGTTAGCCCTGCCTCGGTGATTCTACGGAGCACTACTTCCACCCACTTCAAGTGATCGTCGAACGTTTCAGTGACCACGATAATGTCGTCTAGATACCCAAACACGTAGGGTTCGAATTCCGGACCGAACAGCTTGTCCACCAGTCGCTGGAATGTGGCGGGGCTGTTGGTTAGCCCGAAAGGCATTCGTTTAAATTGCCATAACCCTGAGCCTGGGACCGCGAACGCCGTGTATTTCTTACTCTCCTCCTCCATTTCGATCTGGAAGAACGCTTTCCGCAAGTCAATTTTTGTAATATACCGCGCGTTCCTGAGTTTGTCTAATATCCCGTCCATGGGCGGCAACGGATACCCATCTTTGATTGTAAATTCGTTCAAGTCACTAAAATCGATGCAAAATCTTTCCTCGCCATCCTCCTTCTTCACGATCACGGGTGCGCTAACAAAGTCGCTATCCGATTCCTCGATTATCCCCGCGCGTCTCATCTCATCGATCTCTTTCCACGCTATCTGGAGTTTATGTGGCGACCATCGGCGAAACTTATGCCTAACTGGTTTCGTCCCCTTCCAAACTATCCTATGTTTTGTCAGAGAGGTGGCCTTTAGTTCTTTCGGCGGTTCTTCGGGGAGAAAACGTTTTACCACCTCCAGGAGCCGATCGTGCTCCTCCTGACTTAGTTCTGAGAGACCCGCGCAGGCGGCACTTATGCCTTTCGCGTGGTCTCCCAGCTCATCGTCGAAGGCGTGCCACGGTCTACCTGGAATCCTCCAACTGTTCGTCTCGAGGTCGAACTGGATTCCCCATTTCTTGAGAGCGTCGACTCCCAGTATTAGGTCATGACTCGCCCGATCAAACACCTTAAATGGGATCGTCTCCTCCGTCCCATCTACCCCTATATTTAGTTTCAGGGTGCCTCTCACCGTCTGTGCTACTCCGTCATACGCGTGCAGTAACATCTTAATCGGCTGGTACCTATCTCTGTATCTTTTTGCTACCGAGTGGCGTATTATCGACACTTGCGCACCCGTATCTAAAAGGGCAATATGGTCTTGTCCTCCTAGTCTGATCTTCCAGAAGGTTCTACTATCATGGGTGACCGCGGCCGCAGATGGTGGAGGTTCTGTGAACAGTTGGCCTACAATCACATCTGGCCTTTGGCCAGGCCCACCCCCCCCCCCTAGAGCAAAATTAGTGCCCACTAATGCCGCTCTATCACCCACACCAACGACTCGAAAGTGGCTGTCAACTTCGCGCACTTCGTCGCCGCCGGATTCCTGGGTAGGAAGGGCGTGCCCTAGGCAGTCGCGTTCAGCCATTTCCCTAGTGCTCTCGTCCCCACTCTCTGCCTCCTGCTCCTCCGCGAGGAGTTCTTTGCCGAGCGCTTTGCGGATCAGCCTATTCAGTCTGTCGCTCTCTGATTCTAAGCTCACCCTCCCTAAACGTAACTCTCCACCCACTGATATCTCTCTCTCTCTCTTGGCTCGCCTAATGGTTGTGCCGTGTTACTCACACTGCTCGCTCTATTGTCCGATGCTGGACCTTCTTCTGCTATTGCTTCTAACTCTCTCACTCTCCCCTTTCTGATGGCTCCTGTGGACCCATCGTCTAACCTATCCCTTACTCTGTTATCTCCGCTCTCGTAACTTCTCTCTTTTTGCCCTGTTCTGATGGGGTTTCCTTCCCCTATCGGCCACGAGGACGACTCTCCTACTCCTACCTCCTTACCTCCGACCGTACCTTGGGAACGGTCGTTAACTTTCCCACTCACTTTCGTATCCGGACGCCCCATTTCTATTCTCTGATCTGGTATATCACCTAGCGTCAGCAGTGGAGGCTGCCTCGCTGTCTCTCTTCCTAAGGATGGTTCGGTTCCTAAGGGTTGGCGGGTTTCTGGGAACCGAACTGGGCACCCGCCACCCCGTTTCCCACCCCTAGTCGACGCAAAATGTCGCAGTTGGGGCACTCGCGGACCGTCACCCCTTCTTTATTGCAGAGTTGGCAGTATCGCCGCGCGGCCTGTCTCTTTGGGCACGCTGCGGCTCTATGCCCGTTCTCTCCGCAAGCGAAGCACGCGTTTGAAGGGCAAGCATGTGCCAAATGTCCATCTTTCCCGCACGTGAAACAGCCTCTTCGGCGGTTAGAGTCATTGAACGCCCCCGGCGGTCCTGGCAGTCCCCCGGATGGGTTCTGCCGGTCGGGATGATAGTTCCCGTTCCGCGGTTCGGTTTGCGGGTTCCGCCGCTGGCCTGTTTCGCCACTCCCCCACGCCTGGTTCCCGATCCTGATCGCGCCGTCTTGGTTGCCCTGGGTACGCGGAACCACGGCTGTTGCTTCGCTCGCTGGTTGCTTTGCGGGAGCCGGCTCACTGGCTACGACCGCCTTGGGTGCTGGTTTCGAATTTCGGGGCCCTTGATCAGCTGCCTTCGCCTCCGCCGCGGCGTTTACTTGTTTTTTTGCTCCTTCCGGAGGGACATATGCCGACCCCGGAAGTTTCATTTTCTCTTTCGCCGGGGGTGGCTCCCAACGCTCGTTCAACTCTCTATGACGTTCGTATTTCCTCCCGTAGTGCTCTATATCTTCGAGAGAACAGATTTCCCGGGACGCCATGAAGTTACGATATTCCGGCCTGATTCTCTCGTACACTAACTCCACCTGCTCTCTACGCGATGGAGGCCGCTTCAAGTGGTCTACCACATATTTGAAACAGTCTATGAACGCCGTGATCGACTCTCCTGATCCCTGCGTACGTCTCAACATGTCCGCATGCACGTCTGCCTGTCTGATCTCTCCCACAAACCGATGGCGGAACGCGTTTTTCCATTCTCTCCATGATCGGACTTCGCGACGTTTAACTCTATACCATCTCGCCGCGTCGCCTGTCAACATGCACGCGATGGCTCTGAGCATTTGTCGGTCGTCCACCCTTTCGCTTTTCCGACAGTCATCCATTCTCTCTATAAAATCTTCCGCCGCGGACCGTCCCTCTCTACCCGAGAACCGCTGACTCCAAGTCTGTAACGATTTTGAAAGCCCTGTCCACCGCCTGCCTCCGCCTGACACACTTCTGCCGCTCCTACTTGATAGACTACCGGAGCTTTCGGAGCTAGAGGTGCGGTACCGGTGATGGTGGCGGTGGTGTCTCGGCCTACTCCTATACCTTCGACTATGTCGCGACTCTAATGACTCATCTCTCGAGCTCATGCCACGCGACGAGCGTCGGCTAGAGTGACTGCGTCGTCGGTGGCTTCGCTCACTCCTCCGCGAGATTATGCTACGCTCTGAACTGCTCGAATTACTTGACTCACTCGATCTACTCTCACTTCTGCGTCTTCTCTTTTTATCCCTCTTTTCCTTATTCCTAACTTCTCGCCTATCATGGCGTCTGCCACTCGTCGACCTACTTCGGTGGTGGCGACGCCTGTCTTTCTCGCGACTGGATCTCTCCCTGCCCTTCTCTCTGTCCGCGGAGTGTCGTTTCTTCGACCGTTCCCCAGACCTAGACCGAGATCTATCCATACATCTCTCTCTACTTTCCCTTTTGTCCACGGAGTGTCGTCTCTTTGACCGCTCCTTAGACCTAGACCGAGATCTATCCATACGTCCCTTTTTACTCTCTTCTTTGTCCGTGGAGTGTCGTCTCTTTGACCGCTCCTTGGACCTAGTTCGAGATCTATCTCTACGTCCCTCTTTACTTCCTTTCTTGTCCGTGGAGTGTCGTCTCTTTGACCGCTCCTTGGACCTAGTCCTAGATCTATCCCTACGTCCTTCCCTGCTCTTCTCTTTGTCCGCAACCCTGGAGACGGACGGTTCCTTATTCAAATTATTTTCCGCCGTTGCCCCAGCACCCGCCGGATCCAGTGCTGTGTCTTGCTGCACGTTACTAGCGCCCCCGCCGCGGGAAGAACTTTTCTCCTGGGACGTCGTCGGTGTCTCCGGAAGATCAATGTCCAACCTTTTGTGGAATTTCGACGACTTTTCGTTATGCCGCGCACCGTTAACTATTTCTGCTGGCTTCTGGTTCTGCCGCGGCGGCAGTCTATCTTTTCGTCTATCACCTAGATCCATCCTGTCGTAAGCTATCTGCAGGTCTTGCAACTGACGCTGCACCGGGTCGTCGTCGGCCGGTTGCTGCCGGATCGGACCTTGCGGGTTTATCCCCGTAGCCGTCACTGTGGCCTCGGGGTTGAAGTCGAAGGGATTCTTGTCTTTAACCTGCTTGGGGGTCACATTCCCCAGCAAGTTAATTTCCTTCCTCCCTCCTCCCGGCTGTCCTGATCCCTTGCCGTATTCCTGGGTGCGAACTACTGTTTCGTCCATTGATTCATCTTCCGACGAACTCATCACCAAGGCCTCTCTAAAGTTCGATTCCTGACTTTCCCCCGAATTCTCGTCTCTCTCTGGGTACCATGGCACATCTCCGTCTGCACCGTACGCTAACAACTCCGCCCGGAAAAGCCGCTCCGCCTTCTCCGCTGGGGTGCCTGATACACTAAACTTTTTACTTTTTCCTGCCAGGAGTCGCGTTACTTCTAATTCCGGTAATCTCCTAATTTCGCGTAATCTCGCTCTTAAATCCCTTGAACCTCCTAATATTGTCCGCATTTTCCGCGCATACTCCTCCTGCATCCCGCTTTTCCCTTTCTTCATTCTATTAAACTCTATTGCGATAAACGAGCCTACAGGAAAAATTTTCTAACTGGTCTATCCCAACCGTCGCTCAGCGGCGGTCAATATCGCTCGCTTCACGCCTATACTCTTGTTTGTTTACCTAACTGGTCTATCCCAACCGTCGCTCAGCGGCGGTCAATATCGCTCGCTTCACGCCTATACTCTTGTTTGTTTACCTACTCGCGGCTCAGCTCTAGCGCGCTCGTGTTTACGCGTCGCGACCGGACTATTCGTCCACGGCCGAGGTGTTATTGTATACACTCGCAGCGGCTGTCTATAACGCTCGCTACGGCGCAAACAACTTGACCTTAGGCGCGTTTAGAAAGAAAAATTTTTGCTTCGCGCGTTTAATTAATTTTCCCTACACGACAGCCTGTCTATTTCGGCTATCAGTGCTTCTTAATACCCAAATCTCCCCCCGAGTGACAAAATTTTATTCGCACACGTGCGCAACCAGACAGTTTCTCGCAGACTTTATGGGGAAATTCCGTTAGAAAAGCCCCACGTTGGGCGCCATTGTGATGTTGGGATTATTCAGGAGAATATTTTAAAGCGTGAGCCTCCCAATTCAGCAAACTATTCAATCTCTTCCTCAGGACTCTTATATCCCGGGAGAGACGGTATAGGAATTGTCTGCGAGGATCTGTCGGGTTATAATTAAATAGACAAAATATATATGTATTGTTATCAATTTATTCAATTTATCATTATGATGGGGAGCACGGACTTTAGCCGTCTCCCTACTGCTCCAATCTGCTTAGTGCTGTTACCTGAAAAACGCGAGAGTGACGCGAAACCAGGTCGCTTTACTCGGTTCTGCAACCACGATCTGCTATCTCCTGCCGCGAATCGCGCCTGAAACCGCGAAAATCCCTTCAGGTGTTTGCTGCGCGACGCCAACTCTACTATTACTCGCGAAATCTGCGCGACGCGATATCTCACAACTTGCACAGGACAACACACGCGAAATAATTCGGCGCAACGAGGTTGACGGGCTCTAGGCCGCGTCGTCTTCCCGGCGTGAGCAAGACAATCTGCTCGTCACGATAGTTAAAGGAAGAGAAAGCAGCGGCGGACTAAACACGCCACGTCGCTGCTCAGGACTATCACCAAGGATTATTAGGAGTTGCGGTGAATCTAACGATAAATTACGCGAACTCGCGGTGATAATATTATTAGCTTGCTCACCTCGAAGCTTTACTCTCGAGTAGACTCTTCCTGGCGTCTCGCTCTCTCTCTCTCTCTCTCGCTCTCTACTTTCCGCGCTAACACTCGCTGCTGGCTTTCTCCTCGCTTCCAAAATGGCTCCTATGTTGCAGTCGTCTGGGAAAATTTCTAGCTAATTATCCTGGGCGGCTGCTGCTGAAGAAGTGAGCTGTGGGGATTTTCGCCCCAGCAGATCACCTCGGCAAGGCCACAGGACCTCTCACGCGCGCCCTCCTTGCTGGTGGTGCTGCGCCGATCGTCAGCGCACCGTTATCGCGACGAGCCAACGCGGGAGAATCGATTTTCCCTTTAAGATCGATTGCGCCCGTCAGAGCTCGTCACGAGACCAGCAGCTTACCGCTGGTAACGCGCGCCAGTCGCACTCACCCGCTGTAGCGTGCAGCGAGGCGAGCGCACCTTATCTTTCTCTCGCGCGCGGCTCCCCACCGCGTGCCTAGTCGGCTGTTGCGCGAGAGCGGTGCGCGCGCGTCATTCTGCGCCACGCGGTCGCTCTCGTCACATCTCTCTCGCGCGTTCCACCTCCCGGCCGTCGCCGTGGCCAGGAGGCGTGTTCATCCTCACAGTGTCTCACGACCGGGCCTTCGCGAGTGTGTGTGTACCTAGTGCCCTACGTATTGGCTGCTATTCCGCCATCAGCCACCGGATTGGCCTCTCTGTGCGTGTATGTGTGTGTGTGCGTGTCTGGCTTTCCTGGTCATGGCGTCGGGGACACAGCTGATGCTGTTGCCCCGTCGCAGATCATGCTATTTTTAATATTTTTCTTAGTTTCATCTGATATTTTATTAAATTATTACTCTTGTTTCAAATTAGATAAGTAAAAAATTTGAACAATTTCGTATATATATATATATATATATATATATAAATGTTCATACTCATGCAAAATGTTCTGCTAAATTATAAATTCTCTACTACATTCACCAAAAATACTTATTATTAGTACGATTTTTCGTTAAATAAACAAGTTTATTTATAACAAAAAGATTATAGCTATTGTTTGTATATATGTTAAAATAGTCAATTGTATAAATGCAGATTGTATTGATTTTTAAAACTTGTTTATTTGACATGAAAAATATAGTACTTTTAATGTCTGAACACTCTAATCATACTAAACAATACTCTTATAACATTACCTCTTATTATTGTTTTGTTATTGCTCTTAAATGATTTTATTTAAACTATTTATGTATATACTATTGATCTTAAATGTATATTTTTAGTGTGCAACTGTATATTTTTTCTATATACGCATCAGTCCGCTAAATTTATTAATAACTTATAAACTAATAAGATTTTATCATAATATAACACTATTTTTCCTTAAATAAAAATTCTTATATACTATATGTATTGATTAGGCATAATTTATAGGCATTATGCAATATTTTAACTAAAATAATTATTAAATTTTTAAAAGATAATAAAGGTCCTAAAGCATTATATATATATATATATATATATATATATATATATTCATATATAATTTAATCGCATTTTCCCACAGCGTAGCTGGAGAGTTTTCCAGACGCATGTCTATGTTTTTTTTTCTAAATAGGAGATTATACGCACTCCAAAATCCTAGGCGCGACAGGCCATAAAATCCAGACAGGGTATGTTATCTCGCACTTTTATTGCCTGCAGCTGGCTGTCTTCGCTTTCTCTCTCGAGAAAAACGCAGCGACAATCTTAGCCTGCATTTGGTTATTTTCGAATTTTTTGGGCGGTTTTTACGACTTCAGGATGTTTGTCGTTCAAGTGCGTGGATATTGTATCGGAAAACTTCCCAACGCGTTGCAGGAGAGTATGCATCCCTGTTTGTATTTATTATCTTACTTCTAATCTCGAGAGGTCTACAGAATATTTTTCAGACATACGTATCTCTTAAATTAAATATTTACTATTTTTCCTTTATATATTTTTCTAAGAATTTTCAAAAAAAAATAAAAATTGTTTAAAAATTTTTTTAAAAATAGAGGGCGAGGTTACATTAGTAAAAAGCTGTGAGAGGCAGTAATCCAAGAAAACTTTCAAAAATCTTTAATAGATGCTTTTATTAGTTTCTCAAAGCCTGTAAATATTTTGACAAGTTTTGTAATTTTGTAAACTTCTTGAAAGGTTTATCCAGCTTCCGGAAATAAACATGATTATCTTGACAAGTATTACATCTTTTTAAAACATATAAAGACATTTATTGGTATTTGTTAATTTTCTTAAATTTTCTTTAGTTGAAATCTCACAATCTGCAAACATTGACTCAATTCTCAGTCAAAAGTTTTCAAATTGTGAAATGCTGGTTCATCGAATTAGTCCATTGTTGCTTATATATCTAGGATTTTTTCACTTCTGCCAGGGTTATCAACCTTGTTAGGATATTTACAGGCATTAATCCTATTGAATACAATTAATAGTAACTGAATTTAATTTTAATTTAAGTAGTTACTCTGCTAAAAATGACCAATTGTGATTTTTGTGATCCGGCATCACCGAATTAAGACCGATTAATCCAATGTTAAACGATTTTAAAAATGAATAGGCTTTATTTGGATTAAATCAATCAGAGTTAGAGATCGCAAAACTGTTTTTTCTCAAATCGGATTTGAGACAAAAACGTTTTAAAACCAATAAGCCCTTTAATCGTTTTTAATTGATCATTTTTAGCAGAGTAAGTATATTCAATGATGTATTATGGAGACCTATTAGATGCTTTAATTAATAAAAATTCAACAAATTGTTAAAATACATATGTACTTTTCTATTCGTTAATTGGCGGCACCAAAAATGAAATTTATAGTATATTGTCAACTTTATTCATCATCTATGTATCTATCTATCTATGTACACATAGAAAAGGGAGGAGCTTAAAAAAAAGAAAAAAGTGGAGGAGTCAAGTTGCGAATAAAAATCAGCAGTCAGAAAATAGGAGGAGTCTAGTAAGAAATAAAGACAGTACATGGGAAGTTATAAAGGATCAGTAGGAGGAAAGAGAGAGAAAGAAATAAATGAAGAAGTGGGGGAGAAGATAGGCAGAAAGACTTGATATTTGAACTTTTTAAGTCAATTTATACTTAAGGTATCGTATTTAGTATCTAGAAGTTTCTTACTTGAGGGCGCTTTTAAGGAATAGGAAATTTGACGAGGTCTTACGTATAATATTCTTTGATAACACCTTGACATAATACTCTATTAATCGGTTAGATACGTAGCACGTGTACACAAAAATAGAAACATATATTTCACAAAATTATAATATTATTAAATAAATGTTTTTAAATTTTGTAAGACAGCTATAAACATTTAATTCATATTAATGTATCTATTAACTTTATAAGTATTTATATTAAATATTATATAGTAAGTACATGTAGTTGTTTAGAAAATTTTAAAAGTATATATTGCATGCTTGATTTGACTTTTAAAGTATCATCATTAATTACTTACTTATAGGTACATTCCATGTTAAAAATCATGTATTAAAAGGGATAAAAATCAATATAAATGGTATTGATATTAATTCGGTATAATTGATTTTAATACAAATATCGATAATTTTAATAGTTTTCTATCGACTATTTCTAGCAGGGTTTACACAAAGTCATATACTATTTTATAGTATTTTATTGAATTATTATTGTATTATGAATGTCGTTCTTTATTTTTATGTAATATTTTAATTGTCTTATATACATTCCAAATTCAATGTATTCATTAATATTTAATACTTAAGTATACGATAGACATGGAATTTTAAGTTCAATTATATAATTTTGATTTTATTTATTATCCATTTTCATATTTAGAATAACAAATTTAATTAATATTAACATTGCACTTTTGCGTATCCTTTCATGAAAATGATTTACAAAAATGTTGACAGAGTTACTACATAAATTTTTTCATAATTTTTAATAATTTCATAGTATAAAATACTTTGCTTTTTATTGAATAAGTATCTATGCAAATTTTATCGTACAGATACTTTATTTATATTATTTCTATAAGGTCATTTATGATATATTTCTTATTTATTATAATGTTATGATAGTTAAACATGTTCCTTTTTTCAGATATAAAAAAATATATTACTGTATTCATGATAAGATGGTTTTATCATTCGAAGAAAAATTAATTGTTGAGGGAACTGGACAATATAATGGTCAATTGTCCCGATTAAATGATATGCACATTTTTAAATTTAATGAAATAATAATTTTGATATGCAATAGACATTGTTGTTCCAAAAACCTTACAATATAAAACCAGTACCAATTAATTGTTAATATATTCAAATACTATTTTCTGGAAATTAAGGAGATGGTCACTGGATTTGTATGTATTATGTATGTATGTATGTATCTTTATTTCCTATATAGATTTTTACATCTTTTTACGTTTCCATTTACATTCTTACATTCTGCAATTAAATTTACGCTCTTACCTCTTAATTTAATTATTTACATTTTTACATTTTCGTTTATTTCTATATTTTTACCTTCCTTTATAACCCTTGCATCACTTATATACTATTTTTACAAATCTTTCCTATACCCTATTTTCTTTCTTTGGGTTTACAATGCTCACCGATTATTTACATTTTTTATTATAATACTAATTTACTCTCTCTACCTTATTTCCATTGTTTCTCATATTCCTCTTATTCCCCCTTTACTCCTTTTCCTCTCCTACCTCCCCTTTTTCCTTTTCAGCGCTCGACCTGGCCAGTTTCTCGAAGTAATATGCATACATGCATAACCCTTCAATTGGCTTTTCGCCCAATATCTTCTCTAGCTCCTTTATATTCTCATCTTCCTCTCCTGATAGCTTTCTTTCGTATACTTCCCTTACCCATTTATCCTCTGTTTTCTTTCTCGCTCCCCTACATACCCATATATGGCCCAAGTTTTCTTTCTTTTCCCCGCATACCCTACATTTGCTGTCCCTGCCACTTTTACTTTCTTCCCTTCATCCTTTCTATTTCTTCCCTCCTTCCCCATCCCCAGATTTCCGCACCATGTAGACAGCTTGATCTCACTATCGACTCTAATAAATACGTCCTCCTTTTTAAACTTCCCACCCTATCCCATTTCCAAATTCTCCAAACCATGTTTGTTACTTTCCTAGCTTTCCTCGCTGTTTTTTTAATCTGCGCCCCATAAGAATTTTTCCTCGTGATCCATTGTCCCAAATATTTATATTCGTTTACTACCTCTAACTCTTTCTCCTCAAAATACCATTTCATTACAGTACTTGCCTAAATCCTTTAACATACTCTGCAAACCCTCTCTCGTGTCCGCCAGTGCGATTACATCGTCTGAAAATTTTAGACAATATATTTTCACACATCCTATTACTGTTCCTCCCTCTTTCTTTCCTTCCCATCTCTCCTCTAAATCCTCTACATATATGCTAAATAAGACCGGGCTTAGCGGGCATCCCTGCCTTACTCCCTTATACGTTTTGAAGCTTTCCGTTATCCCATCCCCTGTAATTACCTCGTTTTCCGTTTCCCTGTATATTCCCTTTATTGTCTCTAAAACTTTCCCCTTTATCCCAATCTTTTCCACTTTTTTTATTAGTATGTCTCTGTCTACTGAGTCAAAAGTCGTTTTGAAGTCGATTAAAGCCGCATATGATTTTCCCCCCTTTTTTATTTTGTTCCCTACTATACTGTTCAGAGTGAATAGATGATCCTTCGTTCCTCTCTTTCCCCTGAATCCCGCTTGACTTTCCTTTAGCTTCTTTTTTAATTCTAGCCAATCGTTTACCCTCCCTGCTATTATGTTTGTTAGCAGCTTGTACCCAATATCTAATAGAGATATCCCCTATAGTTTGTTACTTCTTCCTCTTTCCCCTCCTTGAAAATAGGATAAATCCTTGCTAGCTCCCAATTTTTTACCAACCTCCCTTCTTCCATTACCCTGTTCATTATCCCTGTTAATTCCACTATCCAGTTAATTGGAAGCCCCTTTAGGAATTCTACTATTATACCGTCTTCCCCTGGAGCTTTATTGTTTTTTATTCCCGCCAGTACTTGTTTCACTTCCCAAGGAGTTATTTCCCTCCCAAGATCCTCTATATCCTCCCCTTCTTTCCTCCGTATTTCCCCAATCATCCCTTGTGTTTCTCTACTCCTGCCTCTCTCCTCTGCTCCCCCCAGTAATTTCTTTAAAATGATCTTTCCATTCCTGTTTCTCTGTAGACCCTCGCTTTCTTTATTTTCTGGGCCTAAAACCTCTTATTTCCTCCCAAAAATCTGGTACGTTTCTACACCTTTCTACTCTTTCCCATCTCATTTCTGCCAACTGCCTTTTTTTCTCTCCCCTTTGATCTCCTTTTTTCCTCTCCTAATTCACTTTCACCAGCTGTTCCCCTATTCTCGCATTGAAGTCTCCTGCCTACACTATTCTCTCCCCTCTCTCCGCTCCCTCTTTCACTTTCTTCATTAACTCTTTTTCTATTTTGCTTATCCCTACATTGTTATAGTACGTAATTACATTCACTTTTTGGCTACTTTTAACATTTATGCTTCTAATGCTCATTCCATATTCCCACTCACTTAATTCAATGTTTGTCGCTAATTCTCTCCTTATTCCTACCAGTATTCCTCCTTTTGCTCTTCCTCTATTGTTTTCCCTGACTGCCGTCTTTGTTCCCCATTTAAAATTTTTGTTTAATTTCCCTATCACTTTATCTTCCTTCTCCTTTTCTAACCATGTCTCTTGTAATAATACTATGTCAAATCTCTCCAAAAGTCCCACACCTCTTTTGCTTTAGTTATCCCTGCCATATTCCACGTTATTATTTTCACAGTCTTCCCTTCTTTCTCCTTCTCCGCCTTTTTTCTTCCGAAAAAGCACCTTCTCGTTTTTCAATTGTCCCTATAGATCGTTCCAAAAGTACCATACTCCTTCTACTCTGACTTTCATATACCCTGTCCTAACCTCTAAGCCGTTCTTCTTCTCTTCCTCTGCTATTTTATCAAGCCATCGTTGAACCTCTTGTTCCCTGGGTGTTAGGTCATCCTCTAGCCATCTTTCCTTCCCATTTAATTCCTGTTTCCTTTCCATCACCTCAATTTTATTTTTAAACGACTCTAACTCTATTACCAGCCCTCCCCCCATCGCCCTTATTCTATTTATGTAAATGTCTACTCCTAAAAATTTTTTGACTATTTCTCTTACTTCGTTTTCCGTATTTTTACCCTTGCCTCCTACCCCTCTCATCATTATATTGTTTTTACTATTTCTCCTTTCCTTCATCTCCCACTGCATTTCCTGCTCTTCCATCTTTTCCGGTATCTCCTTTAAATAATCTCTTACCCTATTTTGTACCTGTCTTTCGTTTTCATTACTATTCTGCGTGTGAAACTCCTCCCTGCTTTCTCTGTTACTATTCTTCCCTGTTTCTTGCGTCTCCCCTGTCTTTTTACCATCCTCATCCCTATGCATCAGCATCTGTAATTTAGATTTGAGCTCTTCCAAATCCAATACCTGCTCTTTCTCCTTTATCTCCGTTTCCCTCCTTTCTATTATCTTTTTTTCCAATTCAATGTTCTCTAGCCTCAGCTTTCTTATTTCCTTTTCACTCTCAATCAACCTGATCCCCCCCTCTCTCCTCCTCGTAGAGTTCTCTTTGCTTATTCCATCTATTCTTATCCTTTTCCCTATCTTTTCTCAATTTTTCCAATTCCTTTTCCACGCCCCCATATTTACATATCACGTCGGTAAGTCGCTCGTTTAACTTCCTGTCACTCTAACTCTCCTATCTTACTTTCTAACGCTATGACAAACCTTACATCTATACTTGTTGACCGCTTCTTCTTTCTTCTTGCCAGACCGATGTCGCCCTCTGTCGACTACTCCTCTCCTTCTTCTTCTTCCACCCCGTCGGTCATGTCGTCGTCTTTGCCGTTGTTGCCCTCGTCGCCTTTCTGCTGCACTTTTTCTGTCGGTACTGAAGATTCCTCCCCTAGCTTTCCACTTTCCCTCCGGTTTTCGATTGACGTTTCACCGGCTTCTTCCCCCTCTAGTTTTCGCTCTTTTTCTCTCTTGCTCTCCTCGTTAGCCCTTGTTTTTGATCCCACATCCTCGTCGTTGACTTCTATTTTCTGCCTATCTCTCTCCTGATCGCACGTCTCCTTTCCCCTTACCGGAGATCTTATCACCTTCTTACTCTTTCCGAAGATCGCTCCGGCATCATAACTTCTCTTCTCTAGATAGTCCTTCATCAGAGCTGCCTGCTCGCTAGCCTTATCTTTTTCCTCTTTTCTTGGTCCGCCTCTGCCTCTCTTGGTGTTTTCTTCCTTTGTCCCATTCTCCTTCCGTTGGCTGTCCGCCATCTTCCCTTTTTCTAACCTCTTTCCGACGCCCCAATTTTCTTTCTCTTCTCTCGCTTTTTTCTACCACCTTTCTTCTTGTCTTCACTTGCTCCCCTTCCTTTCCCCTTGTATTTTCTTTTCCTATACTTTTCCGTTATACAATTCTTTTTCTCGTTTGTGTAAACTTATTTTTCTCTGGAGCTCTCCCAAGCGCCCGTTCACCCCCGCATATATGTATTTATAACCGATTTGCATGTATTATAATAATAATGTTGTACACATATATGATAGCCTACATAGAGAATGCTTGGAAGATGAACATAAAGTTTATATTAGTAGATTGTTTCCAAATAATCTAAACTTGAATATTACTTTTGAGAAGGTACAATCCCAAACTAATAACTATAATTGTGGTATTTTTGCAATAGCTTTTGCTGTTGTTGTATAATTTATAATTGATTGTTTATATTTTCTGTCCATGTAGTTTATACTTTAACATTTCTCAAATACGTTCAAATTTACTAAAAATATATGAGACATGTTGTATAAAAATGTTCCCAATTTATCAACATTTGCTTAACGAAAATAAATATTTATCAACGATTCCTCCACGAAGGACAATGAACCATAAAACGTTTATTATTAAACAAATATCAAATGTCAATCCCAAAGATATTGATGAGTTGGAAAAAAAAAATTCTTAAGCAAATATTGTATGAACAACAAAAAATTTGGAATATGATAATAATAAATAGATAATACAGTAAATACAAACATTGCAAATTTAGGCACTAATATTACTTCAAATCTGGAAAATCTTCATTTTGATTATCTATCTTTATCAGATGAAAATGAAAATATAACATGTAAAAACCAAGATCCTGAACGAACAACAGTAAAAAGTATTCATTCTATTAATAATAAAGATGATTCTGAAGAAAAATGCTGTAAATATCAAGTAAATATAAAAGAAAAAGTTTTGAAAAGAAAAAAAAAATTTTTGAAAAAATAAGTTTCAGTGAATTACAAAAAACCCGTGCTAAAGACACATTGCGTAAAAAAGAAGCTTATTGGAAAACTAAGAGGAAACAGTATAATAAATTGGAAGAAAAAAAAATAAAAAGAAAACAACAAACGATAAACAAAAAGCAAAGCATGAATGAGGGTCAATTAAAAATAATACGTAAAAAAGAAGCACTTCGCAAAAAAAGGCTTATTGGAAATATAAAAATGATAAACTGGAAGATAAAAAAATAAATAGAAAACAACTAACTGTAAGCAGACGGCAAAGCATGAATGGCGATCAATTAAAAAGAATACGTGCCAAAGAAGTACTTCGTAAGAAAGAAGCATATTGGAAAAACACGAATGATAAACAGGTAGAAAAAAAAGGAAACAACAAACTATAAAAAAAAGACAAAGCATGAAGAACGATCAATTAAAATATGTGCTTGATAAAGAAGCACTTCGTAAGAAAGAAACTTATTGGAAGAATAAAAATGATGAATCTGACATCATAGAAGCTAGAAAATTAAAAAGAAAAATCTTAAATGATGTAAGAAAAAGAAATCAAGATGAATACGTACAATACCGTTTGAAAGAAAATTTGAGGAAAAGCGAAAATTATAAACAAAATATATTGAAATTGGAAAAACCTATTGTGCTAATAAAGAAATTAAATATGAACGAATTTGGGCAAAAACATGCTAATGAAAATGCAAGAAAAAGGACAAGTGATATGGTACATGTAAATAAAAATCAAGAACCAATTAGTGTTAATAAAAAAATTAAAAGTTCATAAATATGCATATTACAATGTATATGATAAGAAAAAAAATATTACAAAACAAATGACAACATATATGTACATCGTATTTTAAATAATATAGAAAAAGAATTAGAATTAGTAAGTATTAGTAAAATTAGAGGTCGAATAGCTAATATTGAATTTGATGAAAAATCAATCAATGCAAATTATTTAGGTCCTATGGATAAAATTTGCGAATATTGCAATGCTAAACATTTTGGTTTCGAATATGCATATGACAAAAAATTTCCTAACTGTTGTCATAAAGGAAAAGTTAAATCACCATATAATCCTGTCTATCCGAACTTGTTGAAGAAATTAGCAACATGTCAATCAGAAGATAGTATTAATTTTCGCAAAAATATTAGATTATATAATAATTCCTTAGCTTTTGCAAGCTTTGGAACAAATTTTGACAAATTGTCTAGTAGTGGACCTCAAGTTATCAATATTTTTTGTCAAACAGGTTTATTCTTTGCATCCCAATGAAAAGGAGTCACGTAAATTTGGACAGTTATACGTTCTTGATAACGAATTAGCTACTGCAGAACGACAAAATTTTAAAAATAATTTTGAAACCAAATTTGAGTTGTTACGTCAGTTAGATAATTTATTAAGATATATCAATCCTTACGCAAAAGCTTATAAAATGATGCATGAAGTAGAAAAAGAAGAATTAGAACGCTGCACAAAAACAGGTTGCATATTTACAGAAAACAATATTTATGTCAATAAAAAGAAATGATAAATTAGATAAAAATAGATATAATGAAGCAACTTGTAATAAAGTCGCAATGGTTTTTGTAGGAGAAAATGGTTTGCCTCCTGCAGAATGTGATATTGTCATATATTCAAGGTATGATAGCCCAATTAGTATTCCTTTAATAAGTAAACATACCGATCCCATGACATATCCACTTGTTTATCCAAATGGAGGATATGGTTGGATGCCTAACATGAAATATAAAAATAACAAAAACAATAGTTCAAATTTACAAATTTATAATTACAGATTTTACGTAAGAAATAATTTCAACCCATTCATTAATTTAGGAAAGATTTCTCAACAGTTTATAATTGATGCATTTGTAAAAGTTGAAAGTTCGAGGTTATATTTTATACGAAAAAATCAAAGCATTTTAAGAAGTGATTGTTATAAAAGTGTAATGGATTATTTATATAACAAAGAAAAATCTCAAAATATCAAAATTGGAAAAATATTTATTTTGCCATCAAATTTTACCGAGAGTCCACCATTTATGAAACAAAATTATATGGATTCAATGACCATTGTAAATCATTATGGAAAGCCTGACTTATTTCTAACAATGACGTGTAACCCTAATTGGAAAGAAATAACTGAAAATTTAGAACAATTTGTAAGTGCAATTGATAGACCAGACATTGTTGTTAAAGTATTTCAACAAAAAGTAAAAGAATTTAAAGAATTAGTAGTGAAGCAAGGTGTTTTAGGAAAATGCATTGCTTATACTTATGTTATTGAATTTCAAAAGCGAGGATTATACCTCATATGCATATGTTACTGTTTTTAGATAAAAATGATAAAATTAATACGCCTCAAAAAGTCGATACATTAATAAGTGCAGAAATCCCAAATCGAGATATTTATCCACAATTATTTAATAATGTTAAACAAAGTATGATACATGGTCCTTGCGGAAAACAAAACCAAAGGTCTCCTTGTATGAATAAAATTTCAAATAAATGTACTAAAAATTTTCCAAAAAATTATTATAATAAAACAACTTTTAATAAATCGGGATATCCGCATTATATGCGAAGAAATGATGGAAAAGTTAATAATTACAAAGGTAAATATTGTAATAAAGTAGCTGATAATCGATTTGTCGTTCCATATAAACCTTACTTATTATTAAAATGCAATTCTCATATAAACGTTGAAGTATGTTCTACTATATAATGTATTAAATATTTATTTAAAATTGCTATAAGGGACATGTGTGTGCACATAATGAAATTCGTGATGCGGGTATAAAATTTGGGAAAAATTCTGATAAAAATGAAGACAATGAAGATGATAAATACAATTATGATGAAATCAAACAATATATTAATACAAGATATTTATGTCCTCCTGAAGCAATGCTCAGATTATTAGAATATGTTTTATATAGCATCTCACACGTAATAATACGATTAGCTGTTCACAATGAAAATAAACAAGAATTATTCTTTGAATTAGGAAAAGTGTAGAAAAAAAATGTAGAAACTACATTAACAGCATATTTTAAATTGAATAAAATATATACTCAAGCGTGTAAATAGTTATATTCCGATATACCATTACATTACGTATTCGATACCATATCAAAAACTTGGAATAAAAGAAAAAAGCTTTTCAAGCTGGTATTAAGTAGAATGTATTTAGTTACCCATAAGATCGGGAAATATATTTTATTAGGTTATTACTTTTACACGTAAAAGGAGCAACTTCATTTCAACATTTACGATCTGTTAACGATATAGTATATCCTTCATTTTATGAAACTGCTATTGCTAAACAGTTGGTACACGAGGATGAAGAATGGGATAGATGATTAGCAGAAGCAGCACAGGTGCATTTTCCAATGGCACTTTGTGAATTATTTTCATATATTTGTATTTTTGAAAATCCAATTAATGCAAGACATCTTTATATAAAGACACTGGTGAAAATTATGCATTAAATACAATTAATAGAATTTTTCAATCCAATGGTTATAATTTAAATGATTTTAATTTACCAGACATATCCCTATACATAGAAGAAAATAATGACGGAGAAGTATTTAATAATGGCAATGACAAAGTTAATCAACCTATCAAACATAGTTTAAAAGTTAATACATTAAAGAAAAATCAGAAGTATATTTATGAGTATGAGCAGTTTTGGAAAGTTTAAAAAGTAAAGAAAAACAAAGCTTTTTTGTTGATGGACCAGGAGAAGCGGAAAAAGTTATTTGCTAAACATTTTAATTGATTACTTAATAGATTCAAATATACCATTTTTGTGTGTTGCTTGCAAATTTATTACAAAATGGAAAAACAGTACATGCGACATTCAAATTACCATTTAATATAACATGTAACATAAAATGTAATTCAAAAGAAGGAAGAAAATTAAAAGAAGTTGAAATTATAATATGGGATGAAATATCAATGACATCAAATTTTGCATTTGAAGCAGTTAACATTAAATGAAAATATTCGTGTAACTGACGAGGACCATAATTTTAAACAATGCCTATTAGGTATAGGTGAAGGAAAACGTTCAAGAGAGTCTGAAATAGAAAATGAGTTACTTGAGATTCCTAATGATTTAATAACTAAAGAAGATGACATTATTAAGGAAATTTTTGGAGAAAAAATAAAAACAAATGAGACGAATTTACATGCTAGGTTATATTGGCACCGACAAATGATGACGTAATTGACATCAATAATAAAATTCTAAATATAATGGATGGACATTTAGTAGAATATTTAAGTATAGATACAGCAGAGGATGACAATGGGGAAAATTTAGATGTTATGTTAGCGATAGAATTTTTAAATTCATTAACTCCAAATGGACTTCCACCGCATAAATTACATCTGAATATTGGTGCAATTATTGTATTGTTGAGAAACCTAAATATAAACAATGGTCTTAGTAATGGAACGAGATTATTAGTAAAAAATCTTATAAAGTATTCCATTCAAGCTGAAATTTTGAGTGGGAAAAACGCTGGTAAATTAGTTTTAATACCCAGGATAACAATATTGCCATCTAAAGAAGACATACTATTCAATATGCGAAGAAAGCAATTTCCTATACGATTGGGTTTTGCAATGACAATAAATAAATCGCAGGGACAATCATACAACCATGTAGGAGTGTATTTACCATCGCCAGTTTTTAGCCATGGACAATTATATGTTGCTTTAACGAGGACAACAAAATTCAGTATGATTTTTAGTTTATCTGTCACATATATAGCAATTGCATATTATATTATAAAAAACGTTTTTTACAATTAATAAAATTTAATTTTTTTACAACATTAAACCTTATTAACATTAAGCTTATTAGAAAAAAAAATTAAATTTGTAAGGCCCAAAATTAGCAAGGCTCAAAATATATTAAGACCCAAAATTTGTAAGGCCCAGGTATAAAAAATATAAAAAAGCCAACCTTATTAAGAAAAAATGTGTAAATCTTAAAAAGAACCGGAGAACCGGAGAACGCCGAAATTGCAAGCACTTTAATATAATAAAAGAAAGATTGCCATGTTGCAGATTTTAAGCCTAAAATTTCTAGATTCCAATTCTACATAGAAAAATGTAACTCCAAAAAAAATTTTCAGACGTTTAGCTCCAAAAACCAATTGAATCCAGAATTTTGAAATACCGTCTGGCCCTCGCTGTTTATGTTTGCTCTGACTTGCCGAATCAGTCGGAAATTTCCCGACTCGATACGGTTGCGACACACCGCGTCACAGAATGTCACTTACCTCACATTTAAAAAAAAGCGGTGTTTTCATTAATTTTTAACTCAAAATCTAAGCATAATATGGGAAAATTACAGAAATACTTTTATTTTTTAAATATTTTTTGAGACTTTTTTTAATCCTCTAATTTTTACTTTTTTTTCTTCGGGCCCTTTACTGGTTTTATTCAGGCAAACCAAGGCGAGTGCCATTTTAGAACTCCCGCTAAAAGTTGTCTATATCCAAGCTACCTCCATAATTTTTATTTATATTACTTTAAAAATATTGTTAGAAAACAATTCTGCAACGGCCATCCCCGGTGCGGTGTGGGGAGCCCGAGCAGTTGGTTGCGCACCTGGCATAATACCACCGGCGTCGACTCACTTGTTACGGCACTGAAGACCCGCTTTCTCGCTCTAGCGTGTAGCAATTCTGCACCGGGAAAAGTTCTCGTGCTCTCTCTAGTCACGTGTGCGCGTCTCCATCGACGCGTAAAGTATGAATGAGAACGCAGTTACGTTCTTGCGCATCATGCCCTCTCGCTCTCGCTTCGCGTCTCAGCAGCTGGCTAGTAACACGAGAGCTCCGGCGTAGCCATTATGAGTCCTTTCCTCCTAGAATACACATCACTCGACGCAAAGATAAGACGCAATTATTTGACGTGCACGAGTGAACGAGAGGAAGCCATTTTTCCCTATACGCTTGGGTAGCAGTTCGCCTCGCTGCAGGACATCTATGTATTTTTATCTTATTTTAGTTTTGTGTTTCCTAACGTTGTGCACCCGGGGATATCCTTTGAAGACTGATCCGGGGAGCTTTTCCAATCCTGGAGAAAACTCAGTACGCAATATTAATATACTAATACTGCCTTCAGTTGAGTTGGCTCCGTCAAGTCTCAGCCGATTTTCTCATGAACACACAATGTAATCATTCGAATATCTAATCTCAGCATCATAACTATTCGTGCATCTAACCAAGTAATAACCATAAGGTCAATACAGACAAGCATCTTATTACATGTATAACACGTTTTTTTCACTTTCAAATAACACTGCTTTTATTAGACTTGCTTATTTGTTTCTGCCTTATAGTGTCAAATTAGTATCAAATTTAGTTTATTTGACCTGTAAGACCCGTTTAATGCCAGGTGTCCGCCTGTGTCGCGGTAAGGTCAAATAAATTGTTTCTTTTATTAATTATTAGAAATATCATTCAGCGAAAATCATAATATTTAAAATTCAATCTCGTGATATGGGATATTTCGATAAAAGATCGGACCACTCATGAGTTCTGCAACTCAATCAGGGACAGACTAAAAGTAGAATGGCTGAAGCCGGACCACTTCACAACGCAATTCATTCGTGAACATGGTTCTTTTCAGCCTTACCCGCACTCGAAAGGGCTAAGCAAAGATTCAGATTGTGAATGCGAAGCTGAGCAGACGCCGAAACACATTCTCTTTGATTGTCCGGAGTTTAAGAAAATCAGAGGACTGCTAAAGCAAGAAGTTATAAGCAAAGGTCATACATGACCATGCGCGTTTCCAGTCCTGGTCTCCGAAAAATCAATCTATAGAACGCTGGCTAACTTGCGAGAAGCTACATAAAGAGGGATGAACCGGAGCGGGCAAAGGAAGTTTGAGCTTCCCTAATGGACGAATGGGTTGGCTTACCCGCTGATCACTCGCATGGCGGCAGTATATACTCAAGAGTGGTCCAGTACCGGTTGGGCGGCCATTTCTAAAATTAGTCGGCCTCATCTGGTTGTTATTGGCATCTCCTACTCGATGGCTCGTGCGTTGAAATCACCCGTTACACACAAAATTTTCCCCGGATCCGCTGCACTTGATCCGCGCCGCATTTGTCCGTCGGACCCATACAGCCGCCGTGTTCGAGCTGCAAGGGATCCACAGTGATTCGGGAAGTTTTCTGTACTGCTCGCTTATCATGAGCACACCTGCGTCCGTTTCCGTCGCAATCTGCGGGAGCAAATCGTGTGCCACGCTGTTTCCGTTTAGGTTGTATTGGAGTATTGTCAGTATCATTTTGTCTTTCGGACCTTCTTTTCCGTCAGTGCTGCCTTAATTGAAAGCGACGTTAGTGCACGCCTTGCCCTGGTGTCCCTTTCGGCCGCATTCCAGCAATAGTCGCGTCTATCTGGTCCCTTGCAGTCTTCCCTTAAATGACCGAAGCCAAGGCATTTGTAGAACTTTGGCACGCGGAGCCTGGGTCACAATCGTCAGTTTACATATCCGATTTTTATTCTGCCATTTTGAGTAGTTTCGTAGCCTCCTTCGCGTCAAACTAGCATACAGCTAGATCTTGTCCTGGGTTATTGGCTCCGAAAACGTGGACGCTCCTCTCGGCCTCAGTCCCAAATTCGCAATTAATCGCGTCCGCGACGTTTTGTGCTGTCTGCAGTCTAAGCCTTTGGAAGGTCTGTTATTACTGTCCCTGTTCGAGTATTAATTGGGTTGACGCTCTATTTTATGGAAGCAAGAACGTCTGCGTACTTCTTACCCTCCACTGGTTTGATAAAGATCGCGCTTTGCCTGGATTTTAGGTTTGGACGACCCGCCTTACTAGCTTTGGGCTCACTAATCTTTTTCATTGGACCATTTGCGTTTGGCTCCGTTCCTGTTGCAGCTCTTTGCCTTTGCGCTTAGTTACCATTGCCCAAGTTTCCTTAGGCGAGCCTTCTTGTTACGTAGAAATTCCCACCTCTATACTTGGAGTCAGTCTGTCTCTTTTCCGTTTGAGTTTGGAGGTGTTTCCGTCCTGGAGTTGAGAGTTGTTCGCCGGTATCGCCCACTTTATGGTAAACAACGCCATACGTTAGAGGCCATGCATTCCAATATCCACCGCTTCCTCAACCTAACACATACCATTCTTGATTTCCATATTGACATTCTTCTTATATTACCACCAGGTTTATTATAATTTACTCGCGATTTATTTTGTTTTTGCTGATTTTGTTGAACTTGTGTAGTCGACAGAAATGTTGAAGTATTTTGTACAAATTTTTTCTGATTTTGGCTCTCAACTTCTCTCTTATGATCGTTATCTTTGCAAGGCAAAAGTGCAAACATCCAGATTTACTTTCGATCAATATCATAGTGTGTTGCGAGTTTTCTCACAAGTTCTTTCTTTGTCAAGCTCCCGACATCTTTTGCCTGGCTTATCAATTCAGTAGTATATTCTATTCTTGATTTTTTTCATATTTGCTGAATTCAATTTGTAGCGTGGCGGTTACTTCGAAGAATCGATGTCCAGGAAGCAACTCCCGAGCACCAACGTTAAAACACAGGCCTACCGTTGCGGGTATAGATATGCAGATCTATTTTACTTGCCAAAGGATGTTTCAAAGCAAGCATTGGTTATTAAATTGACTGCAATCATAAGTATGATTCCTTATAGATTTCTATTAAATGCGTATAACCTGAACCTTCTTAAAAACATGGAGGTGATTGAGATAGTGAAAGAGGCCGTCATCGAAAGAGGTCGCTTTGAATAACGAGTTGAAGCTCAAATACTTCAAGGATTCGGAAAAAAGTAAGTAACGCTATTTGCCTAGATTTCGATATATTGAACTGAATGTTGACATGTATTTTATAATCTAGTGTTGAAATACGAAACAAAAAAAAATCGGAACGATTACTTCTGATCGCTCTGTTAAAGGTAGAGGAGGTAAATCCACAGAACAACAAAACTTAAAAAACTCCAAAAATCGTAACAAGCTGTAGCGACGAAATTCCGAGAAGATATGGTATTTACAGGCGTACTTAAATAATAATTATTATAAATTAATTAAATGCATATTTATATAATAAAATATTTTATTTACTGAAGTTAATATTTTATAGATAATTAAAAAAAAAGAAAAATCAATGTGAAGAGCGATGTTATGCTTAACAAAGAAATTGCATTACCGGTACCTAGCAATTATAAATGTACAGGTTTTAAACAAATAAAGATAAAATAAAAAATTTAATTTTTCAGGTGTATTCCTTTCCTAGGATGAGAAAAATACTAATGCGCCTGGACAAGAATTGCTAAAATGCTCGCAATCACGAAAAGGACTCCCATGGTCGAAGACGTGCAACCTAATTCACCGTTTGGTGAGGGGCAACGGTTCGAAACACCTGAACCCATCCTTCAGCGTGAAATAGTATTTAATGCGGGTAATTTTTATATCTCTGCTTAATTTAGAGATTATTTAGATTCACAAATAGCAATCATCTAACCTTTGATTCATTCCGTTAGATAGCATGCCAATTCTATACATTACGGATACAGGGTCATTTAATACTGACGACACTACAAATTATTTAAATGCAATTACCGAGAGAGGACTATAAATCTATTGTATTTATTATTTTCATTGTAAGAAATTGTGCTCAGTGATTGTACTTTGTTTACTTGTAACTATTGTAACTAGATAAATATCAAGTGGCGCGGTAGCGAAGGCGAGTTTGAGAAGCAGACGAAGCCGCGGCGCCTCGCTACTATTTACTTCTATTTTGGTGTTCGCATTTTTTTTTATAAAGAAATAAACTCTTTTCTTTGATTTCTCCAAGTTATTTTGACGTACATCATATTTTATTATGCCTAATTTAGATTTTCAACAAAAAATGTGTAAAAAGAGTGCTATTCAGAAATGCTCAAATCAGATCTGATTTTTTTTCTTCCACCAAAATGTTTGGACCGTTAAGTTAGCTGCAAGAGTGTTAGGGCCGTCAAGTTGGCCGCACAGCTATATCGCTATATGCAGATGGTTATTGCTTCATCATCGGTTTTCTGGTATGGTCACTCACATATAGTTTTTGGTGTCCAGGTGTAAAAATAATTCGAGGACCGTCTCTATATGTACAGGGTGGCCGAACACGAGGTCTAGGTAGTTCGCATCACGATTATCAAAAGGTGCTAAACATGCTTATATTTTATTTTTACGACAAATATAAAATACTCAAAAAAATTTACTAAAAAGGTCTGAAATTTCTTAAAAAATTAACTTTAAAAAAGTAAAAGGTTAGGCGAGTTAGATATATTCCGCAACGAAATTACAGATAATAAAGCACTCAGATCAATCAAACAAAGTCAAGTTTCTTATATTTAATCATATTCTTTATTGACGAAGAACTACAATTTTCTTTTTATTTATTAGAACGTTATAAATCACCATCAGTACACAATGAAACGGGCATGGCAAGTTACGTACTAAGTATCTTGAGAGTTGTTTCTAATTGATCATATTATAACTTAACTTTAAGTTAAGTATGCCCTTCAATAATCAAAAATTTTGTTTCTTTATTCTGATTAAATATAAGAAACTTGACTTTGTTTGATTGATCTCAGTTCTTTTTTATCTGTAATTTCGTTGCGGAATATATCAAACTCGCCTAATCTCTTACTGTTTAAGTTAATTTTTTAAGAGATGAAATTTACAATACAAATTGAATTTATTCTATCTACCTATTTACCTTACTTAATTTCCATATAGGAATACACTTTTGAGTTAAATTAAACTTTATTTAAATCTGAGTCTAATGTTCGTTAAACAATTTTAATCAATAATGAATCTAATGGGTACTACGAACAAGGTAAAGTAAAAGTTTAGTTCTTTTTCCAAAACGCTAGAGAAACTACATGTTTTTATATTTCGACAGCGAATTTATCATTTTGGTCTATAAGTATAAGCCTAGTTCGCCTTACAATGTTGCGTATAAGATAGAACCTTAATCATGTCATTTTACCTTTATTACAATTTTCATAATGTAATATATATATATATACATATCTTACTATATTATATAGTTGTAAGCGTGATTGGATGGCATTCAGCCCTTCCACCCCTCCACATCCCCTCCACCCCCATCCATTACCATCCACCGCCCCTCCAGCTTTATCTTTACATTGGAAATTTTTTTGAATTGTTATTATACAATAGTTAAAATTGGAATTCAACGTTATTAAATGAGAAAATAATTCTGTGAGCTTTTTGTCTTTTACTATTTTTTCACACCACTCGAGAGGTAAATAGATAGATGCATTTTGGTTTACTTTGTTGATTGATGCATTTCGTAAGTATAACCAAATGAAATTTTCACTGTAAGCTTTTTATGTATGCCTATTCTTTTTCATCCTAAATCTTTTAGGATGAAAAAGAAAAAATTGAAGAAAAAAAATCAAGAGCTGATGCTTAAAATTATTGCAATAGTATTTCAGTATGAATAATGAAATTCTAAACTTTCTCAAACATTGAAATAATCTTACTCCAGGTCAACAAAAAAAAATGAAAATGAAAAAAAATGAAATGCAGAAAGAAGAGGAAGCGATAATAAAGGTGCCAGATACTTTGGGGCTCCCTAGCCCAGACGGAAGGAGAGAGGAGAGTCATGACCAGGCGTCTGACAACCCCAACGGGATGTCGGACCATACCCAGCTCGGTAGAGGTTCGGGCGACTGCGGGAGCAATCCCAGCGGTCAATACCGACCAGACACCGAGCGAGGTACAAGGCAAAAGAAACCGGCACAAAAATAGGACAAATCGATCGGGGGCGCAGATCAAGAAGGCGAGGGATCTGAGAGAGGGGGCGCCAACGGCGCCGAACTCTTCAAAGAGACCTCACTCCGAGAGCTCGACCCCGAGAGAGGTAAAAAAGAGGACGACAAGAGAGCCCCCTCTGAGTTACCGCAAGGCTGTGGCCACTAATCTGAAGGTGGCCGTGGTGCCGGCGGACTACCCGGAGGGCAAGCTCTCCGAGGACAAAGGAAAGGAGGTGGTGAAGTTCTTGGAGGGAGTGATAGATGCGACTCCCGACGGGGCCTATCTTCCAGGATTCCTGAATAGTTGGTTTCTGAGGGGGGCGCAGATCATGCACTGCAGGAGCGACTCCGACAAGGCTTGGCGAAAAGCCAATATCGAAGGCTGGAGGGATGGGGAGGGCGCCCAGCTCAAGGTCATTGAGATGGGTGACCTACAAAGGCTGATCAGGGCTCTGATCTACGTCCCCGGCATTCACGCGCAGGAGATCGTAGTGAAGAGGCTTGCGCGGCAGAACCCCACCCTGAAAGGGGACGCCTGGACAGTTACCGGGATAAAAACGGTGAAGACAGGCGCCTAGGGCAAGGCTGAGGAAACGATGGTGAGGGTCCTCATGGAGAGGTCGGGAGTCGAGGCAGTGAAAGCCCTGGACTCCAGACCTTTCTGTGGGGTCGGGAGGTCTCACATTGTGTTTCCCTCAGAGAAGGTAGAGGAAGAGGCGGAGGGTAGCCCCCACAACCAAGAGATGGAAGTGGAGGCGACCCCAGAAGAAGGCGTAAGTGAGGCTGCCGAGCACGATGTGTAATCGCAGAAGGCGGCCAGGCGTGGATCCGATCAGTGGGACTTGTCCTATACAAGAACCCGTCTATTGGATTCACGCAGATTAACTTACATCATTGCAAGGGTGCCTCGGCCGTACTGGCTAGGTGCATGGCAAAGGTAGACACAGGTATATGCCTAATCCAAGAACCATGGCTTTATAAAGGCAGGATAGTAGGTCTAAATTGCTGCGGGATCAGAATCGGTGGGGGCACAGACACGGCCAGAACGTGCGTCATCGTGAAGGGACTGCAGGCTGAAACAGTGCCGAAGCACTGCTCCAGGGACCTGACCACGGCCAGGATCAAGTATAAGGACAAAAGTGGCACAACTAAGGTAATGATGGTGGCGGCAGCGAATTTTCTATACGATGCAGCCGACTTTCCACCAAAAGAAGTGGTGGCTCTTATAAGGGAATGTGAAACTGAAGGAACAAACCTGGTGTTGGGATGCGATGCAAAAGTGCACCACACGGTTTGGGGAAGCTCCGACATTAACTCTAGAGGAGAGAGGCTGTTGGAGTTTTTGGCGTCCACAAACCTAGAGCTGCTGAACAGAGGAGACAAGTCCACGTTCCAGAACGCTGTCAGGGAAGAGGTCATTGATCTGACCCTGGCGACAAGAGGAATGGCGGATAGGATAGAAAGATGGAAGGTGTCGGAAGAGGTCTCTTTGTCAGACCACAACCAAATAACCTTCCAGATCGGAGGTCAAAGCACAATGGAATCGGAAGAAAGGACCCCAAAAAACACAAACTGGGATGGTTATAGGGAGGAACTAGAGGCAAATATTCGGCTTTTCCCCAGATCATATGGCTCGGCGGAGAAGATCGAGCATTGCTGCGAGATCCTCACAGACATAGTAATAAGCTCGTATGAGAGCAACTGCAAGCTAAAAAAAGCACGAGCAAGAAAGGGGGCTCCATGGTGAAAGCCTTCTTTAGACAAGATGAGAGAAAAGGTAAGAAGACTATGGAATAGGGCCAAGCGCACTAAAAACGCGCAGGACCGAGAAAATTATAAGGCCGCACAGATGGAATCTAAAGAGGGGTTCTTGTTGGCTAAGGTCGAGGGGTGGAGGGGAGAATGCAGCGGGATGGAGAGCCAATCGGACACTGCCAGACTGTGCAGAATCCTACAAAACCCCAAGAGACCGAAGGCGGACACGATCAGACTCGGTACCAGATGGGCGGAGGATGAAAACGAGGCGCTGAGAAGTCTACTAGAGGCCCACTTTCCGGACTTCCGGGAAGAGATCAGTGAGGATAACTGCCGGTACTGGGCAAACGGAAAGGTCTGGCGTTTGGCCAGAAACATCACGGACAAGAGATAATTCGAATGGGCAATAGACTCGTTCGAACCTTACAAATCGGCGGGACCGGATGGAATATTCCCAGCCTTACTACAACAAGACAAGGGGGTATTAATACCGGTACTGGAGAAGCTGTACAGAGCATGCCTGGCGATGGGGTACGTACCCTGTAGGATTATCGACCGATCAGCCTGACCGCGTCGTCGACAGATGTATTAAGGAAAAACCTCTCTTGGATGCCCCGCTGCACGACAGACAGCACGCCTATCAGGCGGGCAAGTCGGTTGATACTGCATTAGCAGAAGCGGTGGGGTTCATTGAGAAAGGAATGGAAAATAGAGGTATGGTGTTAGCAGCCTTTCTGGATGTGGAAGGAGCATTCAACCAGACCGCCAGAGAGGCTATAGCACAGGGAATGCGAAGGCATGAAGTACCGGGCACCGTCTACAACTGGGGCTGGAACATGCTTAGCACGAGAAGAGTGACCGCGGAGTGGGGAACAACCTCGCGGTTAGGCGAAGTAAGAAGGGGATGCCCACAGGGCGGAGTGCTGTCCCCCATGCTTTGGTGCTTGGTAGTGGATGGCCTCATTAGAAGAATAAATGAAGCAGGAATCTATGCACAGGCTTATGCCGATGACATAGTCCTGATGGCAAGAGGAGACGACGAGGACGTACTAGCAGGGATAATGCAGTACGCCCTAGGGATCGTTGAAAAATGGTGTAGAGCGGTGGAGCTTGGGGTTAACCCGGATAAGGTTAGCATCATGCTTTTTACTAAAAGGTATAAGACGCGGCCAGTTGAGGGCCTAAGACTCAACGGGATCGGCCTGAAACTGGCAAGTGACATGAAATACCTAGGGGTGGTGTTAGACCTCAAATTGAACTGGGGCAAACACATCAAGTCAAAATGTGAAAAAGCGGTCTCCACTTTCTGGGTCTGCAGAAGCGCCTTCGGCAGGACCTGGGGATTAGGGCCAGACAAGGTAAGATGGATCTTCGAATCCATCGTAAAGCCGAGGGTAATGCATGAGGTAATCGTCTGGGGGCACAGGTGTGCTCAAGACACACATCAGGGCCCTAGAAAAGGTACAAAGACTGGTCATGGGTGGAATGACAGGAGCAATGCGGACTACACCGACGGCGGCCCTCGAAGTATTGCTGGACTTTCCCCCTCTCGACAGAGTGGCAAGGGCGTGCGCCTTTAGGGCCTCCTCCAGGCTAATGGGAGGGGAGAATTGCGAGACCTCAACTGAAAGAGGGCTCGCGGCTGAAATTCTCTCCGCTATCGCCGATGTGGGCTGCGATAGGATGACAGAGCGCATCCAGATCGCAATACCGTATCAGGTGATCATATCGGACAGGACTGAATGGTCGGGGGCGCGCATGCCTTAACAGAGAGGGCGAGGGTCTGGTTTACAGACGGGTCTAAAACCACGAATGGAGTGGAAGCGGGAGCGTGGGTGAAAGGTAGCGCACGAGAAATAGTGTGCTCCTTGAACCAACATGCGACGGTTTTCCAGGCGTAGATCAGGGCTATAATGAAATGCGCAAGGACGATGTCGGAGAAGGGAGCATGTCACAGTTCGATCACCATCTGCTCGGACAGCAAAGCAACGCTGCTCGCATTGAGCAGCGTCAGTACGGCGTCGAGGGAGGTGTGGAGGTGTGGGCAGACTTTAACGAACCTGGTGGCCAGAAATGGAGTAAAACTGCTCTGGAATGCAGCATCGCAGTTCCGGCCTGCGAAGTAAGTAGGGCGACGAAATAATGGCTTAGAAGAGGACTCAAGGAGAAGTGAAGGAGCAGCCCAGGCCTTCGACAGACCAAGCAAATGCTGGGAGAGAACCCCCCTGAGGAATGGATCTCCCAGATAAGCAACCTGAGTCGAGACCGGCTTAGACTGGCTATGGGGTGGTTGACGGGCCAGTGGCACGTCAGATACCACATCTTCAAGAGACTTGCAGATGGTGCGGAGCCGACGAAGAGTCGACACCACACCTTCTGTGCGAGTGCCCGGTTTTTGCCAGGACAAGGCATAGGGAGATGGGCACTCTCATAATATAAAGGGGGGACCTGCGCGATTACGGTCTGCAGGAAATCTGCAATGTAGCAAGGCATATAGGCAAGAGGCTCTAGTGGATAGAGACTCTTGCGGGAGAAGAAAACAGGTAGGAGGCATAGCACAATGGATATCTGTGTGCTAGACCGCCACGTCCCCGAGTAAGGGTCGGCGTAGTCACCTCCAAGATCAGATTAGATTAGATTACTCCAGGTCAAAGAGTTCGTCCTAATAAACGTTCTGCAATAATCATTCCCAGTGACCATATCTCACCCAATCCATTTTATTACTTCATATTCCACTGCTAAAAAATCTTTCTCTCGCAGTATATTTATGATAATTAAAATGTATATAAAATTTTATTTTAAATATAATAATTGTGTGATCAAGCAAAGAAACAATTATAGTATATACCCAATTGGGAAGAAAATATAACGTTTCTCTTCATTTTTCGAATCAAGGAAACAACATTTCAAGAGAAAGTTAGGCTGTCGGAAGCTATTTATTTGCTTTCGATTTAACTACCGATCTTTCAGCAAATAGTACAGCTCATTGGAATTCAGTAAAACATGGAAGTATGAGGATAGAAGTTCGATTTGCTGAACCATTAATATCTACCGATTAAGGCAGTTCAATTCCTAACGAAGTAGCGGTTTTTTCCGTCAAAAAAAACTTTACAGCATATTCGGTAATCAGTCTCGTATGTAATTTTAATGATCTATCTATAAGTGCTCGAAGAGAAAATAACTGGCGTACGTTGTACAGACATGGTATAAAATGGTTCGAAGGAGATGTGCCCGATAAATACGTTTTCGCTAATCTCTGTGAGCTATCGAAACTCACAAGATTAATTTACCCAAGAGGCTCCGAAAAAGCTAATTTATTACAACAAGTAATGGCTCGAGAATTTATAAATATGGATGAAGGTATGCAGTGTTCGGCATTTGATAAATTACCGTTCTTACATGCATATTGTATTCTTCATTAAACGAAAAATTTTTCAGCTGATTATAAATGTGCATTAAACGAAGCTAAAAGACTCAAGCGGTGGATTGCTAATTTACCAATAGAAAATTTACAATGTGGATGTGAAAAAGAAGATGAACACTCTACAAATATTCGCTACTTTTCGATCTCTTCCAGTTTGCACGTACGGCCTTTATCCCTTGAATGAGATTCCAAAATTCAGGACAAGGCCTGCATTAACTGCATCTAATACGCAAGCTCATACTAACGCATTGGATAGTTATGTATGTAGATCAGTATGGTAATGGATATTATTTTAACAGTTATGGATTGCCTCCATTGATTCTAAACCATATAAATAGACTTCGACAAAATTGTAATTATTTTGGATGCAATACTATGAGAAATTGGAGTAAAAATTCTGATGTATGCAGGCAGTTGTACGTAATGCTTTCTCTTTTGTTATAAAACGGGTTTGGGATGCATACTTTTAAAAATGTATTTTCTACCGATTATAACAAAAATAATGGAATAGTCAAAGAATTTTATAAAAGTTTGTTATAAATCAAAAGAGTACGGAAAAAAAAATAATTAAAAAAAAGGAGTGTAATGAATTATAAGCATAATTGTTGTTGAAACGGACCAGGTTAATCCGAGAAGATAGGATACACTTGAGATGAGTTTGAGATCATCGGTCACCCGCACTGAAGGATGGTGAGCGCTGATCAGTATTTTAAGGGGAGAGGGTATCTGTGCGTGGAGTGGAGACCTGATAGCTCTAAACCACGTCGGATACCTTTGGAAAATGACTCAGTGATTTTAATATAACAACAATAGAATATAGAGGTTAATTAAATAATATATTTATTTGAATACTATCTTTTCATATACAAAGGGCTAGGGGAACCTCGGCATACATATGACTCAACGATAGCAAAGATAGAACATCGCCATGATAGACCCTTCAGTCCGGAGAGCCGAACGGTTTAGCAATCGAGAGAATCTAAGTGATTGCTGCGGCGCGTTGGTCTTATATACACCTCGCTGTCCCATCTACTCTGGGTATTCGCTATGAGCACGGAGGTCGCGCCACCTCGCGACCATGGGTTGATCTAGAATCTGTGGGAAAAAGTTACGTAGCAGCTTATGGGAAAAATTTAATTATTATTTTTGTCGGGCATTATATACACAAGTTCATCATGTGATAATGACTGAGTCATCAATAAATGGATAAGGATTAGTATTAAAATAACGTAAGTATTGACAACAATAGCTTATGTATATTAGTCTAAGATTAGGCATATATTTTGAGGTTACTTGTAGACTGTGATGAACATTTGTATCCGCACTGGATTTGAAAAAGTTTCCCACAGCATTCTTTTTCAACCAGCGACAGAAAAAAAAGGAAAAGACTTGGTTTCATCAGGGCATTTGCGAGAGGTGCAAGAATTAAGAAAAGATGGAACAAGTTACCTCATTGAAGCCAAAGTAATAAGGCAAACATCAGTAAATGCTACACCATATAAAACTATTTTACATGTGAGTACGCTAATTAATTTTATACTTTTTTATTCAAGTGAATATCTATAATTTTACAATTTTATTCATTTGTAGATTGATCCTTCTCGTTTTGTAACCCTCGCACAATGTACCTGTGTTTATAATCAGAGCGAGAAGTGTAAACATATAGCAAGTCTTATATATTATATCAATAATGAGGAAAGTCAAACGAAAACTAGTCATGAGCAGGAGTGGGGAAAGCCCACAGCAAGACAATTTGCTTCAGAAAAATATTCTAAAGGAAGATGTTTCGATGAAATGTTTCCTCCAAAGAACAAGTTAAAAGCTAATCCGATACCAGTATTGCTCTCAGAGCTTAAAAATGATTCACCATTAAAGTTAATTTTAACAGAATGTGTAAAGGATGCAAATAACCATGCAGCTACAACTGTTATGAAGACGCTACTTGATCAAGTTGATGATATATTACAACAAGAAGACTGCGAAAAATGTGTACTTGATCTTTTAATGCGTAGCAAGAGCTTTCTTTTATACCAAAGTAGTTATGTACTTGATCCAGTTCTACAAGACTTTTATAAAAAAATAATTGTGATTAGTGATCAACAAGCTGTGAAATTAAGTTGTGCAACTTTAACGCAATCTAATTGTAAGGAATGGTACAATGCCAGAAAATTAAGAATATCTGCAAGTATCAATATTCACAACATAAAAATAAGGAAGAAGAAAAGTATCGAGTCATTGATTTCAGCAATGCTTATGCCAAAAATGATTGAAACTCCAGCTCTGAGGTATGGGATTCAACATGAATTACATGCAAAACAGACGTATGAGAAATTGACAGGTTACAGTGTGCAGCAGGTTGGTGTTATCGTCAGTGTAGCACAGCCATGGTTGTGTGCTAGCTTGGATGGAGTGGTAATGAAGAATGGCCATGCAATCAAAATAGTCGAATTTAAGTGTCTTTACACATGTAAGGCAGTTCCAATTATAGAAGCTGCAACGAAAAAAATTAACGTCCCATACCTACAATTTATAGAAGATAAGTTATGTTTAAAGGAGAGTCACCCGTACTATACTCAAGTACAAATACAAATGTACGTTTCTGGAATGAGCACATGCGATTTATTCATATTTTCGCCTACTAAAAAAGGTAGCTGTATAGTCAAAGTGCTTCGTTCAGAAGAATTTATCAAAACAGTTATCTTCAAAAGTGAATTGTTTTATTTTGAATACTACTTACCAAAACTTTATGAAAAACTAAATCAAGAAAAATGTGATAATATAACTAGTAATAATAAGTTCAAGAATAATTTAAAGCGTTTATTTACAGGAGAAAATATTATCAACTTAAATGTTTAACTAAATAATGTTGAATAATAATTATTTATAGATTTAAAAATGCGATTTGTGTTTAAAAATGTACGACACTAATGTAGCTACTATTTTTTATTCAAATAATGAATAGAAGATAACATACATAAAATGTTTATTTTTCAAATAATTTATTTACTGTTCTTGGTATACATTGAGTAACTTTCTATAAATTATGTACAACTGTTTTAAAAAATAAAACTATTTTCAAACGTGATTCACAGAATTATTTACTTATCTGAAATGATTGGAGGCTGAAGGTTCACTAAAACACAGATGACATGAACAATGTCATCTACGCAATTAAATAAATATGCAGGAAGCTTATTTAAAATTTGATAAGTTCTTAATCGCTGCATAATTCGTTCGACGTGTATTCGTACTTTTGCAACGCTATATGTATCTTCAGTTTCTTCTTTTGAGAATTCCGTTTTTTTTTCTAAAAATGGTGGCATTACTAACACTATTTTTTTACCACTTTTATCTATAGTAGCTCGAATCTCGGGGAAACCTTTATCGGCAAGAACAACGTCACCATCCTCCAAAAGATCTATTAATCCAGATTCTATTGTCATTTGTGAATCACTTTTTCTGCCACCAGAAACTTTGGATTTTAAACATATGAAACCAGAAGGAGTTATACAAACAAGCAATTTTCCCGTATAACCTTTTTTGTAATTAGAATAACAATATACTCTGTTTTCTATACTATCACACGAGTGTTACTGTACTTTGGATGAAATACACTTGGCATCGTTGCTTGTATTACATCCTTCGGTGGCCTAAAACACTAAAAAAAAACACTAAATTGCTTGTTGTACTGACTAAGTATCGCAAAGTTGAAAAAAATATTCTTGAAACCGTTGTCCGATGAACACTGAATAAAACACCTAATGCAGAAAACGTTATTGCAGTTTTCATTTTAGTGAGAAACATGAATAGTCTATCTTCTTTTGAAATTTGACATTTTTCAGATACATCTTCTATTCGTTTTAATAAAAATTGAAAATTATCTATGGTGTCACCAGCGAGATCTAACATTTGTTCATCATTTTCAATAGATGCAAAGCCTTCAAAGCATTTTTTTTGTGATGTATCGTTCTTCAAATCA
The DNA here is from genome assembly GCA_020010945.3 of Muscidifurax raptorellus. Classification (NCBI taxonomy): domain Eukaryota; kingdom Metazoa; phylum Arthropoda; class Insecta; order Hymenoptera; family Pteromalidae; genus Muscidifurax; species Muscidifurax raptorellus. The sequence continues at coordinate 1,308,400 of JAHUUD020000012.1, forward strand.
TATTGCGTTGACTGATCCACACAGGTAATTACTGGCGTACCACACTGTTTATTTTTGAACTGATTTTTATTAGGAATCTTGACTCGCCCTATATGCTCCATCAGATCTGTTTGAATTTCAGCATCACTGGAGTTACCACCATAGATAAATCTATTACAAACTAATACACTTGACATTTCAGCGTGAGAAAGAGTTATGTGCACTTGACATTCCTTATCACAATAAATTGTTTGCTGACTTGCCGTATCACCTAAGACCTCATCCATGTCGATATCATTTGATTCTTCAATTACTTGCGTACTCGTTGCAACTGATTCCATGTTTACACTATTTGATTTGTTTTTATTTTCTTTTAGACTTCTTCGCATCACAGCACGTTTAAATCTAGGAAACATATATATATATATATATATATATATATATATATATATATATATATACATGTATATATAATCCATTATTCAAATGTATATGGATATGCAAAATTTATTTAAATTTTTCTGTACCTACCTATTTATACTTGCTGCTTCATTGATATTTTTCTGCTTGTAGATTAACGGAAATATTTTTGGAGCATAACTGGGGTTCAATTTATCATTAGACTTTTCACCGCCAATAAAATGAGCACTACATATCAAGTCGTTTGGTTTTGGAAACCATAACGATCCATCAGGACTATAAAAATAGAATATTTTCATATCATCAGTAGTATAAGGAATACAAACAGTACAAATTGTAGGTTACGTTGTTTACTTCTTTCTCTTTACTGCATTAATCCATTGCTGCCTTTGATCTAATTTAGACCGTAGCATTGGAAAACGATAAAATTTGAGCTTACTGTTGACACCATTATTTTTACATCCAACAACACAACAAGTGTGATGACCCATTTTTAAATGTATTTTCAATGTTAACACAGCTTGAACATCCCACAGGGAACGAGGCATCGGCCGCCACGGGCATTAGCGTAACTTCGACTATCCCCTCCAACCGGCGGCTCACAGCGAATAGGCGCTTTGTTTACATTGCTCTTCCTTGTTGTAGTTACCGCTGCTTGTACATCTCCGTGTTGTATATATTGCTTACTTAATAGTATATGTTTTCTTGATGCGCTCGTAGTCTCTCCGACCGTGCTGCCATTTCATTGTAGACATTGATTTAAATTATAATTGATTGCATAGATTATAATGCTGCTGAATAGTAAATCTTTACTCAGCGTTTTGCTAAAAACGTGAATGAACTTGATTTAATACGCAGTAAGGATCATTGTCAGCATTTCACTCAAACACGTGAGGAACTTACGAAGCAATTTTCAGGACATTGCACTGTTACTGCAATCACACACTAAATTGACGAGTTCACCTTTTTAACTTGCTCAAGCCTCATTCTAGCAGTGACACCCTGCCAAGTATTATTGCAGTAATTCATTAAGCAACTTTTATCAATATGTCTGCCTTACCAAGACAGTCCTTCATTAACTTTATACAGTTACAACAATACAGTACAGTTTAAACAATAGTAATTGCAAATTTATTGCAATTGGTTTCAAAGAAGATATCTTAGATGGAAATTTCAAACCAATAATCATATTAGCAGGGATTGACCAGAATGTTGAATTGACTTCAGAAGAGTGGATTCGTCTACTAGAAAATTTTGAAGAGGGTTTTTTACTTTCTTTCAAGACGAAGGCCTCGTACGCTGCAGAATGCCCATTAGCATCAACGAAAATCTCATCGTCATTTTTACCACGTTGTTCAGCTCAAAATCAATGATAATTGAGAAAAAAATTAATTCTGAATCATCTACTAGAAGTGAAAGTTTTTCACATATTCCATATGTGAATTGCCAAACAAGAAACTTTTTATAATTTAGTAGCAATAAGGAGTTTAATTAAAATCAAAATTGTCTATTTACAAAGTAATGTGAAAAGTGTACAAAATTGTAAAAGTTTACTAATACAGTGTTTAGCTGACAATGAGTTGAAAAGCTCTAAATTAATTATAAAAGAAAAAATTATTAACGATATAAAGTTAAGCAGCAGTCGCTGGTTGCGATAGTTTTTGCATTATTCCTTTTACAATATTCTCAATCTTTTCTTCAAGTTTCGATTCTATTCTGTTAGCTCTTACCAACAAATTTCTACCTTGTGACCACTTTTATCTCTTTTATCTCTTCAGAAAGTTCAGTGATTTTAGGCTTTAACTCATCAATGGTTGCAGCTGCTTTATTGTGATTTTTAATGCATAAGTCTCGAGTTGTTTAGTCTCCAGTTTCACACATTTTCTTACCTTCTTGAGCATCGAGATTTATTCTCTCCTTGAGATCATCGTTTTGTTCAAGTGTTAGTTTAAAATTATTTACTGCTTCTTCCACTTTTTTTTGAAAATCAGCTAGCGCTTCTTCATTTTTTGCATATATGTCAACACCCTGCATATTTTCCTGAATTTGCTCGCTCGACGGTTAATTCTGACTCAATTTTCTCGATTTTTCCCCAAGGTTCGCTCAATTGTTTGAGTGCGAGTATTAAAATTTCGTAGACAAAACACGTTTTTCATTATCACAGAGTCTCTCCTCTAGAAAAAAATCATTAAACGCTGTATTTTGTATCGAATATTATCTCAATTACTCGGGCGTTAATCCATTTTTCTCATTTTCCGGAATATTAGTGATCTTATCCCCAGGCCAGAGAAAAGTCGACTTTTCTTGCGTTTTACACACCTTGGATCCTGGGAGGATCGTTAATGTACTGGTTCAGTTTTTATTAAGAAAGAAAAAGAGGATCCAAGGCGCAAAGAAATGGGTTTATGCATATTTAATATAAGTTTCTCTTTATACAATTTCCAAATTTTATCTATTCTTGCGCCCTGACTCCGAATCTGTCATTCATTTAACCTCAGCACGTCGGGTTCAAGGGCATTTGAAGGTCAAATTGTAGAAATCAGCAATAACCAATACAAGACTGTCTGTTAAGTTTTTTTTGGGGGGGGGGGGGGAGTGGCTGAAATTAAATCCGGTATTTGCTTTTTCTCCATGAGGTAAGTTTAAAGGTCAGATGAAGGTCAAAGCTGTATACTGTAGGAAAAATGAATTTTTGACTGCAGATTCTGAAAGAGCGGGAAATTTTATGTCCAGATAGATATTTAATTTTTTTTAATATAACCCTTAAGGTCATATGAAGGTCACTTAATCTTGTTAGATGGAGGATTCGTATGACAATAAGATTGATGTTTTCAGGGTCGCCAAATCTAAATCCGGTGTTCGTTTGTCTATATCAGGCCGAATTGGAGGTCGTTTGAAGGTCAAATCCTCGACAATTAGTGAAATCGAGTCAAGGTATCATTTTGACATATTTTTCGGGCCGTTGAATCCGCTTTGTACCTCAGGGTCAGAGTCAAGGTCATCCCAAGGTCAAATTTCTTTTTTTTACTATAAAAGGAAATTTTGACCACAGATTCAGGATAAATGGAAAAGTTTACATCGTAATGAATGATGTGCAATAAATTAGTGTTTGTGAAAAATACTCGACGGAAAAAAACGAAAGCGGAATCCCCTACACCGATCATTTGAAGACAAAAGAATAAGAAAAAAAAGAAAATCATGATTTTTGTAATACATGATACCCATGTCTCCGTGTATGGCTTTTGTCATACGACGATTCGTCAGTTTCACTATTTTTCTCAATTACTAATTTATTGCATATTATTCTTTAAGATGTAAAATTTTCCATTTGTCCTGAATCTGTGATCAAATTTTCCTTTTTTAGTAAAAATAATGTATATTTGACCTTGGGATGACCTTGACTTTGATCCTGAGGTACAAAGCGGTCTTTATGTTTGGATTCAACGGCTCAAAAAATATGTCAGAATGATAACTTAATTCGATTTCACTAATTGTCGGGGATTTGACCTTTAAACGACCTCCAATTCGGCCTGATAGAGACAAACGGACACCGAAATTGAACTTAATTTTCTGTCTGGCCTAAGAGGAGAGGATATGATCTCCATACATACTGTTCGTGAGCGCTATGCTCGTTGCATACTAGGTATATAGGAGACCGGAGCAGCAGACGGGATCAGCGGTCCATGCTGACTATCCTGCGCGAGAGCCAGAGCATGAATGCCCGCTCCCGGCTCCGGAGCTCCTTATATACCCGTGCTCTCCTATCTCTACAATAGTATCTGTTCGCACGCCCTCTACCTGCGCTCAGGTAGACTGTTTACATTTTGGCTACTAGCGCCACGTCGTCGGTAACATGCCTACGCTGGAAAGTTATCCGTTGCTGCACTCTTACCGACCCAGCTGGGGCCTGCCGTCTCAACAGTTGAGCGGGTCCGAGCCGAAGCTGTTGCCGCCGCTAGTCTTCCCCCTCCAGTTCCGCGATTGGTTCGGCGCAGCTCCGCTCCGTAGAGGTAGTCTTGATAAAATTTTCTCTTTGTATGCGAGCGCCCGTTGTCATTTATAAGACATGCTCTTATAATTTTCTTTAGAGTACTTTATCAATATTTCTTATTATTTCTTTTTTTTCTCGCATCGGAATATCGTATAGGAATTGTGGACGTTACATAGTCCTTCAGTAAAAATTTAAAATAATATTTAAAAAATTCAAAGTTATATCATTCATATGTTTAAAATTTTTACTGAACTCCCAGTGACAAAATTTTTTGAAACGTATATTTGATTTTTCTCTTTTCTTAAATTTTTATTAATATTTTATTTACATATTTACAAAGATAAGGAAACAAGTAAATCAATTTAGGCTATCCAGCCAACTGTCGAAATTGTCGAGGTGATTGCTTGCAATATCCTCCGTGTTTGAAGCAACTCTAGCCCCGCCTGCCTCTAATTCTTTCGAAACTTCGACTAAATCTAAATCTATATCTTCTTGCTGGGCTGGTGCAGGTGGTGGTTGCTTGGTTTATATACTAGTGATTTTAGAGTGTTAGTCACTTGTAGAATTTTAATGTAATGTAGATGTGTATGTGGAAGTTTACATATTAGCAATAATTTGTCCATAAATATTTCCACTCATTGTTAGAATAGCAGGAAGAATTATTGGAAAATTCAAATGAAATAATCAATTGTAGCAAATATATCAGTTGGGCTATCTATTTTTATCATTTACTAAAACATAGGCATTGACATAGGCCTATAAACTAATCGGTATGGGAAATATTGTAAGGGAAATGAATATTTTTCATTGTTTTGATTCTGTTTAAACATTAAATTACAACCTCTATCTCCGAATAGGAAAAAGCATAGGATCTATGTGAAAAGATAATTTATTCAAAATAGATATTGGATGAATTTTTTTTTGAGATTTTTTTGAATGAACCCAATAATTATAACCTTATATAAATTTTCCATTTGTCAAAATTTAATTTTTGAAATATGTATGCGAAAATCGTACTCGTGTTACAAAAAGTAAATATGATTTGCTCTCACATGCTAATGGAATCTAGTAAACATAGATGTAATGACGTCTAATAGTAATTACAAATACTCAAATTTGTTTAACTTTACGTTTATTATAATGTAATGAATTTTAAATCTTCACATTTGTATATCTTGTATAAATCTTGTTATGAGTAGTTTTAGCGATTTAGTGAGTTTTTAAAAATATTTATGTATTTTCTGCTTTTGTTTCAGGTGGATAATTCACGAACAGTTCTTATGAAAATTGCCACTTTGTATGCTGAGCGTTTGATGAACGATATTTGCTTAGTAGTAAATGACATTGAATATCCTGCTCATCGATTAATTTTATGTGCTTCAAGCGATGTTTTTGAGGTGATGTTGATGAGTCCTCAATGGAGTGAATCACAGGAAAGTCGAGTAACACTTCAAGAAACCCCTCAGTGTGCAACTATTTTTAGTGAATTCTTGCGTTATTTTTATACTGGGTATATTTGTTTCAGTAATGAAATTGTTTTACCAATTCTTTCTCTTGCTGATAAATACAACGTTAAAGATCTTATCGCTTTGTGCTTAAATTATATGCGCAATCATATTCCTATAGCCGCTACATATGGTACGCTAGTATCCTGGTTTCAATATAATTTAAATTGCGGTCACAATGAAATAACTAATGCTTGTTATAATTTTGTCAAATGGAATATTGAACTAGTAGCAGCTAGTCCAGACTTTGGTAATTTTGAACTAGATATACTTGTGTCTTTATTACATCAAAGTGGTCTCGTGATACACGATGAAATGTTATTATTCAAATGTCTTGAAATTTGGCTCAATTGCCAAAACGATCGTTTAAAAAGTCAATTGTCCATTTCAGATGTTGAAATTACTTTGAAGCAAATGGTGATTGCAGTTATGATACCAGTACGATTTCCAATGATGTCTCCTAGACAATTAGCAGAGCTATTATTGTCACCTTTAACTCAGAAATATAAAGAGTTTTTCGTTGAAAGAATGGCTATTGGGATGTCATTTCATTCAGGTCAAAATGAACGAGTACGTAATATTATCAAAACTGAAGATAATGGTTTACTGTTATTTGAGCCTAGGCTTTATACTGTAGATACTTGTAGCTCTTTACTAACAGTTGAAAATTTCCATAGTTTACTTTCTTACCACACGAGGACTCTTGTATTTTCAAGCCATTCTCATTTAGCTGATTATGCTGGTGATACAAGTTGTGAATGGGTTGTTGATCTCTATCCAAAAGGCGTATGGTTTAAAAAATTTTTTTTGATTGTTTGGCAAGGTACAGTCGAAATGCCTGAACATGTTATACGATCAGTTCGATTGTCACTAACGTGTAAAGAGCCTCCAAATGACAGTGGTTTAGACATGCGAGTAAAGATCGGAGTACTAATCTATGGAATTCAGGATGATATTGAACACGTAGCTAGAGTGAAAGAAGGGATTTATAGATTTAATTCCAATGAAAGAATACTTAATTTGGATAACATAATACCTTTTGAAGAACTTAATCCTCAGCAAGATTCTATTGGTTCGGATACAGCAGTATCAAAGTATTTACTAGGTCCTAATCGAGATACATTAAAACTACACATAGTTATTTCACCTATAAATCCATTTTACTGAATTATGGAACTATAATATATTGTTTAAAAAGAAAATTAATCATTGATGTATTTAATTAATACATTTTGATAAATATATATGTGTGTTAATACGATATAATGACAGGCAATAAAATGTATGATTTATAATAAACGCTGCTAATCTAGTTGAAAGTTTCATAGTATACACTTCTTGTTGTTTATTATTTTTTAAAACTTTAAACTCGTGATCGATCATTAAAAAAATAGAAATTGGATGTATTTCTAAAACTGTAAATGTCTTAGTCTTCGTAGCAAAATGTGAAATCTGATAGTCATTGTGGCAAAAAGGTGAAATCCGACAGTTTTCGTAAGAAAAAGATGAATTAAGCTACTCCTCATGGCAACTATTGAAATAAAAACCTCTTCCTGGAGAGATTTAAAATGCGATGTTCTTCGTAGCATGAAAATCGTTCTCTTTTTATTCTTTTGGGGGTAACGATGTCATCTACATAAAGATCATAGAAGAACGGATTATGTAACTAATTTTCAAGTCCTAGTATATGTATTTCCTCTTTAAATTTGTTATTTATTTCCTTTGGACTAACTTTGAACCCATACAAAGATTCTCTCAATTTACAGACTTTGGTTAGTCTAATACCCGAATCATACACTCCATCTGGTATTTTCAAAAATATAACTTCTTCCAGCTCTGCAAAAATGCTATCATCATATACATTTGACAAACCTTCAGGTTCTCTTTATTACTTACTATGGAAATGGTCTTATAAGTGATTCTTAAAACTTCTGCATATGTCTATTTGAGATCATACTTATTTTTATCTTCGAAGCTGCTTATTACTAGTCGGGCTCTATATTTAATTCTGCCGTCACTATATACTTTCTATGTCAATAACCACTTTGAATCAACTACACTGGGCCATTTATGGTTAAGTTATACATTTAACGTGCAAAACATCTGCAAAGAAAGATTTGAAAATGTGAAAGTGTATACTATGAAAGTGTATATGTGTATGGTATAGTTTATATATGTATGTATATGCGGGAGTGTACATATGCGTGTGTATATTATAAGGTAGCGGGTCTACACATATGTCATACCTGTGTGATTCGTGTCATTCGTGCATTCGCACATGCAATGTATATGAGACCGCGCAAATAATTGCGAAGCCGAACGCCAAAAATCAGAGCAAGTGCTTTGACCTGCGTGTCAGCACTGGCCTCGCGCGGTTGATTGCAACATTTATGTACGCATCATGGAGGAAGAGAGAAGGAGAAACAACTTAGTACCCAGAAACCGAGACGACTTTTCCTCCAGAGATAGCGATAACACTGAACCCTCGCTGGTTTCAGCGCCATATTTCGAGAGCCTAACGATTTGAAAATATGTAGTTCTTACTGATGAAACCTACAACCCCTTGTCGTTTTTTCAACAGCCATGCACTTTATAAAATAGCCATCATACACAATCTTTATAATTTGTTTATTTATAATTTACATTCAATTATTTATCAATATTAATTGTTTCTAACATCCCTAGCAATAACCGCACATGCAAAACTATTATCCCAGCGAATTGCGGCAGTCGGTAACAGAAAAATAGGGAGGCTTCAGTCTTCCGCCCGTCAGATGGCGCTATACCCAGTGAGGTTACGGCTCGATCACTGTCGAAAACTGCGACCCGCTTTTGCTCGCCGCGGCCTATGGAGTTGCTTCTCCTTCTCTCTTCCTCCTTGATACGCATATCCTTGGCATAGCAGATGCTGATTGGTCGCGAGTTACCGCGCTATTAAAATCAGGACAATTACGTATATCTACACCAAGGCTTTATAAGTTCCGGGGTTGATCTACGCAGAGCCGTTTGTTTTACATCACTCCGTGAAAAGGTGCGAGCCAGCTTTTCTGGTTTGGCTAGGAATTCTGGAGAACCCATGAGAACAGTATCAGAACGCAACGAGTGATTGAGCCTACTCATTTTTGTGAGATGGCCGCTTGCGACGGGATGAACTTCATGCGAAAGCGCAAATTCCGGCAATCTAATCTTAAGTGCTGAAACATTAA